>CM035099.1:29322040-29819768 GCA_020205505.1 Panax japonicus
AATGATGCTAGCGTTGTTATCCGATTTTTGAAGAAGAACATTTTTACCCGATTTGGTACACCGCGAGCTATAATAAGTGATGAGGGAACTCACTTCTGTAACAAACAGTTTACCAAATTGCTTGTCAAGTATGGGGTTCGGCACAAAATTGCAGCTGCATATCACCCCCAAACCAATGGCCAAGCGGAGGTGTCGAATAGGGAAGTTAAGAGGATCCTGGAAAAGGTAGTCAATCCGTCACGAAAAGATTGGGCAATGCGTCTCGACGATGCTCTATGGGCCTATCGAACAGCGTACAAAAATCCGATCGGCATGTCACCGTACAGAATGGTATTTGGAAAGGCGTGTCACTTACCGGTCGAGCTCGAACACAGTGCACATTGGGCCATTCGGAAACTGAACTTTGATCTGGAAGCAGCGGGTGAGAAACGGTTACTGCAGTTGAACGAGATGACTGAATTTCGGTTCAATGCGTACGAAAATGCTAAGCTCTACAAGGAGAAAGTCAAAGCTTGGCACGATAAAAAAATTCTTGATAGAACATTTGAACCCGGCCAACAAGTACTATTGTTCAATTCACGCCTGCGTCTATTTCCGGGAAAATTGAAATCCAGGTGGTCCGGACCTTTCGTTGTTATATCTGTCACGCCACACGGAAACATTGAGGTCGATGAACCGAACTCCAAGCGTACGTTCAAGGTCAATGGTCAACGTCTGAAACATTATTGGAGTGGACCAATCGAACTTCAAGCTACGGTCCAGTACCTCTCCGAACCAGTGCATAACTGACCAAAACCGAAAAGTCGGGCTGACGACTGTAAACCAAGCGCTTCTTGGGAGGCAACCCATTAAGTTTTGCACTTTTAACGTTATTTCATGTCATTCTGTTTGATTTACTTTTAATTTAATTTTATTTTATTTTGTGTCAATTTTTATTTTTCTTTAGCAGTGAAGAAGACAATTTTGATAGCTTAATTCTTAGTGATTTTCCATGAGGGGACGGTACAAAGAAAACTACCACATAAGTACAGCGCCCCGGCGCTCCCACTGCAAAGGATCAAGCGCCCCGGCGCTAGGCACCAGAAGCTCAAATTCAAGCCCAGCGCCCCGGCGCTGGCTTCCAAGGTATTTCCAGCGCCCCGGCGCTATAGCATATCAAACGCCTCTGCCCCTCAGCGCCCCGGCGCTCAGCATAAGGCAACACCCAGCGCCCCGGCGCTGGGATCAGGTTTGACAATCCAATTTTAAATATCAGCCGTTTCCACCTCCCTCACTCCATTCACACGCCGGCAATCCAAGACAGTTACGCCCCCACTCTCCCATTCTCCTAAATTTCTCCTCCCATCTCCAAATCACACGCTCTGCAATCTTGGATAATTGTCCTCCCACACATCTACCGCACCCTACTAACTGTGTTGGTCTCTTGTGTGCCGATTTCTATTCCTCCAATTTCTTTGAAGGTAGTAACGGTATGATTTGCTGTATTCTTATTATCACAGATCCAGAATTTTCTTTCTTATTCTATGCATCTGGGTAATCCATTAGCAATCATAGATAATTTAATACTGTTGGGTATTTTCTTCCGCACAAGGTTGGTGAATGCTACAGGCCTGGCATGCATGGACATAGGATTAGTGATGGTTGTGTTCAATTTATCAGATGAGGCCTAGGTGTTTGACAAATTGTCTAAGTCAAAAACACATGTGTAGTTAACATACTTATAAGTTTCAGGTCTTTTCTCCGCCTGTGCACTCACCACGCTAATATTTTATACGTTTCGGAGTAATGCTATGCACACATGTATCCAACAATGCATTTTTTTTTTAAGCTAAACTATGACCATGTGTCTTTGCAGAACCCTCTACATGGCATCCAAACGTCACCGTGGCGAAGGGTCCGGGGTCGCTTCAGTGTCACCTCAAAAATTTGACAGCCGGCGGTTTGTTAGTCACGCAGCTCAAGAACGCTACAGCCGCATGGCCACCCGCTCACTAGTCCCCGAACGTGGTCTCCGTCCCGATCAAACCAAGGATGGAGACATTGCAGTAATGATTGCTGAACGAAACTGGTTCTCCCTCACTGAACAGCCTGACCCGGCAGTGATTGCAGTTGTCAAAGAATTCTACGCCAACTTGCCCGAGCATAACCATTATGGGGTGTTCGTCAGAGGTAAATCTGTGGAAATTGGCGAGGAAGATATAAATGGATGCTATCAACTACCACTGGAGGAGTTTCATGATGAATATGCTGGACTAGTGAGTGATGGGCCGGACTATGAAAAGATTATTCGGGAGCTGTGTTAGCCGGGCACTACATGGACCCTGCATGAGCGTGGAAGCATGACTTTCCCATTATCTCACCTCAGTCTATATGGAAAGGCATGGTATGCCTTTATCTGTGCTAAATTGATGCCCTGCACCCATGTGAGTCACGTAACCAATGAAAGGGCTGTGCTATTATACTCCATCGTACAAGGCCTCAGAATTGATGTCGGCCATCTTATTCAGCAATCTATGCTCCGCGCATCTCGCGGAGGGACCACGGGAGGGTTACCACATCCGTCGCTGATCTGCGTTTTATGTGCTAAGTTTGGGGTCAAATGGAAATCAGACGAGATGATTCAAACTCCTATGCCTGTGTTGGACCACAACTTGATCCGGCGTTATAAAGTGTGGTCGGGTGGAGCTAATCACCCTAGGGGACTGGGTTTCATTATCCCCCAAGTCGCATCTCCACCAGCCCCACCACCCCAGGCCCCACCACCCCAGGCCCCACCTACTTATGGTCCTTCGACAGCAGCTCAGCGAGGTGTGGTCCCTGACGCTGTCCAGCGGGAGATCGACGGCTGGTTTTACAACATTGAGTCCCAGAATGTGCGCTTAGCGGAATGCCAGGATGTGATTTTCAAGTATGTAGTTGATCAATTTGCTGCGCAGAATGCACTAACCATCCAAACTCATCCGGGTGTTCCCCTTAGCCATTTCCCAACGGCTCCCGTTCTGCCGGTATTTCCCCCTTCCGACCAAGAGATGAGTGACGACGATGATGCTCCCCCGGAGGAATAAGCTCGTCAGGGAAGTCCTCTGTTTTATTTTGCCTTATTTTTCGCATGAGGACATTGCTCTTGATAAGTTTGGGGGGTAGTTAAGTTTTATTTTTTAAAAAAAAAAAAAAAAAATAAAAAAAAAAAAAAGTGGTAGGTTATTCGTATGTGGATTGTTTATTCATAAAGTTGCATTTAGGATTGCATGTTAATTCCAGTTCTTGATAATGCGTATATCTGGGGCCAATGATGAAAGTAGAATTGCATGAACAAGTCTAATAAGGATTGTTGATTCAGTGATATGATTTTCTTGACATAAATTGGGTCTTTATCTGTTTGACATTGATATTATAGGAAGGCACTTTGACAAAACGACCATGTTGGCTATGATAGTTTAAATGGCTAGATAATAGAGTTCTAAAGAAGGATTGCTAGTGAAATGGAAGAACAATTTGAATAACTAGAGGAGACTGAATTTATGCATAAACTCAAGTTTGGGGGAAAATATATGGAATATAAAAAAAAAAAAAAAAAACTGTGTGTTGAGTTTTGTGGTGGGTTGAGGGGAGACACTCCCCATAAACACAAGCGTGAGATGGAGCGTAAAACGCACTCACCAACCATCGATCTAAAAAAAAATATATACAGAGTGACTAGTCTTGTTTCGGGGCCTTTGTTACTTGAGCAAGTACGCCCGAAGGGGTATCTTAAAACCTAGCGCCCTAAGGTCTTATATGGTCTGGGAGTCGTTGGTCGAAAGCTCGCTAAGGGGTAACACTGTTAGCCTAATGAGATAAGACATTGCACAGTCATTTAAAAAAAAAAAAAAAAAAAAGAAAAGAAAAGAAAAGCAAAGCATAAGTATTCCATGTTGACTTTCGAATGCGGGTAAGTGTTTGAATTCAGTTGAAACGAGTATATTTGATGAGTGCTCCAGTTTACACTGTATGATGCCTACTAAGAAATTTATTATCTTTCGTATTTTATTCTTTCATGGGTTAGCATGGTTGTTGGACACACACGCACAATATCAGTAATAACAGATTTAGATCCGTTGACTGTCGGGAGATTGTCGATCTGTTTTTGCATGATGAATTGGCCTGTTATGTGATTTTTCTGAGGCATATGGATATACGCGAACTCTTGAATAGCTGGAATTACGAATATATAAATACAAATAGTTTGTGTTTGCATGATGTTTAGTTTTGTTTGTGAGTTTATGTTTTGTCGCATGAGGACACACAACATTTTAAGTTTGGGGGTATTTGATGAATGGGTAGTATACCAATGAATTGGATACATTTGGACTTAAGTTATTGCATTTTTAAGTTATTTAGTAGCATTTTATTGTGTTTATTTCTTGTTTTGCAGATTTGGGAGCTGAAGGGGGCAATTATGGGAAATTCAAGCAAATAATGGCAATTCGGTAATTAAAAAGAAGTACAGCGCCGGGGCGCTGGAATTAGTACTATCCACAGCGCCGGGGCGCTGAGCCTCGGCAGGCGTTGACTGGTTACGCGCGGTTGACTTTCGGATGGACTTAATTTGGTCATTGAGAGCTAGAATAAAACCTAATTAGAGAAGGATTGTGGGGATATAAAAAGAAAAAAAGTGCTGAAATAAAGGAGGCTTGGTTTTGGAATTTTATTGGGAGAAAAGGATTGAAGAAGCTCTCTATTTTTTCAGGCTACGTGAGATTGCTTGGAAATTGGGGATTGGCTACAGAGTTTATTCTTTTTCTCCTTATTTTTAATTTATAATTCTTTAAGGATGATTTGTCAACAATTAATGTTTTTTATTTCTGAGATGAACTAATTCTTTCATTAAGATTTCAATTGAACTTCTTATGACTATAAAGTAGTTATTTATTCATTCTAATTACTTATGTTGAAGTGAATTGTTCATCATGTTTTGTGCTTATTGCGTAATTATTTGGCCGATAATTATCCTGTTATTCTAGAAGGAATTGGAAAAGGAATTCTAGGGTTAGAACTGGGCATGATGATATGTGACTTGATTATTTGCATAATTAGGTTTGTGAATTGAATGGAAATATCTTTTCACCGCATGTAACATATAGGGAATTGGAATTGGAAAGCGTTTAATTCAATTGTTTTGCATAGGAATATAGCAAGATTAATCTGGATTAAATAGAAGTCAATTGATCACTTGGAAAAGGGCATTTGGCATTTAAGAATTCTTGTTAACAATTCAGTAGACATAGTAATTGGGATGAGTAGGTAACTGGTTTATGGTTCATAATTGGGGATATTGAAGTCTTAACTTTTATCTATCGGAAATCGTTTATTCAGGCATTAATTTATTTAATCAGTTATTTTAGAATAATATCTTTTGGTGTTCAAATTTGTGTTAATGATTCAGAAAATCATAATTTCTTCTTGTTCGAATAAAATTGAATTGATATAGTATTAATAGTTGAGATTTATTAATTAGAATTCTCTGAGGGAACGATACTCAACTTATCACTGTATTACTTGTTGACCACGTATACTTGCGTGTTGTGCATAATTAGATTTTACTCAACAGGTTGAAAAATGAACAAGTTATGGGATTTCTCCCAAACTACACAAAGTTAAGAAAAACTGTTAAAAGGACAGATTTGAACAGTCATTTCCGGGATACTTTCCGGGAGCTTAACATGTCCAAATATGGATTGTGATAGATGAAAACTGTAGTTTGGAAATTTACGGACCCAACAAAATTGACGGATCATTAATAGGAGTTACAGATTTCGTTTTATTTACGTTTTGGTGAAGGACTCCAAAACTTCCAAAGTGCAAAAAGTTTCTGGCCAAAATTTTCCGAGGGCTGTTTTGGACATTTAGTTAATAAGAAAAATTCCAGACTTTTGGGAAATGAAAATATATGGTATTATGTAGCTCGTGTCCAAAAATGAACTAATTCCGAGTTAAAACGACTAAGTTATGGCCATTACAATTTTTGTGATTTTTCGACGGAAATCGCAATAAACAGAGTTCTACAACTCCGATTGCCACGAAATTAAAAATGGAGTATCACGTTAACATATATAAGGTTATGCCAAAAGATGGGCATTACTGGAGTTAAGCACGAGGTAGCTAATTTCTTAAGCTACGCACTAGAAATTAATTTTTGAAAAATACCAAAGGATGTTGGAAAATTATGGAAAAATAATTTTTATGCATAAAATACATGTATATATGTTTGACCAAAGGATAGGAGAATAATTCACTGATTTGATATTTTCGTGATAAGAATATAGAATACAGTTTGCTGTATTGAAAATGTGTTGAATCCGGTTTGCTGGATTGAGGTTTAAATTGATGGACTTGAAATCCAAGTTGCTGAGTTTATAAAGTTGGTTGTTAGATGTAGAATCCAGGGTGCAGGATTAGTGTTTGCCTTATTACATATTAATGAATAACTTATGAAATAAAGAGCAAGTGATAAATCATAAGGGATATGATATAGTGATTGAATAATTATCAAAGGATGATAACAAAATTGATGTGATAAGCTGTTATCTAATATTTGATTAAGTATTAGATAGTATTATGGAATAAAGCATGTTATACTGATTAAACGATCAATCTTATAACTGATAGGTCTTTCGTGAGAGATTAAATTAAATTGCGTTGCGGTAATTAACGGTTCAGGCAAATTTTTCATTTCTATTATGTTTGTGGATGGAATGTGGTTATGTGTTAAATTACATATCATGCTCTATGAATTGTAAAAGTAAAAATATGACCAAGTCTAATTGGGTTATGGAACTCAATCTATACGTGATTACATGTTGTATGATGTAACTCGATAAATTAGAATTGTATAATGCATGAATGTATGTTTTGTAAGGAATTATTGATGCATGTAGGATATGCATAGTAAAGAATATATGATGCATGTAGATATGCATATTAAAGTAAATGTAGTGCATATAGAATTATGTGCTATGTGAAACATGATAGACTGTTAAATTTGCTGGGCTGTCGAGCTCAATCTTGCAAACATAAACTTTTTGCAGGTTAATGATGTTAGACAATATTATTTGCTATACAGATGATGAAGATTGTGCGATGCACAAAATGAATACATTTTCTTGATTTAGAAATGGTATAGATCTATGATTGATAATTTTTCAAATGTAATTGTCAGCTATGTACAGTTTGAAATGTTGAATAGACAAAGAAGGTTTATTTTGAAATGAGAATAGATATGATTCTTAAACCAATGAATCATCGATAGAAAAGATAATGCCAAGTTCAGCTTGGGGCAATATATGCAGCTATTTTGTAATAGAATAGTTGATAATAATGTTCTGTGTTAGATAACTTTTGAATTGTGTAACCAGTTAAGGTTACCCGATTCTGGGGAAAATAGTGTGTAATGTAATGTATAAACAAATTATGTTTATATCTTCCGCAATTAGTGAAAGAAATAGTATACCGGATCCGAGGTGATTTGGGCCCGGTTTCGGGGCTACTACATATAGACCATGAACACATAGAAGTGAGATGAAACCTCCATCCTTTCACTCTCTCCCTTTTTAGTTCATTTGCTAGCTAACTAAGAAGTGAGATGAAAGAGAAAGAAAATAAGATATACTTTTTATGAAGTGTGGTTTATAATTTGTACAACCCACTCTCTCTTTTCTTGTTGCTTATTCGGCCAAGTGCCTCTCCAATGCTCACATTAATTCTCTCTTTCCCTTAAACCACAAAACTTTACATGTAAGAAATGCTAATGTGTAGGACCATAAAAAAATGACACATGGGGGGTTGTTGAGAGTTGGTAACCAACTAAAGTGAGCCATTAATACCACATTCATTCCCCCCCTTTAATCCCTCTCTCTTGGCCGACCACTTGGCTAAAAAAATGCTCCAAGTTTGGCTTATTTACTAAATACTTATTTGATTTAACAAATGTCCAAAAATTCCTCTCCCACTTGGGCTAAAAATTGAGTCATTCCTTTAAGGTATAGCTTGGTCTCTAACTAACTTCTTTGGTCAACATTTGGGCTATACATAGTCCAATACCTTTAATTCTTATCCAACCCAATTCATTTAATTAGGGTTTTCCATTTCCCCAATTAAAACACCAATCCTCGCTCACATGCCCATTCATTTCCTTAACCCAATTAGACTTGCTATAATTAGGTTATAAAATTAATCAATTGAGATATATAGAATAAATCTCCTAGAATTAGTAAGTATTCTAAATACCACAATTCTCTTTTCCCATAACCTTTAAGTTATTAAATCCTTCATTCCTAATATATAATTAGGGTTTTGACTAGTTTCTTTTGTTTGTTTATTTAAGAAACAAATATATACCTTCACCTAATGTTCATATTCCTTGCACACAACTTTTTAACCCTTAGGGTTTAATACTCCGCATTAGGATTCCCAAATTAGGGTTTAAATTCTTGATACTTAAATTAGGCTTTCTGAACATATCGTTAGAGTTTTCTAACTTAATCACCATATTCATATCATGAATTTAGGGTTTCGGATTCCCGGAACTAAAATTAAAGTTTCTGAGCGTATCGTTAGGGTTTCTAACAATTCGTTAGATTTTTCTAACTTAATAAACGTATGATTAATATAACTTTAGGGTTTTGCTAAAGTTATAACTTATCTGACCAATCCTTGATCTTAAATCATTATGATTCACATATGTAATCAAATATACCGACTAATATTCACTTCGATACTTATCCCTGATAATTCTTCTAAAGAATTATAAATCTACCATAATCTTATACCTCATTACTAGACTATCACTTACAGTCTATCGCATAATTCAAGTCTTATCTAAAACTTTTGAAATTCTTGGAATTTCATTACATAACTGCCAATTCCATACACTTATTTCCTGTCTAGGTCTATTATTTGACCTTAAATCAATCCTTTAAGATTTTAATAAATTGTCTAATTTCTCGGGTTGTCACATTCACCCCTCCTTATAAGAATTTCGTCCCCGAAATTCACCTTACACCTTACACCGTGCACCTTACACCATTCACACATATCACATGCTACCCAATATACCACTCACAAGGGTAAAAGGTTTAAAATTATGCTGAGGGGTCATATAGACCATGAACACATAGATTTGACAGTATTTATACCGCAAAACAAAACATCACTTGGTCTGTTTACAATCACAAAGAAGGTAAACTACCATTATTAGTACTTTAGGTGATTAGCCCATCGTACAGTTACGTCATGCATAACGTAATAATTATTTTTAGTGAATATTTATGCTATTAGATTGGATTTATTTATCCAAACAACATATTTCACCTCAGTCTTATCATAGGATTCCGTTTCAAAGCAATTTGGTAAATTAAATTTTTTGAAAACATTTTCGAGAATGACGTCATGATGCCGCACTGTATTTAACAGTCCGTTGAGGATTTTGTCATTTTGTGACTTTGTTATACTACATCATACTGTAGTGGGCTGACGATCCTTAGATCACATCCAACACCAAGTAATTCTGCATTGATAACTCCATCATTTTTTTATCATCTCTGCACCAGGTCACATGGTACATAAGTGATAAATAAAAACACATTTTTTTTTCTAAAAGGCACATAGTGCGCATTTAGCTTGATGTCAAAAATTGAGGTTTAGGAAAACCTAAATCTCCACTAATGATCATATTCTTAACAATCTATCTGTTCCTTTAATCCTTAACACTCCATTCACACACAACTATACCCAATTCATAAAACCACACTTATGAGTTCATAACCTGGCCACAATTATATGAGTTTACGAACTGACCCTAGTCTGACCTTTGGCGTCCGTTCACTAAGGGCTCATAAACATTTCATATAACTATGCGTTAAGAATGTCACATAAGTATGAGTTTTAAGAACTCGTACTTAAACCTGTATTCTCTACCTATGACCTATCTATCTGTTATACACATGAGAAAGGAATCACCCTCTTAACACGCATATAGCAAATAGCGCGACACAAACATTTCAATGATTATCAATGCCAGAAACTAAGTGGTTGTCAAACCAAACTCGGCCACTAATCAATATAGGAAGCTAAGTGAACAATTCCCCGCCCATACAAAGAATTGGTCAACCTAACCATTACATCGACCAGGAAGCTAAGTGATTCTAAAACCAAGTACAAATTCCCCGCCCATACAAGGAATCATACAACTCAGCGGCTGACACGAGTCCTCAATTGAAATCCCACATAATTATATCTCCACACTTACTCCATATGAATTTTATTTAATCTGTATTTACAATTCATAACTCTTTCATGAGTTTTCATAGTACAATTTCATAGTACAACTGATACACAGCATCTTGCTGTAAACTTTTCAATCATCAGATTGATTCTTTTCCCATATCATAACCTTATCAGATCACGGGGTGATCTTATCGTATATATTACGATTTATTTCTATGCATTATGATCGTTTTGTTTTACGATCTCCTATTCCTGCACTTTCAGTCCTATAGACTCGTTCTATTCACCATTACTGTTCAACTTTATTATCAGAGTTAGGGAACTCTGTGCTTTACACTCGCCGAGATTCGTCTTTGAATCTTACCGACCAACTAACTCTATTTGAGTTAGTCTTATCCTAATCACTGCGGTTATTGGTCTCAGGTATTCCTACCTAAGCTTCATAACCAACAGCTCTGATACCAACTGTAGTAGCCCCGAATCCCGGTCCCAAATCACCTCGGATCCGGTATACTATTTCTATAACTATTTGCGGAAGATATAAAAATAAATTGTTTATACATTACATTACACACTATTTTCCCCAAAATCGGTTAACCTTAACTGATTACACAAATCAAAAGTTATTTAACACAGAACATCATTATCAACTATTCTATTACAAAATAGCTGCATATATTTCCCCAAGATGAACTTGGCATTATCTTTTCTATCGATGATTCATTTGTTTAAGAATCATATCTATTTTCATTTAAAAAAAAACCTTCTTTGTCTATTCAACATTTCAAACTGTATATAGCTGACAATTACATTTAAAAAATTATCAATCATAGATCTATATTATTTCTAAATCAAGAAAATGTATTCAATTTGTGCATCGCACAATCTTCATCATCCGTATAGCAAGTAATATTGCCTAACATCATTAACCTGCAAAAAGTTTGTGTTTGCAAGATTGAGCTCGACAGCCCAACAAATTTAACAGTCTATCATGTTTCACATAGCACACAATTCCATATGCACTACATTTACTTTAATATGCATATCTGCATTCAACATATATTCTTTACTATGCATATCCTATATGCATCAATAATTCCTTACAAAGCATACATTCATGCATTATACATTTTTAATTTATCGAGTTACATCATACAACATGTAATCACATATAGATTGAGTTCCATAACCCAATTAACTTAGTCATATTTTGACTTTTGACAATTCATAGAGCATGATATGTAATTTTACACATAACCATATTCCATCCACAAACATAATAGAACTGAAAAACTTGCCTGAACCGTTGATTACCGCAACGCAATTTAATTTAATCTCTCACGAAAGACCTATCAGTTAAAAGATTGATCTTTTAATCAGTATAACATGCTTTATTCCATAATACTATCTAATACTTAATCGAATATTAGATAACAGCTTAACACATCAATTTTGTTATCATCCTTTGATAATTATTCAATCATTATATCACATCCCTTATGATTTATCACTTGCTCTTTATTTCATAAGTTATTCATTAATATGTAATAAGGCAAACACTAATCCAGCACCCTGGATTCTACATCTAACAACCAACTTTATAATTCAGCAACTTGGATTCCAAATCCATCAATCTAAACTGCAATCCAGCAAACTGGATTCAACATATATTCAATTCAGTAAGCTGTGTTCTATATCTGTGTCACAAAAATACCAAATTAGTTTATTATTTTCCTTTGCCTTTGGTCAAACATATATACATGTATTTTATGCATAAAAATTATTTTTCCATAATTTTCCAACATCCTTTGGTATTTTTCAAAAATTAATTTCTAGTGCGTAGCTTAAGAAATTAGCTACGTCGTGCTTAACTCCAGTAATGCTCATCTTTTGGCATAACCTTATATATGTTAACGTGATGCTCCATTTTAAATTTTGTGGCAATCGGAGTTGTAGAACTCCGTTTATAGCGATTTCCGTCGGAAAATCACAAAAATTAGAACGGTCATAACTTGGTCGTTTTAACTCGGAATCAGCTCATTTTTGGACACGAGCTACATATTACCATATATTTTCATTTCCCAAAAGCCTGGAATTTTTATCATTAACTAAATGTCCAAAACAGCCCTCGGAAAATTTGGCCAGAAACTTTTTTGCACCTTGACAGTTTTGGAGTCCTTCACCAAAACTTAAATAAAACGAAATCTGTAACTCCGATTAATGATCCGTCACTTTTGTTGGATTCCTATCTTTCCGAACTACAGTTTTCATCTATCACAATAAATATTTGGACATGTTAAGCTCCTATAATTTAGCCCGGAAGTGGCTGTTACAAAACTGTCCTTTTAACAGTTTTCTTAACTTTGTGTAGTTTGGGAGAAATCTCATAACTTGTTCATTTATCAACCTATTCGAGTAATTACAAAGGGATTTTACCCTTAACACATATATCTAGCATCCCAAAAACATAAATCACAAATATCCAACATAGATATCAAAAATAATCAAAACCTAGTTCACACCTTAAAAGTTCAAACTTTTCGGAAGAATTCCATTTTTCTATTCCTTTTGATTTCCACCAAATCAACATCCAATATGGTTAGATCTAAACATGATACATTCATTAACATATATATACATGGCTTTTGAGTTTAGAAACAAAGTTTCTTGATTCAACAAACAAGCTTCAAATACAAGATCAAAGCTAAGAGAAAAATCATGTTTTCTATCTTTTGAAAAACCTATCCTCTATTTCATGCTAAAAATCTAACTTTTGATCTACAAAAGAGTTGGATCTACATATCAAACACTTATATACCCATAGATCTAAGGTTTTAAGCCTCAAGATCACAACTTCAAGTTGTCAAACTCAAATCAAAACATAAAGGAAATAGACTTCATAAATAGACATTTTTGTTATACCTTAGCTTTATCTTCTTCTCCTTCTACCATATGAAATGGATCTTGATTGAATGAAGATCAAAATCTCCTCTCTCTCTTTCTCTCTTTGGAGCAGCTGAAACCTCCATCCTTTCACTCTCTCCCTTTTTAGTTCATTTGCTAGCTAACTAAGAAGTGAGATGAAAGAGAAAGAAAATAAGATATACTTTTTATGAAGTGTGGTTTATAATTTGTACACTCTCTCTTTTCTTGTTGCTTATCCGGCCAAGTGCCTCTCCAATGCTCACATTAATTCTCTCTTTCCCTTAAACCACAAAACTTTACATGCAAGAAATGCTAATGTGTAGGACCATAAAAAAATGACACATGGGGGGTTGTTGAGAGTTGGTAACCAACTAAAGTGAGCCATTAATACCACATTCATTCCCCCCCTTTAATCCCTCTCTCTTGGCCGGCCACTTGGCTAAAAAAATGCTCCAAGTTTGGCTTATTTACTAAATGCTTATTTGATTTAACAAATGTCCAAAAATTCCTCTCCCACTTGGGCTAAAAATTGAGTCATTCCTTTAAGGTATAGCTTGGTCTCTAACTAACTTCTTTGGTCAACATTTGGGCTATACATAGTCCAATACCTTTAATTCTTATCCAACCCAATTCATTTAATTAGGGTTTTCCATTTCCCCAATTAAAACACCAATCCTCGCTCACATGCCCATTCATTTCCTTAACCCAATTAGACTTGCTATAATTAGGTTATAAAATTAATCATTTGAGATATATAGAATAAATCTCCTAGAATTAGTAAGTATTCTCAATACCACAATTCTCTTTTCCCATAACCTTTAAGTTATTAAATCCTTCATTCCTAATATATAATTAGGGTTTTCACTAGTTTCTTTTGTTTGTTTATTTAATAAACAAATATATACCTTCACCTAATGTTCATATTCCTTGCACACAACTTTTTAACCCTTAGGGTTTAATACTCCGGATTAGGATTCCCAAATTAGGGTTTAAATTCTCGATACTTAAATTAGGCTTTCTGAACATATCGTTAGAGTTTTCTAACTTAATCACCATATTCATATCATGAATTTAGGGTTTCGAATTCCCGGAACTAAAATTAAAGTTTCTGAGCGTATCGTTAGGGTTTCTAACAATTCGTTAGATTTTTCTAACTTAATAAACGTATGATTAACATAACTTTAGGGTTTTGCTAAAGTTATAACTTATATGACCAATATTTGATCTTAAATCATTATGGTTCACATATGTAATCAAATATACCGACTAATATTCACTTTGATGCTTATCCCTGATAATTCTTCTAAAGAATTTTAAATCTACCATAATCTTATACCTCATTACTAGACTATCACTTACAGTCTATCGCATAATTCAAGTCTTATCCAAAACTTTTGAAATTCTTGGAATTTCATTATATAACTGCCAATTCCATACACTTATTTCCTGTCTAGGTCTATTATTTGACCTTAAATCAATCCTTTAAGATTTTAATAAATTGTCTAATTTCTCGGGTTGTCACACTATATGACCCCTCAGCATAATTTTAAACCTTTTTACCATTGTGAGTGGTGTATTGGGTAGCATGTGATGATATATGTGAATGGTATAAGCTGTAAGGTGTAAGGTGAATTTCGGGGACGAAATTCTTATAAGGAGGGGTGAATGTGACAACCCGAGAATTTGGAGAATTTATTAAAATCACAATTGATTGATTTAAGGTTCAATATTAGGACCTAGACAGGAAATAAGTGTATGGAATTGGCAGTTATGTAATGAAATTCCAAGAATTTCAAAAGTTTTGAAAAAAACTTGAATTATGTGATATACTGTAAGTGATAGTCTAGTAATGAGGTATAAGATTATGGTAGATTTAAAATTCTTTTGAAGAATTATCAGGGATAAGTATCGAAGTGAATACTAGTCGGTATATTTGGTTACATATGTGAACCGTAATGATTTGAGATCAAGGATTGATCAGATAAGTTATAACTTTAGAAAACCCTAAAGTTATGTTAATCATACGTTTATTAAGTTAGAAAAATCTAACGGATTGTTAGAAACCCTAACGGTACGCTCAGAAACTTTAGTTTCAGTTCCGGGAATTCGAAACCCTAAATTCATGATATGAATATGGTGATTAAGTTAGAAAACTCTAACGATATGTTCAGAAAACTCTAATTTCAGTTACGAGAATTTAAACCCTAATTTGGGAATCCTAATGCGAAGTATTAAACCCTAAGGGTTAAAAAGTTGTGTGTAAGAAATATGAACATTATGTGATGGTTTATATTTGTTTATTATATAAACAAACCAAAAGAAACTAGTGTAACCCTAATTATATATATTAGGAATGAAGGATTTAATAACTTAAGGGTTATGGAAAAAGAGAATTTGTGGTATTTAGAATACTTACTAATTCTAGGAGATTTATTTTATATATCTCAAATGATTAATTTTATAACCTAATTATAGCAAGTCTAATTGGGTTAAGAAAATAAATGTGCATGAGTAATGATTTGTGTTATAATTGAGGAAGTAAAAACCCTAATTAAATTATTTGGGTTGGATAAGAATTTAAGGTATTGAATTATATATATGTATAGCCCAAGTGTTTGCCAAAGAAATTGATTAGAGGACCAAGCAATACATTAAAGGAATGGTTCAGTTTTTAGCCCTGGTGGGAGAGGAATTTTTAGACATTTGTTAAATCAATTAAGAGATAAAATAGAAAGCAAATTGTGGATCATTATTTAGGCACATGGCCGGCCAAGAGGGAGGGATTAAAAGGGGAGATGAATGTTGCATTTATGGCTCACTTTAGTGGTTGAGCAACTCTCACCAACTAACCATGTGTCATCTCTTTATTTTGTCCAACACTTGTGTCTTCTCCTGTAAGCAACAACTTGGCAATTAAAGGGAGAAGGGGAGTAAGAGAGGGAATTAATAAGGCCATATGGCCGGATCATGCATGAAGAGAAGGAGGGTGAGTGTGGTCAATTGATTAAAAATCTACACTTCATAATCAAAAGTCTAACTTGTATCTCTTTATCCTTCCAAGATGCTAAGAACAAGAGAGAGAGAGGGGGAGAGAGAGAGAAGTTCGGCCACTCTAGGAGAAGAAGAGGGAGAGGAGATTTGGACTCTCATGAAACCAAGATCCATTCCATGTTGTAGTAGGAGAAGAAGATCAGGCTAAGGTATAACAAAATTTCCACTTATGTAGTCTAATTTTCTTTTTGATTTGATTTGATATTTTTTCAATTTGAAGTTGTGATCTTGAGGTTATAACCCTAGATCTTGGCGTTTAAAGGTGTTCTATGTTTAGATCCATCTCTTTTATGGATCAAAAGTTAGATCTATAGCATGAAGTGGAGGATAGGTTTTCAAATGATAGAAAACCTAAATTTTTCTTAGCTTTGATTGTGTTTGAAGCTTATTTGATGAAATAAGAAATTTTTGTTTAAAAACTCAAGGACCATGTATATACATGTTAATAAGTGTTTATTGGTTGGATATACCCATATTGGGTGTTGATTTTGTTGAAATCAAAAGGAATAGAAAAATGGAATTCTTCCGAAAAGTTTGAACTTTTAAGGTGTGAGCTAGGTTTTGATTATTTTTTATATCTATGTTGGAATATTTGTTATTTATGTTTTTGGGATGTTAGATATATGTGTAAAGGGTAAACTCCTTTTGGAATTACTCGAATAGGTTGAAAAATGAACAAGTTATGGGATTTCTCCAAAACTACACAAAGTTAAGAAAAACTGTTAAAAGGACAGATTTGAACAGTCACTTCCGGGATACTTTCCGGGAGCTTAACATATCCAAATATGGATTGTGATAGATGAAAACTGTATTTTGGAAAGATACGGACCCAACAAAATTGATGGATCATTAATCGGAGTTACAGATTTCGTTTTATTTATGTTTTGGCGAAGGACTCCAAAACTACCAAAGTGCAAAAAGTTTTTGGCCAAAATTTTTCGAGGGCTGTTTTGGACATTTAGTTAATAAGAAAAATTCCAGGCTTTTGGGAAATGAAAATATATGGTATTATGTAGCTCGTGTCCAAAAATGAACTGATTCCGAGTTAAAACGACCAAGTTATGGTCATTACAATTTTTGTGATTTTCTGACGGAAATCGCTATAAACGGAGTTCTACAACTTCGATTGCCACGAAATTTAAAATGGAGTATCACGTTAACATATATAAGGTTATGCCAAAAGATGAGCATTACTGGAGTTAAGCACGAGGTAGCTAATTTCTTAAGCTACGCACTAGAAATTAATTTTTGAAAAATACCAAAGGATGTTGGAAAATTATGGAAAAATAATTTTTATGCATAAAATACATGTATATATGTTTGACCAAAGGATAGGAGAATAATTCACTGATTTGATATTTTTGTGATAAGAATATAGAATACAGTTTGCTGTATTGAAAATGTGTTGAATCCGGTTTGCTGGATTGAGGTTTAAATTGATGGACTTGGAATCCAAGTTGCTGAATTTATAAAGTTGGTTGTTAGATGTAGAATCCACGGTGCTGGATAAGTGTTTGCCTTATTACATATTAATGAATAACTTATGAAATAAAGAGCAAGTGATAAATCATAAGAGATATGATATAGTGATTGAATAATTATCAAAGGATGATAACAAAATTGATGTGATAAGCTGTTATCTAATATTTGATTAAGTATTAAATAGTATTATGGAATAAAGCATGTTATACTAATTAAAAGGTCAATCTTATAACTGATAGGTTTTTCGTGAGAGATTAAATTAAATTGCGTTGCGGTAATCAACGGTTCATGCAAGTTTTTCAGTTCTATTATGTTTGTGGATGGAATGTGGTTATGTGTTAAATTACATATCATGCTCTATGAATTGTAAAAGTCAAAATATGACTAAGTCTAATTGGGTTATGGAACTCAATTTATACGTGATTACATGTTGTATGATGTAACTCGATAAATTAGAATTGTATAATGCATGAATGTATGTTTTGTAAGGAATTATTGTTGCATATAGGATATGCATAGTAAAGAATATATGATGCATGTAGATATGCATATTAAAGTAAATGTAGTGCATATAGAATTGTGTGCTATGTGAAACATGATAGACTGTTAAATTTGCTGGGCTGTCGAGCTCAATCTTGCAAACATAAACTTTTTGCAGGTTAATGATGTTAGACAATATTATTTGCTCTTCGGATGATGAAGATTGTGCGATGCACAAAATGAATACATTTTCTTTATTTAGAAATGGTATAGATCTATGATTGATAATTTTTCAAATGTAATTGTCAGCTATATACAATTTGAAATGTTGAATAGACAAAGAAGGTTTATTTTGAAATGAGAATAGATATGATTCTTAAACAAATGAATCATCGATAGAAAAGATAATGCCAAGTTCAGCTTAGGGCAATATATGCAGCTATTTTGTAATAGAATAGTTGATAATAATGTTCTGTGTTAGATAACTTTTGAATTGTGTAATCAGTTAAGGTTACCCGATTTTGGGGAAAATAGTGTGTAATGTAATGTATAAACAAATTATATTTATATCTTCCGCAATTAGTGAAAGAAATAGTATACCAGATCCGAGGTGATTTGGGCCCGGATTCGGGGATGCTACAGTTGGTATCAGAGCTGTTGGTTATGAAGCTTAGCTAGGAATACCTGAGGCCAATAACCGCAGTGATTAGGATTAAGTACTAACTCAAATCGAGTTAGTTGGTCAGTAAGATTCAAAGATGAATCCCGGCGAGTGTAAAGACACAGAAGTTCCCTAACTCTGATAATAAAGTTGAACAGTAATGGTGAATAGAACGAGTCTAAAAGACTGAAAGTGCAGGGATAGAAGATCGTAAAACAAAACGATCATAGTGCATAGAAATGAATCGTAATATATACGATAAGATCACTCCGTTATCTGATAAGGTTATGATGTGGGAAAAGAATCAATCTGATGATTGAAAAGTTTATAGCAAGATGCTGTGTATTAGTTGTACTATGAAATTGTACTATGAAAACTCATGAAAGAGTTATGAATTGTAAATACGGATTAAATAAAATTCGTATGGAGTAAGTGTGGAGCTAGAATTATGTGGGATTTCAATTGAGGACTTGTGTCAGCCGCTGAGTTGTATGATTCCTTGTATGGGCGGGGAATTTGTACTTGGTTTTAGAATCACTTAGTTTCCTGGTCGATGTAGTGGTTAGGTTGACCAATTCTTTGTATGGGCGGGGAATTGTCCGCTTAGCTTTCTATATTGATTAGTGGCTGAGTTTGGTTTGACAACCACTTAGTTTCTAGCATTGATAATCATTGAAATGTTTGTGTCGCGCTATTTGCTATATGCGTGTTAAGAGGGTGATTCCTTTCTCATGTGTATAACAAATAGATAGGTCATAGGTAGAGAATATAGGTTTAAGTACGAGTTCTTAAAACTCATACTTAGGTGACATACTTGACGTATAGTTATATGAAATGTTTATGAACTCCTCAGCGAATGGACGCCAAAGGTCTGTCTAGGAAAGTTCGTGAACTCAAATGATTGTGGCAATTTATGGACTCATAAGTGTGGTTTTATGAACTAGGTATAGTTATGTGTGAATGGAGTATTGAGGATAATAGGAACATATAGAATGTTTAAGCAAATGATCATTAGTGGAGACTTAGGTTTTCATAAACCCCTATCTATGCTCGATTTCAAAATTTTTGATTTCAAGCTAAATACGCACTATGTGCCTTTTTTTAAAAAAAAATTGTTGTTTTTATTTATCACTTATGTACCATGTGACCTGGTGCAGAGATGATAAAAATGATGGAGTCATCAATGCAGTATTACTTAGTGTGAATTTGACTTAAAGTCACTAATTCACTATGATATGATGTAGCATGATAAAATCACCAAATGACGGAATCCTCAACTGACTGTAAATACAGTGCAGCGTCATGACGTTATTCTCAAAAATGTTTTCAAAAATTCCAAGTGTTTATTGAAAGAAATTTCCTGAACCAAATTGTTTTGGTGCTGAATCCTATGAAGACTGAGGTGAACTATGTTGTTTGGATAAATAAATCCAATCTAATAGCGTAAATATTCGCTAAAAATAATTATTACGTTATGCATGACGTAACTGTACGATAGGCTAATCACCTAAAGTACTAGTAATGGTAGTTTACCTTCTTTGTGATTGTAAACAGACCAAGTGATGTTTTGTTTTGCAGTATGAATACCTTCAAATCTATGTGTTCATGGTCTATATGACCCCTCAGCATAATTTTAAACCTTTTTACCCTTGTGAGTGGTGTATTGGGTAGCATGTGATGATATGTGTGAATGGTATAAGCTGTAAGGTGTAAGGTGAATTTCGGGGACAAAATTCTTATAAGGAGGGGTGAATGTGACAACCCGAGAATTTGGAGAATTTATTAAAATCACAATTGATTGATTTAAGGTTCAATATTAGGACCTAGACAGGAAATAAGTGTATGGAATTGGCAGTTATGTAATGAAATTCCAAGAATTTCAAAAGTTTTGAACAAAACTTGAATTATGTGATATACTGTAAATGATAGTCTAGTAATGAGGTATAAGATTATGGTAGATTTAAAATTCTTTTGAAGAATTATCAGGGATAAGTATCGAAGTGAATACTAGTCGGTATATTTGGTTACATATGTGAACCGTAATGATTTGAGATCAAGGATTGATCAGATAAGTTATAACTTTAGAAAACCCTAAAGTTATGTTAATCATACGTTTATTAAGTTAGAAAAATCTAACGGATTGTTAGAAACCCTAACGGTACGCTCAGAAACTTTAGTTTCAGTTCCGGGAATTCAAAACCCTAAATTCATGATATGAATATGGTGATTAAGTTAGAAAACTCTAACGATATGTTCAGAAAACTCTAATTTCAGTTACGAGAATTTAAACCCTAATTTGGGAATCCTAATGCGAAGTATTAAACCCTAAGGGTTAAAAAGTTGTGTGTAAGGAATATGAACATTATGTGATGGTTTATATTTGTTTATTATATAAACAAACCAAAAGAAACTAGTGTAACCCTAATTATATATATTAGGAATGAAGGATTTAATAACTTAAGGGTTATGGAAAAAGAGAATTTGTGGTATTTAGAATACTTACTAATTCTAGGAGATTTATTTTATATATCTCAAATGATTAATTTTATAACCTAATTATAGCAAGTCTAATTGGGTTAAGAAAATAAATGTGCATGAGTAATGATTTGTGTTATAATTGAGGAAGTAAAAACCCTAATTAAATTATTTGGGTTGGATAAGAATTTAAGGTATTGGATTATATATATGTATAGCCCAAGTGTTGGCCAAAGAAATTGATTAGAGGACCAAGCAATACATTAAAGGAATGGTTCAATTTTTAGCCCTGGTGGGAGAGTAATTTTTAGACATTTGTTAAATCAATTAAGAGATAAAATAGAAAGCAAATTGTGGAGCATTATTTAGGCACATGGCCGGCCAAGAGGGAGGGATTAAAAGGGGAGATGAATATTGCATTTATGGCTCACTTTAGTGGTTGAGCAACTCTCACCAACTAATCATGTGTCATCTCTTTATTTTGTCCAACACTTGTGTCTTCTCTTGTAAGCAACAACTTGGCAATTAAAGGGAGAAGGAAAGTAAGAGAGGGAATTAATAAGGCCATATGGCCGGATCATGCATGAAGAGAAGGAGGGTGAGTGTGGTCAATTGATTAAAAATCTACACTTCATAATCAAAAGTCTAACTTGTATCTCTTTATCCTTCCAAGATGCTAAGAACAAGAGAGAGAAGGGAGAGAGAGAGAGAAGTTCGGCCACTCTAGGAGAAGAAGAGGGAGAGGAGATTTGGACTCTCATGAAACCAAGATCCATTCCATGTTGTAGTAGGAGAAGAAGATCAGGCTAAGGTATAACAAAATTTCCACTTATGTAGTCTAATTTTCTTTTTGATTTGATTTGATTTTTTTTTTCAATTTGAAGTTGTGATCTTGAGGTTATAACCCTAAATCTTGGTGTTTAAAGGTGTTCTATGTTTAGATCCATCTCTTTTATGGATCAAAAGTTAGATCTATAGCATGAAGTGGAGGATAGGTTTTCAAATGATAGAAAACCTAAATTTTTCTTAGCTTTGATTGTGTTTGAAGCTTATTTGATGAAATAAGAAATTTTTGTTTAAAAACTCAAGGACCATGTATATACATGTTAATAAGTGTTTATTGGTTGGATCTACCCATATTGGGTGTTGATTTTGCTGAAATCAAAAGGAATAGAAAAATGGAATTCTTCCGAAAAGTTTGAACTTTTAAGGTGTGAGCTAGGTTTTGATTATTTTTTATATCTATGTTGGATATTTGTGATTTATGTTTTTGGGATGTTAGATATATGTGTAAAGGGTAAACTCCTTTTGGAATTACTCGAATAGGTTGAAAAATGAACAAGTTATGGGATTTCTCCCAAACTACACAAAGTTAAGAAAAACTGTTAAAAGGACAGATTTGAACAGTCACTTCCGGGATACTTTCCGGGAGGTTAACATATCCAAATATGGATTGTGATAGATGAAAACTGTATTTCGGAAAGATACGGACCCAAAAAAATTGACGGATCAATAATCGGAGTTACAGATTTTGTTTTATTTAAGGTTTGGTGAAGGACTCCAAAGCTGCCAAAGTGCAAAAAGTTTTTGGCCAAAATTTTCCGAGGGCTGTTTTGGACATTTAGTTAATAAGAAAAATTCCAGGCTTTTGGAAAATTAAAATATATGGTATTATGTAGCTCGTGTCCAAAAATGAACTGATTCCGAGTTAAAACGACCAAGTTATGGTCATTACAATTTTTGTGATTTTTCGACGGAAATCGCTATAAACGGAGTTCTACAACTCCGATTGCCACGAAATTTAAAATGGAGTATCACGTTAACATATATAAGGTTATGCCAAAAGATGAGCATTACTGGAGTTAAGCACGAGGTAGCTAATTTCTTAAGCTACACACTAGAAATTAATTTTTGAAAGATACCAAAGGATGTTGGAAAATTATGGAAAAATAATTTTTATGCATAAAATACATGTATATATGTTTGACCAAAGGATAGGAGAATAATTCACTGATTTGATATTTTTGTGATAAGAATATAGAATACAGTTTGCTGTATTAAAAATGTGTTGAATCTGGTTTGCTGGATTGAGGTTTAAATTGATGGACTTGGAATCCAAGTTGCTAAATTTATAAAGTTGGTTTTTAGATGTAGAATCCAGGGTGCTGAATTAGTGTTTGCCTTATTACATATTAATGAATAACTTATGAATAAAGAGCAAGTGATAAATCATAAGGGATGTGATATAGTGATTGAATAATTATCAAAGGATGATAACAAAATTGATGTGATAAGCTGTTATCTAATATTTGATTAAGTATTAGATAGTATTATGGAATAAAGCATGTTATACTGATTAAAAGATCAATCTTATAACTGATAGGTCTTTCGTGAGAGATTAAATTAAATTGCGTTGCGGTAATCAACGGTTCAGGCAAGTTTTTCAGTTCTATTATGTTTGTGGATGGAATGTGGTTATGTGTTAAATTACATATCATGCTCTATGAATTGTAAAAGTCAAAATATGACTAAGTCTAATTGGGTTATGGAACTCAATCTATACGTGATTACATGTTGTATGATGTAACTCGATAAATTAGAATTGTATAATGCATGAATGTATGTTTTGTAAGGAATTATTGATGCATGTAGGATATGCATATTAAAGAATATATGATGCATGTAGATATGCATATTAAAGTAAATGTAGTGCATATAGAATTGTGTGCTATGTGAAACATGATAGACTGTTAAATTTGCTGGGCTGTCGAGCTCAATCTTGCAAACATAAACTTTTTGCAGGTTAATGATGTTAGACAATATTATTTGCTATACGGATGATGAATATTGTGGGATGCACATAATGAATACATTTTCTTGATTTAGAAATGGTATAGATCTATGATTGATAATTTTTAAAAGAATAATTGTCAGCTATGTACAGTTTGAAATGTTGAATAGACAAAGAAGGTTTATTTTGAAATGAGAATAGATATGATTCTTAAACAAATGAATCATCGATAGAAAAGATAATGCCAAGTTCAGCTTGGGGCAATATATGCATTTATTTTGTAATAGAATAGTTGATAATAATGTTCTGTGTTAGATAACTTTTGAATTGTGTAATCAGTTAAGGTTACCCGATTTTGGGGAAAATAGTGTGTAATGTAATGTATAAACAAATTATGTTTATATCTTCCGCAATTAGTGAAAGAAATAGTATACCGGATCCGAGGTGATTTGGGCCCGGATTCGGGGATGCTACAGTTTAGGTTATTCTGTGTATATAAATATAACCGTATTATACTGTGATGATATTATTCTAATATTGGAGATCTATATTACTAATATTAGGTCTTCGGATAAAGCGTTATAAATTGCGTTGCGGTAATCAACGGTTCAGGCAAGTTTCTTTTTACTAAACTCTACTAAGAGTATTTTATTCAAGCTTATGGTTAATCATTGCTGATTGCCACGAAAATTGTACTTTGTACATCTTGCATGTATAAGTCAGGTATGAAAGGCTGATCACTTTCATTACCAGTTGGTTCAGAAATGTTTGTTCATGTTTAAAACTTGTTCAGTCAAAAGTTTGTTCGTGCTAGTTCTCAATTATATTGATGAATTATAGCCATCTTATTTTTCACACTCTTCAATCATGATATGTCGTTATATTGTTGAACTTAAACTTGCTGGGCAACTTTCATGCTCACCCTTGCTATATTATGATAAAACATTACAGATAAGGCGAATGCGTTCGGATACAGGAAAAGGTTAAGGCCAAGTTCAGCTTGGGATATAAAGTGCGGCTAATTTGTAATAGCGTATTTTGATAAATGTGTTGTATTTTAGATAGTTTATGAATTGTGTAAAAGTTAAGGTTACTCGACCTTGGGGATAAGTGTGTAAAGTTTAATGTTTAAAAAATTTATGTTTATATCTTCCGCAAATAGTTATAGAATTAAATAGTATATCGGATCCGCGGCGATTTGGGGCCCGGATTCGGGGTTGCTACATTCCCCAGAATTCTGGTGGTCCCAAATCTTTGAATTGCTTGGCATGTGACAACCCGTGAATTGCTATCATTTCCTCCTATATTTTGAACACGAGTCTCCTTCGTCTGATTTTGCATGAGCTGCAAAAAGCTTCTAAACATCCCCTTGTTCATCATCTGCTCAGTGGTGTTGTTCACAAGAGGAACATTGTCAGCCTGTTGCACGTTCTCCTCATTGGTGAGTACATACGTCTCCACGGTCTCATTTACTCCACTGTTAATATTCTCAGTCGACATTCTCAAATACTGTAATAAAACAAGGGTTAATTAAGGAAATCAATTTATCACATAATATCCCTATATACTGACCAACTAACAAATAAGCTTAGGTAGGACACACTAGCGAAGGATTTACTCGTATCTCCCCTCCTAGTTCTATTCCCCGATCTCCACCAGAGATCATATCCCTAAGCTCTGATACCAACTGTGATGCCCCCAAAATAGGTATACATCACCCATTCTGAGTTGTCAATACATGGTACAGAAACAACTATAACTTTATTATTACAACAATAAAACTGTGAGTTTAAATACAAATATTATCTTCTAGACAATATCTATACCCAAATAAATCCTCATCACAATTATTTATACATTATTTTATAAAAATGGTGAGGACTACTAAAAAACTCTCTCTATAACCATCATTCCATACCCCGACTCGTACTCGCTACATTCTCGCCTCCTGAGAAGAAAAATGGAACAAAAAGGAAAAGAGTGAGCTCAAATAACCCAGTAAAGAACATTATGACTAAGATAATATACAACAAATTATCGTTAGTCTTCAACAGGGAAAAATCTGAGAGAATACACTAAACAACAAGTTTTAGATCAATATTCGCAGTGAAAAATAATAATTCATAGAAGAGTTACATAGAGGATGAAATCTACTAATATCTATAAATGTAACAGTCCATCATCATTATTTTATCTCTGTAACATCAATCAATAATATCTTGAGTCAAATGTTCATCTTTGCACTATAGGCCAAAGATATTCATCAGTTGGTCATGTTCATCTCAACACTTGTACATCTTTGCACCACGGCCAAAGATATTAATAATAGAATTAACCATCTTTGCACTACAGGCTAAAGATATTCAAGTATATCATCATTTAAGACTGAGGATGATGAAAAATATTTTAAAAGAATCGAATCTAGTGAAACAAAAGAATAAACATTAAGGATTCGTATTTCAGCTATTTCATGTCCAAAAATACCTCATAAATAATCATAGTGGTGTAAAATTCAAGAATGATCAAAACATGGATACAATCAAAGCTAGTATCCATAATAGATATTTTGGACGAAAAGGAAAAATTTTATTTTATTTTTTTCGATGAATAGTACCGTATTCGTGAATAGTGCCGTATACATGAATAGTGCCCTATACGTGAATAGTAACTCCGACACCAAAATATAGAAATTTTACAAAAAAAATATTATCATGCTTCGTGAACAGTAACTCGTAAATAGTAACTCATGAATAGTAACTCATAAATAGTAACTCATAAATAGTAACCACGACATGAAAAAGTTCCAACCAATATTTCAGCATAATGATATTGAAGAAATAATATCATTTGAGAAGAAAATAACACCCCTTACGTCGAAAGATTAGTACTTCTAGCTGAAATACTGGGTATAGTGCTGAAGGAAACTTGCACCGTATAACAATACTCAAAGTATCAGAATCCTCACAAGAATACGCTCAATATATAGAGAGAGAAATATAGAGAAAACTTCAGTTTCTGGTGTGATTTTCAATTCTAACCTAAGCACCCTATTTATAGGAAAATGCTTAGAACACCAAAGCAGAAAATTTAATAAATTAATATTATTTATTTTTCCACATCTTCCTACGCATCCAAGAATCTGAATTCAGCCCTAGCACATGTTAATGATGCCTCCACACATTCCAAAAACGTTTTTGTTATTTAAAATAATTAAAACTTTCAAAAATCAATTATTTCGGAACTTCAGAACATCAATAATTCATAATAAATAGTCCTTTTATCAGAAAATTCGAATCTCGCAACTTTTTATAGGAAATTCAATTCTCTACAACTTTGCAGAAGAAAGTTTTTCCAAATTCCAAACAAAAATTGTCCGAAATCCATAAACAGGCGATTTTACATACTATAATCAAATTTCAGTCAAGAAATGGGCCCACAGACATGTTTAACATGTTTTAAACAACTTTTGCAACAAAAATACTCTTCCTCCTCATATACTCATATATCCCACATTCATTGTAAAAATATCATCATTATTATATTATAATAATATAATAAAATATTATTTTATCAGAAAAGATAAAATATCCATTTTCAACAATTGTCATTTTAAAAATTTTCTCCATCTATATCCACATAAAATCAATATTTTCCTCATCATATATATCAATAATTAATTATTCACAAATAATATTACAGAATCACAGTACTGGCAACCAGGCCGTTCCAAGGAAAGAGGGCGCTTTCCAATAAGAATTTTTCCTTACTGGCGCGCAATTAGGTGACCAAACCTCTCCTTAGACAGAACTTTCTAGACATTGCCAACAATGTTTTCTAATAATATTATTCAGATAATATGAATTATTGCTTCGATAATGGAAAATACTTTGTAGTGACAATTATTGAAACAACAGTAATATAAAATATCAACGCAACAATTATTGAATCAATAAAATAAAATACTGAACAATAACTACTGTAACAATTATTGAGTAGTGCCTTCTTACGTAAGAATCAATAATTGGTACAATACCGTGTGCTACTGTGCAACAACGCGTATTACTGTGTTTTAACCACCGGGTATTCCAACAGTATTAATGGTAACAACTACGCCGTTATTTATAAACAACTTATACTTGTCGTTTTCTTCATCCAATCGCTTTTCGTTATGGGGCCCACAAAAGACTGCGTCGTCGTACGAATATTCCCTGACAGTAAGAATATTCCACGACCAAACGAATATTCCCTGACAACAATGAATATTTTATAACCACCTACTTATTTAAAATATTTGCGCATTTTACCCATAACTAACCACATTAATCAAATCAACCCTTACTATTTCAAAATGATAAAGAGAGGAAACTAAATTTCATTTATTAATAATTTGGGATCTTACATTTTATATATATAACTGCTTATTTCTTTTCATATAAACTGTGACATCATGTGAGCCTAGGAATCATGTGATCCCAGAATCTAGATTCAGTTCCCGTGATCGACATTTTCAGCTGTAAGCAGCTTGTAAATTATTCACAGTGTTTGAATTTCCTTAGATGGCTTTCATGCCCACAAGGAGTTCGGCATCACTATATATATGTATGTGTGTGTATATATATATATATGTATGTATGTATATATTATTTTCTCGAAGATGCTTCACAACTCGAAAATAAAAGCAAATAAGCCGAACATTTAATAATAAAATGAAAGTATGAAAAGGTCTCAATTACTATTGAGCACAGGGTTTAAAAAACCTCTTTTACAAAACTTCATTGCTATATCATGTTTAAAACTGATTTTTTCATATAAATTCAAACCCTTTGTATATAGGTGCGAACGAGGCCTCACACTACTTCCAAAAAATTGCACATTGATCCACACACACACACACACATTCATATAACAGTTTCTTGAAAAGTGGCGGTCATCGTGGCAACACAGATATCGGGGGGTGCCTAGCACCTTCACTCTGCATAATAAAGCCCCCGAACCCAAATGAATCTCAGTTTCACAGACCCGTTTAGTAGTGTCACATCACTGGGTTAATGTGCAAACCTTTTCTCAGTTGCGTTGGTGCAGCTAGCTAAAAACACCAACTGGCGACTCTTACAGTCAAATCGTCGACATGGTAGATGTCAAACCTTTTTCACTTATTTTTTCAAACAAATCTCACATAACATGAGAACACCAAAGAACAAGAATAGAAAAGGGACAAATAAAAATCCTGACGTCGACAGGTGGTGACTCTGCTGGGGAAACAAGTAAGAGGGTGTCGACGGTGGGATTTTTATTTGTCCCTTTTCGTTACTTGTTTTTTGGTGTTCTCATGTTAGGTGAGATTTGTTTGAAAAAATAAGTGAAAAAGGTCCGACATGTGTAATGTCGACGATTTGACTTTAAGAGTCACCAGTTGGTGTTTTTAACTGGTTGCACCAATGCAACCAAAAAAGGTTTGCACGTTGACCCAGTGATGTGACACTGCTAAACGGGTGTGTGAAACTGAGATTTATTTGTGTTCGGGGGCTTGATTATGCGGAGGAAAGGTGTTAGGCACCCCCCGACACCGTGTTGCCACAGTGACCACCACTTTTTAAGAAACTGTTATATGAATGTGTGTGTTTGTGTGGATCAATGTGTAATTATTTAGAAGTAGCGCGAGGCCTTGTTCGCACCTATATACAAAGGTTTTAATTTTGTAGAAAAATTCAGTTTTAAACAGAATATAACAATGAAGTTTTGTAAAAGAGGTTTTTCAAACCCTGTGCTCTATTGTAATTGAGACCTTTTCATACCTCTATTTTATGATTAAATGCTCGGCTTTTTTGCTTTTATTTTCGAGATGCAAGGCATCTTTGAGAAAATAATATACAGCAGTGCCGAACTCCTCATGTGCATGACAGCCATCCAAGGAAATTCAGACACCATAAATAATGTACAAGCTACTTACAGCTGAAAATGTCCATCACGAGAACCGAATCTAGATTCAGTAGATTGAATCTGTGATCACACGATTCCTAGGCTCACATGATGCCACAGTTTATATAAAAAGCAATAAGCAGTTATATATATAAAAGTTGTAAATATATATATACAGTTATGATCAACCACCACGAAGCACCTCCATGAGGGTTCGTAAATGTAATTATATAAAAGTGGTAAATATATATATATATATATATGGAAATGATCAACCACCACGAAGCAACTCCATGGGGGATCAAAAAAGTAAATAAAGCTATAAAAGACGATCAACTGCCACGAAGTAAACTCTAGACGGGACTAAATGTATAGAAAGCAGTAAATACGATCAACCACCACGATGTAAATTCCAGGTGGGACTAAATGTAAATAAAGCAGTAAAAGGCCTTAAAAGTAAACTCCAGACCTGACAGAAATATATATATATATATATATATATATATATATATATATATATATATATATATATATATATATATATATATATATAAGCAAATAAATGCTCCAAACATAAGTCTAAGCGCAATCAAGGCATAACTCGATAATGTTAGTCTATATATAAATATATACATATATAAGTATATATATATATAGACAGAAATGAAAATCACGGACCGAAGTCTGGGCATACGCACACAACATGACTCTTAATGTGAAGAATAGTGTGTGCAAAGATGAAGAGAAAGGCTTTATAAAGTGTGAGAAGGCTTAAAGTGGGCTGCCAAAGTAGGCATCTATGACTCTAGATGGATAAACATTCATCTCCTGCCGGTAAAATATAGTTATATATGAGCTAATAGGTGTTTAAAATAAGAAAGCACTCAATATGAGGTGTGTACAGAGTAAATTGGACAGGGCTTCCTCCCCTCTTTCGTTTTTCAAATGGCCACCCCAAGCCCTCTTTTTATAAAGGGAGGAGCCACAGGTGTACCTGCGGTAGCCGCAGATGCACCTGCAGCTGCTCGGGGAACCCCGAGCTCTGTGGGTCCCGTTATCTCAAAGTATGTGTACTCGTGCACTGTGATGTCCGTTCAAACTTGCAGAACTTCAATATGAGCATCCGAACGAGGTGTACAAGACCTTCTTTGGACTGATTTTGTCGAGAGTTATGCAATGACATGGGATTAGAGGTTGTACGATGTAAGGAAGAGGGGACCATGCCCATGGTCTTCAAGCTTCAAATTTTATCCGGTGTGCTATCACGCATAATAGTTACTCAGGATTGGAACTCCTTGGCTCTTTTGGGACATTGTTGTATGTATGCATGTATGTATGAAGTGTTGAGACAACACGCAGGGGTTGAGGTGGCAAGATGACAGTTTGACTCCTCACCGGGGTTATCTCCGGTTTGAGCAGATAGAAGACGTTGCTCAGGGTTACATCTGAGATTGGACTGCTGCAAGTGTTTAAATTCTGCAGGGTCATCTATAAGTGTGTTTATCTTCCTGGTGTTATCTCCAGGACTTTGGTATGAGTGGCTCGGCAGGAGGTCTGAGATTGAAGCTGATCGCATGCATTTGAAACAAGCATTTCTGGAGTTATCGCTGGAACTGCAACCACATTCCTTGGGGTTATCTCCAAGGAAGAAACTCGGGGTTATCTCCAAGGTTGGAATTGATACTCCCGGTGTGTATTTCGAGGTTGAGACTGAACTTTCGGTAGTATCCAGAATGGGTGTGAGCTATCTTCCAGGGTTATATCTGAAAGATGAATCTGCCCTCATGTTGTGTTAGTAACAGGTGTACAGAAAATTTTGAGTGTCTATAGATGGCCTTCTTTATCATATTCATGCAATTCAAGGCATGGATAGGATAAAGAATCCTAGACACTTGAAATGCAACAAGATAAACATGATGCTATGTGCAGCAACATGATGAATGTATGAATGATTGTCGGTTCCCTGTTAATCCTGCCGGGGATGACAATCATTGATGTCTTGGATATGCGATCCAAGTCTTCAAGGATGTTGACGTTGGGGCTATCACCAAAGTCCCGGATCCTTGATAAAGACTTCTACTCCATAGAGGTGCCTCTCGTGTGCAAGAGATCTATGGAGATAAAGCTTTGTCTGTTTGAGGATGTGTATAACATATTCCATCATCAGTCCACTCCGCTGAGGATGGTCTTCTCTGGTTTGTGTCACCAACATATACCATGATCCTGTTAAAGTTACTGCCAACAGTATGTATTGTCAGGGCTGCTTGACCTTTGCTGATGTGTGTATCACCGGATAGATCCATGTTGGGTAAACTGTCAAGGCTACTTGACGTTCATTAATGTGTGTATCAATTATTGCATTGTGTTGTGACACTTGCTGGGGAGTATGTCAAGGCTGCTTGACCTTCATTGACGCATCTATCAATGGTTGCATTATGTTGACCCCCGCCGGTGATACATAGACATGGATACATTGCTTCAATTGGTTTACTTGCCACTGGCTGAGATAATGTCAAGGTTGCTTAACCTTCATTGATGTGTGTATCAATGGTTGAGAATGCATTGTAACCCCCGCCGGGGATACGTGGATGTTTGACTTCGGCGTTATAACCCTAGCCGAGAAAGGTTTTAGGGCTATGACCCTGCACTGACGACATCAGATCTTTGTGAGGTATTGCCGAACATGATTTATAAAAGCTGAGGCCACTGGTATAATATACCTTGTATGCAGGCGAATACCAATGAGTGATATATGGATCCAGAGTTTGGCCCGTGAAAACCAGGATTCCAGGCTATTCCTCTCAATCGGGTAGCATTTTTATTCCTGATTTTGCCTTTTCAGCTTGCGAGACCTCCTTTGCAACTCGAATTAGACCAAGCCAGAGGTGTGGGACCCATGTAGGGGTGCCATAGGTACACCTTCGGCCAACCGTCAGTATGAAATGCCTGCAGTTTATTTTCATAAGTCACTTTCAAGCTGCGCCGAAAAGGAAATCTAAGAGCCTTTTTTCAGACCTGCTGAGTTTGGGTGACTTTCTGAACATTCCTGCCACCGTACAAGTGTTCTTCACTATCCTGGTAACATATGCATGTATTCTTTTCTAGTTTCTATCTGTTGAAAAATGACTTATCAGATGAAATGCATTTAGACACATAATAATGAATATGCATGCTGATATGACTCGATAAAAAATATTTAACATAGTAAATGTTAATATTAAACCATGCTGAACATAATGATGTGAAAAAATTTAACTTTTGAAACAGTCAAATTGGCACCTTTTACTGTCATTTGTTATCCTATTTGAGGACAAATGAGTAAAGGTAGAAAAACAAAAATAAACTTGGTAATTATACTACACTTATGATTTTTTTACTGTGATGTACTAATGCATGTAGGATGTATATGACTGTTGGCAGGTGTGTTACTGAATGGCCACCTAGTCATGCTTATGTTCATGTGGATAGTCCCATTTACAAATGGGACTATGGCAAAATTTTTTCAAAACGTAGGCATTGGGTAGGCATGCATTTTTAACTCTAATGTGGACGTATGTTAAAATAATGCATGAATGCATGTAGTCATATAATACATCTTGAAAAGCTCTAAATAAGAATTTTCCACACCCTTTCTGAGGTGATTTGGAGACTTGTTGTCCAGATATTTTGGATCCGGATCAGTCGAGTAGTTCCCACAGGACTACTTCTAATGTACGGAGGAGGGCTTCTAAAGTGCCTCGACCCCATTCTATTAGATAGCCTCATCGTTTAGTGGAGGCAGTGATACGTCCTATCCGGGTTGAAGTGCATGACGTAGAGGACGAGGAGAAGGATATACCGGTCGAGGTTCTTGCTCCTGCTGCACGTGTTCACCGTAGGGTTTTTCCAGGTATTCAAGTGGTGAACCCAGAGCTTTTGGGTGACTTGAGTCGACATCCTTCAGTCTACCTGCATGCAAATGAGGTATAAAGTTAGATCTTAATCTTCCTTGTTTCTTATTAATGAGGAGTAAAGGGTTCTGATGTTGATATGCATTTGACGTAGGTTCCCAGCTTTACACAGCCTCGAGGGAATTGTTTCAGCATCCACTCTATGTATTAGGCTTTGCACGATGACTATAGAGCGATTGTACATGGCTGGGGATTCAGGATGTTCTTTTCCATTATTCCCCATCGTTGTCTTTGGGGTTACCTCAGGGCATTGTCTGAGCACTGGTTTAACCAGACTCAGTCACTCCATTTGCTGGACTGTGAGGTGATTATGACACCGATGGATTGACGGTTTATCACAGGTATGGAGTTTGGAGGGGATCCAATGCCTTGTACGGTGGATATCACCCCTACTGCCGTCAGATCCTTGCTTGGAGTTCCAATGGAGGCGCTTAAGGGTAGGACTGTATGTACAAGTCCTTTTAGCGTAGATGCTATGAGCGGGCTGTTGAGTGATACCATATCCGCTGATGTGAGAGTCAGGGATTGCATTCTTCGGTGACTGTTCCTGATGATCATTAGGGGCTGCTTCATAGAAAATAACTCTTCTATGGTATCCTTCGCTTTAATCAACGCCATTCAACACTTGGACCGTATAGGATACTATGATTGGATTTCCTACACTTTTGCCTACTTCCTCAGGGGAATGCGAATGCGATCGCAGGGCTTGACCGAGGCTTGGTTAGGATTCTACCTGTTTCTGCTGGTGAGAATTTCTCTCGTCTTTTCCCTTGTATAGGTTAAGAGTGTTGACTGATAGAAGATGTTTGCCTTTGTGTTGGCAGTTTTGGGCCTATGAGAGGCTTCCATATTTGCGTCCTATGAGTGTTTTATGTTTAGACACCTATCCATGAGGATGGAGAGGGCATCATTTCATACTGGCGGAGGTACCTATTGCTGAGGGTTTCACTTATTGCCGCCTACATTTGGAGTTATTGACAGCGGATGTCATCACATGGGTTCCCTATTCTGGGGAGCACTTGAGTGTTGGATTTGAGGATGGGTACCTGACCACATGATTTCCACCTATAGGATTCCTCTCTTTACAGATGGAGGATGAGAGCTCTATTTAGGAGAACGTGCTATCAGGAGCACTACAGGAGAGATTCAAATGCCAATCTTGCCTCCTGCCAGGCGTTATTGGCCTATTTCATAGTCACCTGTCATTGATATCCCATTGTTAGGGATTGATGGTTTCACATTGTTAGAGGGTCCCTGCACTCAAGAGATGTTCTAGCATTGGTGGTTCCCTCGCACCATTGGAGCCCAGACCCGTGCCACTCAGTTCATGGGGGATATGGTTCCAGGATCCGTGATGATGACGGATTGGCTAGCTTGTGTCATAGATCCAACTCATGTGACATATATTGACAGTTTGAATCAGTAGTTTGACCGTTTATCCGACACTTGGACAGAGATCCTTCAGAGGCAGACACTTTTGATCCTTCCAGCTCTGGCGCTGGCCCCTCAGGTGACCCATATGGCTTTGCCAATGTAGATCCTCCCTTGTATAGGCTTGACATCCCTTTAGATAGAGATCCAGTTACTCAAGAGGAGTTACATCAGGTGGATAAGATTGACGATGTAGACATCGATACCATTGACTTCTTCTGATGTATATTCTTGTTATCTCTTTTGATAGGCCTCTATTTGACGTTGGGTAGCTTCACCCAATTCTCCCTATATCTTTTGATAGGCCTCTGTTAGTTGTAGGGCAGTTTTGCCCCATTTCCCTGTATTTTAGCTGTACAGAGATGTATTAGATGATGATATACTTAAGAATGTATGTACTATTTTCCATTCCCTATATCATATTGCCATCTATTATATCATGCATGTTATTATGTTATGCATATGTATGTATGTCCAGAGATATTCAGCATTGACCCCTGGATGGTCTTATAACATGGCCCATACATATGTCTTCTTCAACAGTTAGCCGTATTGATCACACCCCACCATTTTTGGTGGCATCGGGTATGCGATCGTGGTATGATAACATGTCACCATCAGACAAGGTGACTATAGATCATTTGTTACAGCATACTATAACCATGTTGATGTTTCAGGTTCCTACATGATTCATAGAGGGTATGCTAGAGCACTGGGTATCGGAGAGTCAGGTTTACTAATTTGGGACCCAGGAGTTGACTCTTACTCTGGAGGAGTATACACGTTTGACGATGCTGCCGTTGGACAGACCTTGCGTGCATATGGCGATCAGAGACATGAGTAGGCAGTTGATGACCCTCACCGAATTGAGGCATATAATGGTGCAGGATGAGATCACATCTGGCCACGTTATATCCCAGCGTTTTTTGTTTGACAGATTTGGCTTTGAGGATAGTTATGCATGGCATTCCGGGGATTTTACCACACAGGAGGATCATTGGCATTCAGCTAGAGTGGATGTACTGTTGTTATGCGTACTGTCATATGTCTACATGCCATGGTATATGGATGAGTTGGACATAGGGGTCATTATGGCAGTGAGAGCTCTTAGGGAGGGTAACACCATTATACCGATGATTATGGTAGAGACTTTGATATTGGCCACATATTGCTGCACTTATCCGGCAGGAGTGTTTACAGGCAGCGCGGTCATGCTGTATGTGTGGTTTATGTCACACTTGAGACCGATTGGCATTTTCAGATGGCATGAGTATTGTTTCACTCATGATATAGCCATGTCATACTCCTTTCAGCCTGCAGAGTGTACAGATTCTATATTTGGGTTAGCTTTCCTGATAGGGATTAGAGATCCGTTTGCTATATTGCCATGTACAGGGCTTAGCTCACCCTACATCTTCATTACTCATTCTCCGGGCATGGATTATCTTCCTCTGGCTGGCTTAAGAGACATGATTACTTACCATCCACTGGCCGTGATGTGTCAGTTTAACTAGTTTTAGGACTTCCATCCATTTGAGGGGGCATCGAGTCAGTTCTTTACTTTTGGCATTTATCAGCAGGGGACAGATCAAGGTTGTATGCCTGTTGGGATCAGCGAGAGCTATATGAGTTTTCTATCAGCCATCTGGGTTGTTCTGCATAGTATTCTGCATGGATGGAGGCAGAGACTGCATTGGCTGCGATAGTATCCACAGTGCAGGGGACTGATTTCGACGATGAGGAGCTTATGGAGGAGGCTGATATTCCCATCGAGGAGGATTTGACTGCTGGGTTTCCAGCATTTATGATGGATTCTCCTACTACTGTCATTCATCATTTAGCATAATATCTGGAGCAGAGTCTACATCTGATGACCTATGAGAGAGATCAGGCTAGGGCCTCGATGTTGACAGCTCTGGATGGGAGAGACGCAGCTCTGTTAGAGAGAGATGAGGCTAGATCAGCCAGAGATGCATTGATTGTGGAGCAGGATGTTTTCCTATCTGCCCGGGATGTGGCCATCATAGACAGTACTTCAGTGAGATCCCATACGACTAGAATCCTTGTCGATATGAGTGCATACATCGATGAGCATCATGATACCATGCAGTTAGCCTCTGATTCGCTAGCTCGACTAGAGCTTGCAGCTTTACCTCCTTCTTCGGAGAGGGATACTATGTTAGATCTGATAGTCCGAATATATACAGATCCATAGATAGATTTCTATTTTCCTGCATAGACTAGCTTAGCCATTTTGTCATGTACAACACATATTGTATATATCAAACAATATTATATATGGCAGGGAAATATATTTTGATTCACTTTCCTTTTAGTTGTCCCTTGATACTTGCTTAATATTTGCATGCTTCTTTAGGGCTTTTCGATCTTGATGCATTCTGAACTCATTGTTGATATGTGGACATTGAGCTATCATAGGATCTCTCAGAACTGATCATTGATCTGTATGTATCCCTACCATCTTTGGTGTCTTGGGACTGGTTTTTGTATGGAAATGTGGAGAGGAGTGTGGCTTTTCCTCTTAGAGATTGACCGCACCACAGATGGCCGCCAGTACTTTTATTGGTGAGAAGCCTAGTTAAATCTATCTCTTATTGATTGGTGTTGCTCTTTGAGGCACAACCGTAGCTTAGATGGTCACCAAATCTCCTATTTGCGAGGAGAGGTTGGGTAATTCCATCTCCTTGGTCTGAAGCCGATGAAATGTGGTGGATTGAAGGTTGATTCTAGTACCGTGTGACAAGCATTTTTTTTCTGGCAGGGGGTTAGACCGAACCATAAATGGCTGCCTACGTACTCCTATTGAAGAGGAGATCAGGTCTACGTAGTTCAAGCCTGGTGTAAGAAGTTCAACGCTGAATGTGAAAGGCAGATGGGTGTAGAAGCTTTATTGATGAAGAAGGGTATAGAAGTGTTTTTGTTATTTTTGTTTTTATAGAGAAAGGGTAGAAATGTTTTTGTTATTTTTTTTGTTTATTGCGACCGGGCCATATAAAATATGGTTGCCTACATTCTCCCTTGTATCAGGGAGATCAGGTCGATGTAGTTCGCCCCTCAAGACGAATTGCAGCCAAAGAGAAGAATGAATCCCATGTGCAGGCTATACTATAAGGAAAAGAAAGTTTGATCCCATGATTGGGACAAAATGCAGGTGTGGAAAAAGTTTGATCCTGTCTTCAGGATAAACTGCAAGCATAGAAAAGTTTAATCCCGTCTTCAGGATAAACTGCAAGTGTTAAAGGTTTAATCCCATTTTTAGGATAACCAAAATTGTGTGAAAAGTTTGAAATGAGGTGAAACCAGGCTTCTGATTTGATGTGTATGTTTCCTTGAGGGGAAAAAGAGTTTGTAAAAAGAGGGTTAGAAAACTGGAATGACTGGTGATTTGATGATCCAAACCAGGATGTTTGCTTGATGGAAACCTCAGACATAGTACCGTTTCATGGTGTCTGAGTTGATAAGCTGTGGAAATTCATCGCCATCCAATTCCAGTAGTCTGAGAGCGCCTCCTGTCAATACATCCTTGACAACAAATGGGCCTTCCCAATTAGAGCGAATTTTCCCTTAGATTGATTTTGGTTGTCAATAATCTTCTTCAAAACCAAGTCGTGTTGTTTGAACTTCCATAGCTGGAGTTTCCTGTTGTAGGATCGTGCGATATTTTACTGATATAACTGACCATGGAAGATAGTTGCGGTTTGTCTTTTGCCTATTAGAGACAATTATTGATACCTGTCTTGTACCCATTGGTCTTCATCCAGCTGAGAATCCATCAATACTTTGAGGGATTCCATTTCCACCTCTATGGGGAGCACTACTTCCATCCTATAGGCTAATGAGTAGGGGGTTGCCCTAGTGGAAGTACGCATTAAAGTTCTGTAGGCTAATAAAGTGAGAGGCAAGAGGTCAGGCCATCCTTTGTGATTGGCGAACATTTTCTGTATGATCTTCTTGATGTTTTTATTAGCCGCTTCAACAACACCATTCATCTTTGGACGGTAGATGACGAAGTTAAGGTGTTTGATGTGGAATTTACTGCATAACTCCTCCATCATTTTGTTGTTGAAGTTCTTAGCATTGTCTGAAACAATGACCTTTGGTTGTCCATATCGACAGACAATATTGTTTCTAATGAAAGCAATGATGACTTCTTTGGTAACCCTAGGGAAGGAGGCTGATTCAACCTATTTGGTGAAGTAGTCAATCATGGTGAATATGAATCGATGTCTATTACTGGATTTGGGCTCGATGGGCCCGATCACGTCCATTTTCTGTGAGACCCCAGATTTTATGAATAAAGATTTAAATTTCTCAAAATATTTTTTTTGAATATTATGGTGTGGATTTGATATAATGTTATAGTTGTGGGTAATATTTATAAATTTTGTAAAGTACGCAAGTTGTTATATAATATTCGATTGGTCGGGGAATATTCGTTTTAACAGGGAATATTCGTACGACGACACAATCATTGGTGAACTCCACAACGGAATTATTGTCGGATTGAGAAATCGATAAAAATATTTTATGAAAATAACGGCGGAAGTTTTACCGTTAACTGTTGAAACACCCGGTGTTAAAAGTACAGGAATACACATGGTTGCATAATAGCACACAGTATTGATTATTGATGCTTACGTGAGAAGTCACTTAGTTTTGTTCAATTATTGCTTCAGTAATTGTTGCATAATATCTCACATTAATTGATTCAATTATTGTCGATATTTTATATATTATTAAATCAATAATTAAGATAACAAAGTTGTTAATATTATTATTTGCAATATTAACGATGTCTAGAAGTTCTGCCAAAGGAGAGGTTTGGTCACCTAATTGCGCGCCAATATGGAGAAATCCTTATTGGAAAGCCCCCTCTTTCCTAGGAACGACCTGGTTGATTAATAATGTGAATTATAATAATGATGATGAAGTTATGTTTTATTAGTATTATTAATGTAATAAAACAGAAAAGCTTTTTATATAAAATAGGATACTTTTATAAAGTTATTCGTTTTATTAGACTATAAATAGAATATATTATATTCTATTATACATAGTATTTTGCATAGTAAAATCTTTTTATATAAAACAGAATACTTTTATAAAGTTATCTATTTTATTAGACAATAATAAGAATATATTATATTTTATTATGCATAGTGTTTGCATAGTGCCTGCATAGTGTTTGCATAGTAAAATTTTTTTATATAAAGGAGAATACTTTTATAAAGTTATTCGTTTTATTAGATTATAGATAGAATATATTATATTTTATTATAAACCAATCTGGACCGTCCGTTTAAAAGTAAATCAATCTGGACCGTTCATGTATTAGTTAATATTCAGTCCATTCTTCTATAAATAGAAGCTCATTCCTTCATTATTTCTTATGAATTCACTAAAACTCTAGAGAGAGAAACTATAGAGAGAAAGAAGAAAAGTGTTCTGCTACTTCACCATTTCTATATCCAGTTTCTTCTAAGGTAAGGAGTATTATTTCTTTTGTATTCATGAAGAGAACTTCTGGTATTCCATTCTTTATTATTTTGTTGGAATAACCTGTATACGGGGACTACCCTATACTTGGTGAAATTGTTTTGTTATTCTATTCATTATTATTCTGTTGGAATAACCTGTATATGCAAAGTACCGCATACTTGGTGAAATTCTTCTGTTATTCCATTCTTTATTATTATGTTGGAATAACCTGTCTATGCGAAGTATCACATACATGGTGAAATTCTTCTGTTATTCCCTTATTTATTATTCTGTTGGAACATCCTGTTGGTGCGAATTTCTCCTGACCTGGTTCCGTCATTTATTATTCTGTTGGAACATCCTGTCGGTGCGAATTTCTCCTGACCTGGTTCTGTTATTTATAATTCTGTTGGAACATCCTGTCGGTGCGAATTTCGCCTGACCTGGTTCTGTTATTTATTATTCTATTGGAATATCCTGTCTGTGCGTTTACGCAAGACTTGGTTCTGTTGTTTATTATTCTGTTGGAATAACCTATCTGTGCGGTCTATCGCATGCTTGGTGATTTCTTTTGTTATTCCTTTCATTATTATACTCGGTTGATTAAAGTTTTGGCTTTTATACTCCATGAAATTAGTGGAATATCCTTGATATTTGCGCTTCATCCAGTATCTTTTCACGGTAATATTCTTCTGAGCATTCTTGAATTTTACTCTACAAAGAAGTATCATGTTGACCATTTGGACGTTATTAGTTTCTGGATAAATTAATTCTTGAACTTGTTTTATTGAATTCTTATATCATTATCATCATCCTCATGTTTATATTATGTTGAAAGTCATATGTGGCCTGTAGTGCATAGATGGACTTGGTATGATTATGAACATGGATTTATCGATATAATCATAACCGTAATGTTACAAATGATGTGGTAAAAGTCCTCATTGGCCCGTAGTGCATTGATGAACAGTTGTTGGCATGATCATGACCATTGATGAATACACGAATATCCTTGGCCTGTAGTGCATGTATAATTTGTGGTCATGATACTAATGAATATCCTTGGCCGTAGTGCAGGGATGATGTGGATTATTTATTAAGTTGAGTCCCAACGATAAAAGTGATGGAAAAACCTTTTTAAATCATAAAAGATAGTAGATTTTATTCTCTACTTGACTCTTTTAATGGATTACTTATTCCGCTGCAGTTAAACTTAATGTTTGTTATATTGTATCAGTTTAACACTTTTGAAGGCTAACGATAATTTATTCTATGTTATCTTAGTCATAATATTTCTTACTGGGCTAGTTGAGCTCACACTTTTACTTTCATTGTTCTCTTCAGGAAATGGTAACGTAGCAGGGAATAGTCGGGGAACGGAGTGATGGTCCAGATAATAGCATTAGTAGTCCTCACTATTCTATTAAATAGTGTGATAATAAATGTAGTGAGGACTCAATTGAGTGTTGATATTGTCTAGATGACAATATTTGTATTAAAACTCACATCATATGTTTTGTTATATTTTATACGACTATTGTATAATTAAGTTGTATTTGAATTTTGTACCATGTATTTGATGACTCAAGATGGGTGATGTATACCTATTTTGGGGGCGTCATATTTTCCACATTGAGAAGGGCCATGATGAACTCATATTGTGGAGTTCCCTTAGAGGGGCGTGGATAGCATTCCCATGAATCTGGCATTGATAGCACCTCTTGACGTGATCATCACAGTCTACTTTGAGCGTAAGCCAGTAATGCCCTGTTCTGAGGATCTTCTTAACAAGTAGGGGTCCGCTTATGTGTGGGCCACATACTCCACCGTGGATCTCATCCATGAGCCTATGAGCTTGGTCTTTTTCTAGACATCTGAGGAGACCTAATCCTGCATCTCTCTTGTAGAGTGCATCTCCGCTCAGGTAGAATTTCATAGCAAGTCGATGGATCCGGCTCTTCTCAGTCAGACTCGCCTCAGCGGGTATAGATCCATCTCGCTGATACTCCTTGATATGTTGATACCAAGGGTTTTGGACAAGAGGTAGCTCATCCGATACTTCTCCAACATAGTTCCCATAAGCTGGGGCCTTTTGCAGGGTAAATATGATGCTTGACATGTTTTCCTTGTCAGGTATGTGAATCAAGGAGGCCAACGTTGCTAGTGTATCCGCAAAATCATTCCTATTACGAGGAATGTGTAGAAAGGAGATTTCTTCGAACTCCAAAGCCATCTGTAAAACTTGCCAATGGTAAGGCAAGCAAATGTAGTTCTTTGGTTTGATACATTTTTGTGGATTGTTTGATTACCAATTTGGAATCCCCAAAGACAGTTAACCGCTTGATGCCCATTGAACGGGAAAGTTTTAGCCCCATGATACAACCTTCATACTCAGCTGTGTTATTGGTGCTAACAAACTGTAATTTGACAGCGTCGAGATACTGCTCCCCCGTACCAAACACTAGAACTGCTTCAGTACTAGAACCTTCTGTATTAACAGCTCCATCAAAATACATTTTCCATGTATGACATGTATTGTATTGATGGTGTTACTAAATTGCCATTACCCCTTCATCAGGGAAGTATGTTTCTAAGGGTTTGTAATCCCCTGCAGGTGCGGCGGCCAGTTGATCTGCAATTCCTTGACCTTCAACAGACTTTTGCGTCACATAGACGATGTCAAATTTTTATAGGATCAACTGTCATATGGACAACTGACAATTCAGTATGGGCTTACTGAACACATACTTGAGAGGATCCATGTGGGATATGAGATGGGTTGTGTGACCATGGAGATAATGTTGTAACCTTATGGAAGCCCATGCTAAAGCACAACAAGTCTTCTCAATAAGAGTGTACTTGTGTTCACTACTGCTGAATCTTTTGCTGAGGTAATATATAGCTCGTTCTTAGCCTCTATCATCTTTTTGCCCCAGCATGCAGCCAATGTCATTGTCATTAATGGATAGGTACATGAATAGGGGAACATCATCCCTGGGTGGTACCAAAACAGGAGCGTTAACCAGCTGTTCTTTAATGGTAAGGAAGGCTTTCTGACACTCATCGTTCCATTTCATGGAGGAGTTCTTCCTTAACAATTTGAAGATGGGCTCACAGGTTGCTTTGAGTTGAGAAATAAATCTGCTAATGAAGTTGATTCTTCCCAAAAATCCTCGTATTTACTTCTCTATCTGAGGAATGGGCATTTCCTTGATGGCCTGAATTTTGGCAAGATCCAACTCAATCCCTTTGTGGCTGACTAGAAAACCTAGCAACTTGCCTGATTTAATGCCAAAGGCGCACTTGGATGGATTCAAGTTCAAGTTGTACTTACACAACCTGTTGAAAATCTTTTTGAGATGGTCTAAGTGGTCTTCCTCCCTTCAGGATTTGACAATGATGTCATCCACGTAGATCTCTATCTCTTTGTGCATTAAATCATGGAAGAGAGCCATCATAGCTCGCTGGTAGGTTGCCCCGACATTGATGAGGCCGAATGACAACCATCTATAGCAGAATGTTCCCCAAGGCGTGATGAAAGCAGTTTTCTCACGGTCTTCCTTAGCGACCATAATTTGATGGTACCCCGCGAAGCAATCAACAAAGGAGTACATGTTGTATTGAGCAATATTGTCAATAAGAATTTTGATAAAGGGCACGGGAAAGCTATCTTTAAGGAAACCTTTGTTCAGATCCCGGTAATCCATGCAAACTTGCACCTTTCCTCTTGGTTTAGGCATATAAACAATGTTGGATATCCACTCCGGATATGTAGACACCATGATAATGCCAGCTTGAAACTGTTTCACAATTTCTTCTTTTACTTTTAAACTCCACTCAGGTTTCAATCGCTTGAGCTTCTGCCTGACTGGCTTAAATCCCTCCTTAATGGGAAGGCGATGAAGGAAAATTTCAGTGGACAAACCCACCATGTCTTCGTGAGACCATGTAAACACATCCTAGAACTTGGTTAATAGCGCAACCATGTCATTCCGTTGGTTTGGGGTGAGGTCTGAAGCAATTTGGATTAGCTTAGGGCTTTCTAAGGTTCCAAGATTGAAAGAAATGGTTTGGTTAAGGTTGGGTTTAGGTTTGTCTGTGACCCATTCCTTAATCTCCTGAGGTGTCTCAATTTTCTCTTGGATTTCCATCAAGTCTGAGTCCAACTTTTCATCAAAGTTACAGTCCTTGTGGAGAAAAGGTACCTCATCAGCAAGTACATGCACATCTAAATTTAGAGTTTTGAAACAAAATATGCTTTCACTTAATATATGAAACTGTTTAATCATACAAAAGTGTTAGCATGCACTGATAAAATAATTGCTAATACTATATAGAATAGTAAGCAATTAAAGTTATCAACTGGGCAGAGGGATTTTTCTGCCCATTTTACCCTCGTCGACCAATGCATGAAGTGCTGCTCCAATTGTCGAGGGAAAAGTCTTGATGGACTGTAATGATGGAGGGGTTGTCAATGTCCTCCTTTTCTCGAATGATCACCATAACATCTGAGTAATCATCGTATGGGGTGTATCTATTTGTATGTTCATCATGGACAATGATGCGTATACCTGACATCATCAGAGCGATGTCATGTTTACGTTTCTGTTCCCTTTCTTCCACTTCGGGATCAGGAATCAGCACCTCTTTTTCTTTAAAGGCTATCAGTTTTGGAAATTGCATAACCATTACATGGGCTGCCACTTTTACCGGAGACTGTATCAGCTCATGAGGTGCAGGTGGAGAAAATCGTCGTGTAGCGCAAGCTTGAGGAACCTACATGTGCTTGTGAGGATTCTTGTGACTGGAACTGGCAGAATAGCCTAGTCCGGATGTCCTAGTTTAACTGGACACTTGAATAGGGTGCTTAATACCCTGTTGATTTTTACCAAGCCCTTGTCCAAGCTGATGACCCAATGACATCATTTCTTGAGTGGCTGACATAACCTCGGCAAAAATCTTGGGTACGGGAAGTGGCTCTCCAATAGGATGGTATTGCATGTTACTCACTTCCAAAGTATGAAAACTGGCTGGCTCAACTTCTAAATTGAAGATGATGATTGGTAGATTTCCTTGTTCAGGACATTCCGGCTCAGCGTTGACAGTGAATAGGCTATTGTTGACAATGTATTTGAGTTGTTGATGTAGTGCAGAAGGAACGACTCCAGCCATGTGGATCCATGGTCTCCCCAATAGCAGGTTGTATCCTGAATCTATCTTGGGGACGTGGAAGGATACATTGAATGTATTTGGACCAATCTCAATTGGTAGCTCAATCTCTCCGATAGAATTTCGTCGAGATCCATCGAAAGCTTCGATAACCGTATGCCTGCTTCGGATCCGTTTGAGATTGGCTTTCATCCTCACCAAGGTGGCATAAGGATAGATATTCAGAGAAGAACCTCCATCAATCAAAACTCCAGCTAACATATATCCGGAGGATAAAACTACAATTTTCAATGGTTTGCAATGACCGATTCCTTCGGGAGGTATTTATTCATCAGTGAAGGATATCACATTGTTGTTAAAAATGTGATCAACCAGATGTTGAAATTTTTCCACATCCATTGATTTTGGCAAAAAGGCTTCTTCCTAAACCTTTAATAAAATCTTCCTGTGATCTTTGGAAGAGAAAACCAAGTCCAGTATTGAGATCTGATGTGGAGCTTCTCTTAAGCTTAGAACCACCCTGGCTTCATTATTACCCATAGTGCAGAGGAATTTCTTAATTTTCTCCATGGGAATCTTCCCATTTGCTTTGATGGCGGGTTTCATCACCCTCTTAGGAAGATATAATGGATTTTCCATTGACACTATAGCAGTAGTATGAGACGTAGATGCTTTAGCTTCTCCATAATTCCATGGAACTTTGTGAAAGCTGACAATAGGATACTATAGTTTTAAGGGTAAAGAAATTAGCTCCGGTGCGACCACTTTTAAAGGATTGTCAGCTCCTTTGAGTTGAATTGCTTGTATAAGAAATGATTTGACAGTTTCATCATCCTTAGCAGATATAACTGCTACTGATCCCTTCCATTTGGTAGGACATGTATTCCCACTCTCGAGTAGCACAGTGTCATCGTCAGCCAATTGCAGGACACCGCTATTAATTAAATTCTGAATAAGGTGGCGGAGTGCCCAGTATTCTTCTGTCCCGTGACTGCGAGAATGTGAATGATATTAAAAAACTCCATCAGAGTTGAACCATCTTGAACGGGGATTAATTGTAGGTAGAAAGGAGGTAATTCTTCCTTCATTGATTAGCATTTGAAATATCTCCTCCATAGGTTGGCCTAGGTATGTGAATTCCCTTTGATTGGAAAAATCCCTACGGGATTTAACATTTGCTCTCTTTGCAACCTTATCCTCCATTGCTTCGTTTTCTAAAGGTGATGGTGGAGCATTCATAACAAAAGAAAGAAGATATTCATGCTCCTGACTGACTAACTGGCGTGTGACTTGATGCTGATGAGTCACCAGTTCGACCAATTGTTCAATTTTCTTGCAAAGTGCTTTCATCTTTCGTTTCATAGCAAATTGAAATTTTGCATAATCCCATCTGTTAACACTGTCTTTGAGGGTCTGGGATGATTCACCATTAAAACTGGAACTTTGTCAAGTGCTCCAACTAATCATGTTGACCTCTTCTTCTTTGTGTTGAGGAAGAGGGTTGTGTTGCACATGAGGTTGATCTTATTTGGTAACCACGATCTCACCATTGTCTATCAAATCTTGGATCTTGTGTTTCAAGGCCCAACAATCTTGAGTATCATGTCCAGGTGACCCGGCATGATAAACACACTTCCGAGTAGCATTAAAACCCTCCCATTAGGGTTGGATGGTGGAAGAAGATGTGTGATTTTCTTCTGAGTAGTCAGAAGAGCAAGAATATTCTCGAGCGAGTCCCCTAAGGGTGTGAACGTTCGAGGTCACTTTGCATCTCCACCTTTAAGCAATGGAGGATTAGAAGACTGTGCTTGGAAAGGGGAGAAGTTTCTCCTCTACATAGGCATGTTCTTTCTGCCTTTTTAGAACATGCCTTTTTGACCTTGAAGTATCAAGGAAACATCCTCTTCTTTCTTTTTATGGACCCTCCGGGGGTTGTTTCCATAAGATCTAGATTGGATGTGTTCAGCAACTGCTTTAAGAGCGGCTAGGTCTTGAATCTTACCAGACTTCAATCCCATCTCATCCATCTCTTCGTGCTTGATCATTTCAAAGAATGGTTTGCCAATACCAGCTAAGAATCTTTTATAGAAAGGAGCTTCTTGTATGTCAATGAAAGTCATGACCATTTCTGATTCTATCATAAAAGGAATAACTTGAGCAGCACGACGCCTCCACCTTTAAGCATACTCTCTGAAAGACTTATTAGACTGTTTCTTGACCTTGGTAATCTGGTCCCAGTTAGGAGCCATCTGAGATTGAAAAATATATTGAGTGAGGAAGGCGTGCGCTAGCTCTTCCTAGCTATGGATCTTTGAGTTGTCTAATTTGGTATATCATAAACGGGTTTCTCTAGTCAGACTCTTCTGGAACAACTGCATTCTTAGCTTCTCATTTTCTGCATAAGATCTAAGTTCTCCAATGAATACCTTCAAATGTGTGTAAGGATCCCGTAATCCGTCATACTTTTCAAAATCAGGGGTTTTGAATTTCTCTGGATAATGAACACCAGGGAATATGCAAAGGTCTGTATATGAATCACTTTCATGTGATCTAATCCTTTTGAGAGCATAGATAGTTTCCTCCATTTGAAGGACCTTTTTCCTGATATCACCGGTGTCTAGATCTCCTTTGATATGGGTGTTTTTAGGGTCTTTGTTGGTCGTATCCAACTGATGTTCTGAATTTGTTTTATCCAAACCTTGTGTTCCTCCTTGTGTAGAGGATTCTGTATGTGTAGGCATCTTTGTACCCTGAGTAGACTGATGCAATTCTTGCAGCAGGACAACCAAATCTGTAATTTACTTACTTAATCCGTCAAATTCTTCTCGAGAAATGGCATTAGACTGGTCAGAAGAAGACATGATTGGCTGTAGGCTCATGGCCTTTTTGGATTTTGAGCGGGTAATAGTCCCAATAGTTTCCCTACAGAAGACTTATGTAGTTTAAGTCTTAGGGATAATGTAAATGCTATCATTATGTGTCCATTTTAGGAATATCATCCTGCAAAAACGGGCGTTAATTTGATAGCATGTCATGTATGCACAAATATTATTCATATTTTCCATTACATAAAGATGAACATGGAATAAAATTACAAGTAAATGCTTTTACAAGTAATAGAAAAATGGAAAGCATGAAGAGACTTTCTTCCACGTTTGGTTTATTAGAGGTTGACATATCTTAGGGTTACTCTCGCAGCTTTGTGGCATAAAGGTCCCCAGATCATCGCAATCTACTTGACAGGAAGTTAATCCGGTCTTTCAACTAGAGCGAATCTGGTGGTGCCTTTCCCGATCCTCGTTGGAATTAGTCTCCCTACGAGTCCAGTAATCAAACACCGACAGGATAGCCTCCTGGTGGAGGAACCACGCAACATAAATTCACATACAACGTATCTCACCGTTTATGAAATTGATGACATGTGCGAAGCACTAATATCACAGATAGATATTTTGTAGGGCAGTAAGTAAAATGCATTCATACACATTCATCATAAATGTAAATGCAACATTAACACAAGCATATAACAGTTTTGAAAAGCTTGTAGTAGCGGCTTAAGCCCTCTTACCGGAGTCCTCAGAAGAGTTGCCACCTGTCGATGTCGGGATTTTTATTTGTCCCTTTTCGTTACTTGTTCTTTGGTGTTCTCATGTTAGGTGAGATTTGTTTGAAAAAATAAGTGAAAAAGGTCCGACATGTGTAATGTCGACGATTTGACTTTAAGAGTCGCCAGTTGGTGTTTTTAACTGGTTGCACCAATGCAACGGAAAAAGGTTTGCACGTTGACCCAGTGATGTGACACTGCTAAATGGTTTTGTGAAACCGAGATTCATTTGGGTTCGGGGGCTTGATTATGCGGAGGGAAGGTGTTAGGCACCCCCCGACATCCGTGTTTCCATGGTGACCGCCACTTTTTAAGAAACTGTTATATGAATGTGTGTGTGTGTGTGTGGATCAATGTGTAATTATTTGGAAGTAGTGCGAGGTCTCGTTCGCACCTATATACAAAGGGTTTGAATTTGTAGACAAATTCAGTTTTAAACAGAATATAGCAATGAAGTTTTGTAAAAGAGTTTTTTCAAACCCTGTGCTCAATAGTAATTGAGACCTTTTCATACTTCCATTTTATGATTAAATGCTCGGCTTGTTTGCTTTTATTTTTGAGATGCGAGGCACCTTCGAGAAAATAATATACAGCAGTGCCGAACTCCTCATGGGCATGGCAGCCATCCAAGGAAATTCAGACACCATAAATAATGTACAAGCTGCTTACGGCTAAAAATGTCCATTATGGGAACCAAATCTAGATTCAGTAGACTGAATCTGTGATCACACGATTCCTAGGCTCACATGATGCCGTAGTTTATATAAAAAGCAATAAACAGTTATATATATAAAAGCAGTAAATATATATATATATATATATATATATATATATATATATATATATATATACGATCAACCGCCACGAAGTAAACTCCAGGCGGGACTAAATGTAAATAAAGTAGTAAAAGGCCTCGAAGTAAACTCCAGGTCTGACAGAATATAAATATATATATATATAAGCAATAAACGCTCCGGATGTAAAATCCAGGCTCATCAGACAGAGTCTGATAACAATATATATATATATATATATATATATATATATATATATATAAAAGCAAGTAAACGCTCGGGATGTAAAATCCAGGCTCATCAGACAGAGTCTGACAACAGTTTATATATGTAAGTGTATATATATATATATATATATATAAAAGTAAATAAATGCTCCAGACATAAGTCTAAGCTCAATCGAGGCATAAGTCGATAATGTTAGTCCATATATAAAGATATACATATATAAGTATATATATACAGACAGAAATAAAAACCACGGACCGAAGTCTGGCCATACGCACAGAACACGACTCTTAATGTGAAGAATATTGTGTGAAAAGAAGAAGAGAAAGGCTTTATAGAGTCTGAGAAGGCATATAGTGGGCTGCCAAAGCAGGCTTCTATGACTCTAGATGGATAAACACTTAGCTCCTGCCGGTAAAATATAACTATATGTGAGCTAACAGGTCTTTAAAATGAGAAATCACTCAATATTGGGTGTGTTCAGATCAAATTGGAAAGGGCTTCCTCGCCTCTTTCTCTTTTCAAATGGCCACCCCAAGCCCTCTATTTATAGTGGGGGGAGCCGCAGGTGTACCTGCGGCTTCCCGGGGTACCCCGGGCTCCACGGGCCCCGTTATCTTTAAGTACGTGCAGTCATGCACTGTGATGTCCGCTCGAACTTGTAGAACTTCAACCCGAGCATCCGAACGAGGTGTACAAGGCCTTCTTCGGACTGCTTTTGTCGAGATTTACGCAATGACATGGGATTAGAGGTTGTATGAAGTCAGGAAGAGGGGACCATGCCTATGGTCTTCAAGCTTCAAATTCTATCCGGTGTGCTGCCACGCGTAATAGTCACTAAGGATCGGAACTCCTTGGCTCTTGTGGGACATTGTTGTATATATGTCTATATGAAGTGTTGAGACGATGCACAGGGGTTGAGGTGGTAAGATGATAATTTTACTCATCACTGGGGTTATCTCCGGTTTGAGTTGATAGCAGACGTTGCTCAGGATTACATCTGAGATTGGACTACTGCAAGTGTTTTAATTCCGCAGGGTCATCTATAAGTGTGCCTATCTTCCCGGTGTTAGCTCCAGGTCTTTGGTATGATTACCTCTGCAGGAGGTCTGAGATTGAAGCTGATCACATGCATTTGAAACAAACATTTCTGGAGTTATCGTTGGAACTGCAACAACATTCCTTGGGGTTATCTCCAAGGAAGAAACTCGGGGTTATCTCTGAGGTTGGAATATATGCCCTACTGATAGTATGTTTCAGGGTTGAGACTAAACTCTGATAGTATTCGGAATGGATGTGAGCTGTCTTCCAGGGTTATCTCCTAAAGACGAATCTGCCCTACTGCAATGTTAGTAACAGGTGTGTAGAAAATTTTGAGTGTGTACATGTCTTAAGCTGATACTACAAACTTTTCAAAACTATTATATGCTTGTGTGTGAATGTTACATTTACATTTATGATGAATGTGTACAAATGCATTTAATTATTGCACTACAAAATATCTATCTATGATATTAGTGTTTTGCACATGTCATCATTTTCATATACGGTGAGACACGTTGTATGTGAATGTATGTTGTGTGGTTACTCCACCAGGAGGCTATCCTGTCGGTGTTTGATTACTGGACTCATAGGGAGACTAATTCCAACGAGGATCAAGAAAGGGACCACCCAGATTCGCTCTAGTTGAAAGACCAGATTAACTTCTCGTCGAGTAGATTGCGATGATCTGCGGACCTTCATGCCAAAAAGCCGCGAGAGTAACCCTAAGATAGGTCAGCCTCTGATAAACCAAATGCGGAGGAAAGTCTTTTCATGCTTTCCATTTTCTATTACTTGTAAAAACATTTACTTGTAATTTTATTCCATGTTCATCTTTATGTAATGGAAAATATGAAAAATATTTGCACATACATGACATGCTATCAAATGGCACCTGTTTTTGCAGGATAATACTCCTAAAATGGACACATTATGATAGCATGAAAACATTTACATTATCCCTAAGACTAAACTATTTAAGTTTTTATAGGGAAACAATTGGGCCTATTACCCGCTCAAAATTCAAAAAGGCCACGAGCCTACAGCCAATCATGTCTTCTTCTGACTAGTCTAATCCTGTTTCTTGAGAAGAATTTGACGAATTAAGTAAACAAATTATAGATTTGGTTGTTCTACTTAAAGAATTGCATCACTCTACTCAGGGCTCAAAGATGCCTACACATACATAATCCTCTGAAGAAGGAGGAACTCAAGGTTTGGATAAAACAAATCTGGAACCTCCGTTGGATACGACCAACAAAGACCCTGAAAACACTCATCTCAAAGAAGATCTAAACACCGGTGATATCAGGAAGAAGGTCCTTCAAATAGAAGAAACTATCCGTTCTCTCAAAGGGTTTGGAACACACGGGAGTGTTTCATATGCTGACCTTTGCATATTCCCCGACGTTCATTATCCAGAGAAGTTCAAAACCCCTCACTTTGAAAAGTATGACGGATTAGGGGATCCTTACACACATTTGAAGGTGTTCATTGGAGAACTTGGATCTTATGCGGAAAACGAGAAGCTCAGAATGTAGCTGTTCTAGAAGAGTCTGACTGGAGAAGCCCAATCGTGGTATACCAGATTAGACAACTCAAAGATCTATAGCTGGGAAGAACTAGCTCATGCCTTCCTTACTCATTACAGCTTCCAGTCTCAGATGGCTCCTAACCGGTATCAGATTACCAAGGTCAAGAAATAGTCTAACGAGTCTTTCAGAGAGTATGCTCAAAGGTGGAGGTGCCTTGCTGCTCAAGTTATTCCTTCCATAACAGAATTAGAAATGGTCATGAATTTCATAGACATACAAGAAGATCCTTTCTATGAGAGAGTCTTAGCTGGTATTGGCAAAGCATATTCTGAAATTATCAAACACGGAGAGATGGCTGAGATGGAGTTGAAATCAGGAAAAATTCAAGACCTAGCTGCTCTTAAAGCAGTTGCTGAGCACATCCAGTCCAGAACTTATGGAAACAACCCCTAGAGGGTCCATAAAAAGAAAGAGGAGGATGTTTCCTTGATACTACAAGGTCAAAAAGGCAGTCAGAATATGCATAAACAAAGCAGGAACTACTCCCCTTTTCAAGCACAGTCTTCAAACCCTCTATTACCTAATGGTGGAGATGCAAAGCGCCCTCGAACATTTACACCCTTAGGGGACTCGCTCGAGAATATTCTTGCTCTTCTGACTACTTAGAAGAAAATCACGCATCTTATTCCACCAGCCAACCCTACTGGAAGGGGTTTCAATGCTACTCGAAAGTGTGCTTATCATTCCGGGGAACCTGGACATGATGTTCAAGATTGTTGAGCCTTGAAACACAAGATCCAAGATTTGATAGACAACGGTGAGATCGTGGTTACCAAACTAGATCAACCTCATGTGCAAGACAACCCTCTTCCACAACACAAAGAAAAAAAAGGTCAATATGATTAGTTGGAGCAGTGGACAGAGTTCCAATTTTAATGGTGAATCATCCCGACCATCAAAGTCGGTATTGAAAGATGGGATTACATAAAGTTTCAATATGCTATGGAACGAAAGATGAAAGCTCTTTGTAAGCAAGTTGTATAGTTGGTATAACTGGTGACCCATCAGCATCAAGTCACACGCTAGTTAGTCAGCCAGGAGAATGCCTATCTCCTTCCTTTTGTTATGAATGCTTCATCACCACCTTCAGAAAATGAAGCACTGGAGGATAAGGTTGCAAAGAGAGCAAGCGCTAAACCCGGTTAGGATTTTGTCAATAAAAGGGAATTTACATACATGGGCCAACCTATGGAGGAAATATTTCAGATGGTAATCAACGAAGGAAGAATCACCTCCCTTCTACCTCCAATCAATCCCCATTCAAGATGGTTCAACTCTGATGGAGTTTGTCAATATCATTCACATTCTAGCGGTCACAACAGAGAAGAATGCTGGGCACTCCGCCACCTTATTCAGAATCTAATTGATAGCGGTGTCCTGCAATTGGCAGACAATGACATTGTGCTACTCGAGAGTGGGAATACCTGTCCTACTAAATGGAAGGGGCTAGTAGCAGTTATATCCACTGTAATAATCCCCGAATCCGGGCCCCGAATCACCTCAGATCTGGTATACTATTTCTATCACTATTTGCGGAAGATATAAACATAAATTGTTTATACATTACATTACACACTATTCCCCAAGGTCGAGTAACCTTAACTTAATACACAATTCATAAACTTTCTAACATATAACACATTTATCAAACTATACTATTACAAAATAGCCACACGTTTTATCCCAAGCTGAACTTGGCCTTAACCTTTTCCTGTACCCGAACGCATTCGCCTTATCTGCAATGTTTTATCATGATATAGCAAGGGTGAACATGAAAGTTTCCCAGCAAGTTTATATACAATAATATAACGATATATCATGATTGAAGAGTATGAATAACGAGCTTGCTATAATTCATCAATATAATTGAGAACTAGCACGAACAAATTTTTGACTGAACAAGTTTTAAACATGAACAAACATTTCTGAACCAACTGGTAATGAAGGTGATCAGCCTTTCATACCTGACTTATACATGCAAGATGTACAGAGTACAAATTTCATGGCAATCAGCAATGATTAACCATAATCTTGATGAAACTACTCTTATTAGAGTTAAGTAAAAGAAACTTGCCTGAACCGTTGATTACCGCAACATAATTTATAACGCTTTACCCGAAAACCTAATATTAATAATATAGATCTTCAATAATTAGAATAATATCATAGTATAATACTATTATATTTATATCCACAGAATAACCTAAACACATAGCACATAATCCTATCAGTCTATAATACACATAAAACTTAGCATCAAATTAGACTATTAAGTTTGAGTTGATACCGACACAATTTTATCATCCCGACGGTCTAGTCAGACAAATATCGAGTTTAAGTTCAATTAAACTCTTCCTAAGCACTTAACAATTACTTAGAATCACACTTATATGATTTAACACTCGCCTTTTTCATTTCAAAAGTTATTCGTTAACACCTAGTAAGTTAAATACTAATCCAGCAACCTGGATTCTAAATCTAGCGACCAAATTTCTAATTCAGCAACCTAGATTCACCAATCCATCAATTCAGTCAACTTCTTTTCAATCCAGCAAGCTGTATTCATCAGATTTTCTAATCCAGCAAACTGTATTCACAAATTACACAATCCAACAAGCTGAATTCTATATCCGTTTTACAAAAATACCAAATAAGTTTATTATTCTCCTATCCTTTGGTCAAACATATATACACATATTTCATACATAAAAAGTATTTTTCTATAATTTTCCAACTTCCTTTGATATTTTTCAAAAATCATTTCTAGTGCGTAGCTTAAGAAATTAGCTACCTCGTGCTTAATTCCAAACATTCCCATCTCTTGGGATATCCTTATATATGTTAACGTGATGCTCCATTTTAAATTTCGTGGAAATCAGAGTTGTATAACTACGATTATAGCGATTTCCTGTCGGAAAATCACAAAAATTGGAACATTCATAACTTGGTCGTTTTAACTCGGAATCAGCTCATTTTTGGACACGAGCTACATAATACCATATATTTTAATTTCCCAAAAGCCTGGAATTTTTCTCATTAAATAAATGTCCGAAACAGCCCCCGGAAAATTTTGGGCAGCAACTTTTTGCCATTTGGCAGTTTTGGAGTCCTTCACCAAAACTTAAATAAAATGAAATCTATAACTCCGATTAATGATCCGTCAATTTTGTTGCGTTTGTATCTTTGCGAACTACAGTTTTCATCTATCACAATCCATATTTGGACATGTTAAGCTGCCGGAATTTAGCCCGAAAGTGGCTGTTAAAAACTGTCATTCTTACAGTTTTTCTTATCTTTGAGTAGTTTGGGAGAAATCCCATAACTTGTTCAATATTCAACCTAATTAAGTAATTCCAAAGGGATTTTATCCCTAACACATATATCGAGCTCCACAAACTGACCATACTCGAAAATTCAAAGTAGAATGAGAGATAAGATCATTTCCATATCATGCTTGGTTTCTCCAAAAATTTTGTTTTTCGCAGTTTTGATCATGCTTCTTCCGAACGTCATAACTACTTCATCCGGAGTCGGAATTAGTCCGTTCCGGAGTCTATGGAAAGCTTATTTATTGTAATACAACATATCACAAGTCCAGAAGTTTTAGAGCACCCTAACAAATCCGGAAGTTTCCTTTTAGAGACAGCAGTCCTCTAGATTTTTTTTTCTTTAAGGTTTGAAAACTGTTTTGCTTTTCTTGTTTTGATTAAACTTTTAATACTCAAAATAGTTAGATCTAAGAATAACACACCATTTAACAAGTAGATCTATAGTTCTCATGTTCAAGATCTTAAACTTCATGGTTCAAAACAACCAAAAATCAAATACATAAACTAGTTAGGATTTTATACCTTTTGTGATAATCCTCTTGATTTTGATTTCTGATCCTCATGATCTGTTATTGATGTGTTTTTACACGATCCTAACTTGGTTTCTCACAATTTCACACTCCAAGATCCGAAATATAGAGAGAGATGGGACTTGGTTGTTTTGCAAAATAAAATGGAGCTTTTCTCTCTCTTTCTAGTCTTTTAAATTGATACAATGTATCTATACATTGCAAGGTGGCATGCTAGATATAAAATTCACATGCCAAGGTAGGTTTAGGTTTAGGGTTGGTGAACAACCAAAGGTAATGCAAGATTTGCACTCCAACTTAATTAAATACAAGAGGGTCATTTTGGACTTTTCCTCTTATTTCTAGAATTTTCATTTGTTGCAAACCCTTAGGGTTTAGGTTTTGAGCAATCTAGGATTTAGGGTTTGAAAAACTCTTAGGGTTTAGGTTAGGGTTAGGGTTAGTTCACCCACCCAAGATCATGACAAGATCTACACTCAATTTATTTAAAAAATGTGACAAAATGGTATAAATGACATTTCCGTTCTATTTCTAGTCTTGCCACTTGACCCAATATATTCCAATATCTCTTAGATTATTTGAAATCTTGGTGAAATAAGGTGGCTTCTTTATGCATTTGACACCTAGCATTCTTGTACTTATCTTTACAAATTGTGGCTCAATTTATTACATGCCACCCTCTCTTTTCTTCCCTTCCATAACCGACCATGTAGAATTACTAGATCCCACTAATTCTTGCTCTTTCTCTCCCACACTAACCACTAAAGCTTTGCTTGCAAGAATGTTCACAAGTATTGGCAAAATAATAAGATGACACATAAGAGGAGTAGGTGGGAGTTGGTGGATAGTTGGTGGAGAGTTGGTGGAAGAGTTGGTAACCAACTTTAGACAAATAAAATGCCAAAATAAATCTTAGTCACATGCTCAATCTTTCCTCCTTTTTCCATCTCTATCCACCGACCATGTAAATCAATTATAGTCCAACACTTTTACTAATATCAGATGTCCATCATGCCCTTCCTTCAATTCGGCTTATCAATAACAATATTCGAGCTACTCAATTAATGTATTGCTTGGGCCTCTAACTAATTTCATTGGCCAACACTTGGGCTATAAAATATATATAATCTAATACCTTAAATTCTTATCCAGCCCAAATAATTTAATTAGGGTTTTTACTTCCTCAATTATAACACAAATCCTTACTCATGCACACTTATTTCCTTAACCCAATTAGACTTGCTATAATTAGGTTATAAAATTAATCATTTGAGATATATAAAATAAATCTCCTAGAATTAGTAAGTATCCTAAATACCACAATTCTCTTTTTCCATAACCCTTAAGTTATTAAATCCTTCATTCCTAATATATAATTAGGGTTACACTAGTTTCTTTTGTTTGTTTATATAATAAACAAATATAAACCATCACCTAATGTTCATATTCCTTACACAACTTTTTAACCCTTAGGGTTTAATACTCCGTATTAGGATTCCCAAATTAGGGTTTAAATTCTCGATACTGAAATTAGAGTTTCTGAATATATCATTAGGGTTTTCTAACTTAATCACCATATTCATATCATGAATTTAGGGTTTCGGATTCCCGGAACAGAAACTAGGGTTTCCAGAACAGATTTCTAGAGTTTCTTATTAGACGTTAAGGTTTTCGAGCTGAATGTTGTCGTTCTTAATATATACTTAGGGTTTGACACATATATAATTAGTATGGTCAACCCATGACCCTTAACCACATTTAGTACACATACATATTCACATAAATCCTTAATCCTGAATAATTCACCTATATCCTTCACCAAATTTTGAAATCCTCAAAATTCAATCCCAATAACATCAAACGCATACATTCATTTCTTGTCTAGGTCTATTATTTAACCTTAAATCAATCATTTAAGATTTTCATAAATTGTCCAAATTCTTGGGTTGTCACATCCACCGAGGCTAGTGAGACTATCAAACCATTTCCCATACAAGCAATTCAGCTCAAAGCAGCTGAAAATCCTTTGAAAGTGGCTGTACCAGAGCCAATTTCTTTACCGTTCAGACCAGAGTATCCTTTTGTTAGCCTACACAAAGTCCCATGGAATTATGGAAAAGTTGAAGAATCCACGTGTCATACTACTGCTATAATGTTGAAGGAAAACCCACTGTATCTTCCTCAGAGGGTGATGAAGCCTACCATAAAAGTAAAGGGGAAGATTCACATAGAGAAGATTGAGTAATTCCTCTGCACTATGGGCCATAATGAAGCCAAGGTGGTTCTAAGCTTAAGAGAAGCTCCACATCAAATCTCAATACTGGACTTGGTTTTCTCTTCCGAGGATCACAGGAAGATCTTATTGAAGATTTTGGAAGAAGCCTACTTACCAAAGTCAGTAGATGTGGAAAAATTTCAACATCTTGTTGATCACATTTTTAACAATAATGTGATATCCTTAATTGATGATGACATACCACCCAAAGGGACCGGTCAATGCAAGCCATTGAACATCGCAATTTTTCCCTTCGGGTATATGTTAGCTGGACTTTTGATAGACGAAGGTTCGTCTCTGAATATCTGTCCTTATGCCACTTTGGTGAAGATGAACGTTAATCTCAAATGGATCTGAAGTAGCTATACAGTTATCAAAGCTTGTGATGGATCCCGACAAAATTCTGTCAGAGAGATTAAGCTACTAATTGAGATTGGTCCAAATACATTCAATGTATCCTTTCACGTACTCAAGATAGATTCAGGATACAACCTGCTATTGGGGAGACCATGGATCCACATGGCTAGAGCAGTCCCTTCTACACTTCATCAACAACTTAAATACATTGTCAACAATAGCCTAGTCTTTGTTAATGTTGAGCCGGAATATCCTGAACAAGGAAACCTACCACTCATCAGCTTCAATTCAGAAGTTAAGCCGACCAGTTTTCATAATTTGGAAGTGAGCAACACACAATACCATCCTATTGGAGCGCCACTTCCCATACCCAAGATTTCTGCTGAAGTGATGGCAGCTACCCAAGAAATGATGTCATTGGGTCATCAGCATGGACAAGGGCTGGTTAAAAATCAGCAGGATATTAAGAACCCAATTCAAATGTCCAGTCAAATTGGGATAGCCGAACTAGGTTATCCTGCCAGTTCCAATCATAGGAATCCTCATAAACACAAGCAGATTCCTCAAGCTTCCGCCACACGGTGATTTTCTCCACCTGCACCTCATGAGATGATACAGTCTCCGGTAAGCGTGCCATCCCAAGTTATGGCTATGTTGTTTCCCAAACCAGTACCCTTTAAAGTAAACAGGTCCTGAATCCTGATCCCGGTGTGGAAGAAAGGGAATGTAATTGTAAACATGGCATTGCCTTGATGATGTCAGACATACACATCATTGTCCATGATTAACATACAAACAGATATATCCAGACGATGATTGCCCAGATGTTATGGTCATCATTCGAGAAAAGGAGGATAATGACAGCCCCTTCATCACTACAGTCCATTAGGACTTTACTCTCGAAAATTGGAGCAACACTCCATGCATTGGCCGATGAGGGTAAAACGGGCAAAAAATCCATCTGCCCTATAGATAACTTTAACTGCTTACTTTTCTGTACAATATCAGCAATTATTTTATCAGTACATGTTAACACTTTGTATGATTAAACAGTTTAATATATTAAGTGAAAGCATATTTTGTTTCAGGACTCTGAATTTAGGTGTGCATGTACTTGCTGATGAGGTGCCTTTTCTCCATAAGAACTGTAACTTTGATGAAAAGTTGGACTCAAACTTGATGGAAATACAAGAGGTCATAGAGATACCTCATGAGATTAAGGAATGGGTTAAAGACAAACCTAAATCTAATCTTGATCAAACCCTTTTTTTCAATATAAGAACCTTAGAAAGACTTATGTTAATCTAGATTGGTTCAGACCTAACCCCAAAACAACAGAATGACATGGTTGCGCTACTAACTCAATTCTAGGATGTGTTTACATGGTCTCCTGAAGACATGGTGGGTTTGTCCAATGACATTGTCCTTCATCGCCTTCCCATTAAAGAGGTATTTAAGCCAGTCAGGCAGAAGCTCAGGCGATTGAAACCTGAGTGGAGTTTAAAGGTGAAAGAAGAAATTGTGAAACAATTTCAAGCTGGCATTATCATGGTGTCTACATATCCAGAATGGATATACAACATAGTTTATGTGCCTAAACAAGGAGGAAAGGTGCGAGTTTGCGTGGATTATCGGTATCTGAATAAAGCTTGCCTTAAATATAGCTTTCCTGTACCCTTTATCCACATTCTCATTGACAATACTGCTCAATACGACATGTACTCCTTTGCGGATTGCTTCACGGGGGTATCATCAGATTATGGTTGCTGAGGAAGATCGTGAGAAAACTACTTTCATCACACCTTGGGGAACATTTTGTTATAGACGGTTATCATTTGGCCTCATTAATGCCGGAGCAACCTATCAATGAGCTATGCTGGCTCTTTTCCATGACTTAATGCATAAGGAGATAGATATCTATGTGGATGACATCATTATCAAATCCCGAATGGAGGAAGACCACTTAGACCATCTCAAAAAGCTTTTCAATATGTTGCGTAAGTACAAATTGAAGTTGAATCCAGCCAAGTGCGCCTTTGGCGTTAAATCAGGAAAGTTTCCACGCTTCCTAGTCAGCCACAAAGGGATTGAGTTGGATCCCACCAAAATCCAGGCCATCAAGGAAATGCCCATTCCTCTGACAGAGAAGGAAATACAGGGATTTTTGGGAAGAATCAACTTCATTAGCAGGTTTATTTCTCAACTCACAGCAACCTGTGAGCCCATCTTCAAATTGTTAAGGAAGAACTCCTTCATGAAATGGAACGATGAGTGTCAGAAAGCCTTCCTTACAATTAAAGAGCAGTTGGTTAACACTCCTTTTTTGGTACCACCCAGGGATTATGTTCCCCTGTTCATGTACCTGTCCATTAATGACAATGCCATGGACTGCATGCTGGGACAGAAAGACAATAGAGGCCAAGAACGAGCTATCTATTACCTCAGCAAATGATTCTGTAACAGTGAACACAAGTACAGTCTTATTGAGAAGACTTGTTGTGCTTTAATATGGGCTTCAATGAGGTTACAACAATACCTCCATGGTCACACAACCCATCTCATATCCCGCGTGGATCCTCTCAAGTATGTGTTTGGTAAGCCCATACTGAATTGTCAGCTGTCCAGATGGCAGTTGATCCTACATCAATTTGACATCGTCTACGTGACGCAAAAGTCTATCAAAGGTCAAGGAATTATAGATCAACTAGTCGCTGCACCTGCAGGGGATTTCAAACCCTTGGAAACATACTTCCCCGATGAAGGGATAATGGCAGTTCAACAACACTATTAGTACAATACATGCCATACATGGAAAATGTATTCTGATGTAGCTGTTAACACAGAAGGCTCTAGAGCTAGAGCAGTTCTAGTGTCCAGTATAGGGGAGCTGTATCCCGTCGCCGTCAAATTACAGTTTGTCAGCACCAACAACACAGCTGAGTATGAAGGCTGTATCATGGGGTTAAAACTTGCCCGTTCAATGGGCATCAGGTGGTTAACTGTCTTTGGGGATTTCGAATTGGTAATCAAATAATCCACAGGAATCTATCAAACTAAAGAATTACATTTGCTGCCTTACCATCGAAAAGTTTTATAGATGGCTTTGGATTTCAAAGAAATCTCATTTTCACACATTCCTCGTAATAGGAATGATTGTGCGAATGCACTAGCAACATTGGCCTCCTTGATTCACATATCTGACAAGGAAAACATGCCAAGTATCACATTTGCCCTATAAAAGGCCCAAGTATATGGGAACTATGTTGGAGAAGTATCGGATGAGCTACCTCCCATCCACAACCCTTGGTATCTGCACATCAAGAAGTACTTACGAGATGGATCTACACCCATTAAGGTGAGCCCAACTGAAAGAAGGCGGATCGATCAACTTGCTATGAAATTCTACCTGAGCAAAGATGCACTATTCAAGAGAGATGCATGATTAGGTCTCCTCGGATGTCTGGACAACCAAGCTTAGAGGCTCATGGGTGAGATCCATGGTGGAATATGTGGCCCACACATGAGCGCCCCCCTACTTGTTAAGAAAATCCTCAAAACAGGGCATTATTAGCTTACGCTCAAAGTTGACTATGATTATCACGTTAAGAGGTGCTATCAATGCCAAATTCATGGAAATGCTATCAACGCCCCTCCAAGGGAACTCCACAATATGAGTTCACCATGGCCCTTCTCAATGTGGGGAATATACGTGATCGGGCTCATCGAGCCCAAAGCCAGTAATGGACATTGGTTTATCTTCACCATGATTGACTACTTCACTAAGTGGGTAGAAGCAGCCTCCTTCCCCAGGGTTACCAAAGAAGTCATCATTGTTTTCATTAGAAATAATGTCATTTGTCGATATGGACAACCAGAGGTAATTGTGTCAAACAATGCTAAGAACCTCAATAACAAAATGATGGATGAGTTATGCAGTAAATTCCCGTCAAACTCCTTAACTACGTCATATACCATCAAAACATGAATGGTGCTATTAAAGTGGCTAATAAAAACATCAAGAAGATCATGTAGAAGATGTCCGCCAATCACAAAGGATGGCCTCACCTCTTGCCTCTGACTTTATTAGCCTACAGAACTTCAATGCGTACTTCCACTGAGGAAACCACCTACTCATTAGCCTATGGGATGGAAGTAGTTCTCCCCATAGAGGTTGAAATGGAGTCCCTCAGAGTGTTAATGGACGCTCAGCTGGATGAAGACCAATGGTTACAAGACAGATATCACCAATTATCTCTAAAAGACGAAAGACGAATCACGGCTATCTTTCATGGTCATTTATATCAGAAAAAGATTGCAAGATCCTACAACAAGAAAGTTTGGCTATGGCAGTTTAAACAACATGACTTGGTTTTGAAGAAGATCATTGACAACCAAGATCAATCTAAGGGAAGATTCGCTCCTAACTGGGAAGGCCTGTTTGTTGTCAATGAGGTATTGACAGGAGGCGCTTTCAGACTACAGGAAATGGACGACGATGAATTTCCACAGCTTATCAACTCGGACACCGTGATACGGTACTATGTCTGAGGTTACCATCAAATAAACAACTTAATTTTGGATCATCAAATCACCAGTCATTCCGGTTTTCAAACCCTTTTTACATACTCTTTTGCCCCTTAGGGAAACATACACTTTAAACCAGCAGCCTGGTCTTACCTCATTTCAAACCTTTCACACAATTTTGGTTATCCCCTCAGGGATTGAACTTTTCACACCAGCAGTTTATCCTGAAGACGGGATTAAACTTTTCTATGCTTACAGTTTGCCCTAAAGACGGGATCAAACTTTTTCACACGTGCAGTTTGTCCCATGGATGGGATTAAACTTTCTTTTCCCCGCAGTATAGCATGCACATGGGATTCAAACTTCTCTTCGGCTGCAAATCATCTTGAGGGGTGACCTACGTTGACCTGATCTCTCTGATTACCCGGGAGTACATAGGCAACTACATTCTATATGGCCGGTCGTAATAAAAAAAATAAAAACACTTCTACCCTACATTACATAAACAAAAACCACAAAAACACTTCCACACTATTCTTCATTAATAAAGCTTCTATACCCATTTACACCTTTCACATTCAGCGTTGAACCTCTTACACCTGGTTCGAACTACATAAACCTGATCTCCTCTTTAATAGGAGTACGTAGGTAGCCATTTATTGATCGGTATAAGCCCCTACCAGAACAAAAATACTTGTCACACGGTACTGGGATCAAACTTCAAACCACCACATTTCATTGGCTTCAGACCTAAGGGATGGAACTACCTAACCTCTCCTCACAAATAGGAGATTTAGAGACCATCTATGCTGTGGTTGTGCCTCAAAGAGCAACACCAATCCATAAGAGATGGAACTAATAGGGCTCCTCCTAAATAGGAGTACTGGCGACTATCTGTGGTGCGATCAATCTTAGAGAGGAAAAGCCACACTCGTCTCCACATCTACATATAGAAACTAGTCCCAAGACACCAAAGATGGTAGGAATACACACAGATCAATGATCAGTTCTGAAAGATCCTGTGACATCTCAATGTCTACACATCAAGGATGAGTTCAGAATGCATCAAGATCACAAGCCCTGAAGAAACAGACAAATATCAAGAAAGTATCAAGGCACAACTAAAAGGGAACTGAATCAAAATATATTTCCCTGCCATATATAATACTATTTGATATATACAATATGTGCTATACATGACAAAATGGCTAGCTAGTCTGTGTAGGAAAAAACAACTCTATCTACGGATCTGTGTGTATGCGGACTATCAGATCTAACATAGCATCCCTCTCTGAAGAAGGAGGTAACGCTGCAAGCTCCTGCCCAATGGTATCTACACGAGCTAGCAGATCAGAGGCTAACTGCATGGTGGCATGATGCTCATCAATGTATGCATTCATATCGGCAAGGATGCCAGTCGTAAGGGATCTCACTGAAGTACTATTTGTGACGACCATATCTCGAGAAGATAGGGTAATATCCTTCTCTAAAATTAATGCATCTCCGGCTAATCTGGCCTCGTCTCTCTCTAATAGAGCGACATCTCTCCTATCAAGAGTTGTCAACATCAAGGCCCTAGCCTGATCTCTCTCAAAGGTCATCAGATGTAGACTCTGCTCTAGATACTGTGCAAAATGCTGAATCACAATAGTACTCGTAATGGGAGAATCCAACACAACTGTTGGCAACCCAGTAGACAAATCTTCCTCGATGGGAATATCAGCCTCTTCCATAGGCTCCTCATCGTCGGAATAAGTTGTAATACCCTTAAAACAGGTATACATCACCCATCTTGAGTCGCCAGATATATGGTATATAAATTCAAGTTCAACTTAATTATACAACAGTCGTGTAAAATATGACAAAACATAGCTGAGAGTTTAAACAAGAATATTGTCATCTAGATAATATCCACACTCAATGGTGTTCTCATTACAATTATTATCACATTATTCCGTAGAATAGTGAGGACTACTAAATCCATTTATCCTTGACCATCACTACATTCCCCGACTCGTCCAAGCTATATTCTCATTTCCTAAAGAGAACAATGAAAGAAATGGTGAGCTCAACTAGCCCAGTAAGAAATATTATGACTAAGATAATGCAGAATAAATTATCCTTAGCCTTCAACAGTATAACAACTGATAGAATACAATAGACAACAAGTTTTAGATCAACAACTGCAGTGGAAATAAATAATCCATTAGAAGAGTCAAGTGGAGCATTAAATCTACTATCTTTTATGATTTAAAAAGTTTTTCATCTACTTTATCCCTGAGACTCAGCTTAATAAATAAAATCGAATCATCCCTGTACCACGACCAAGGATATTCATGTAATCATCAATGGTCATGATTATACCGAATATTCCTTGGTCATAATCATACCAACAACTGTCCATCAATGAACTACAGGCCAATGAAGACTTTTACCACATCATTCGTCATATTACGGTCATGATTATACCGAATAATCCATGGTTATAATCATACCAAGTCCATCTATGCGTAAGCCAAAGATGAATTTAATCACAATATAAGCATGAGGATGATGACAATGACATAATAATTCAATAAAACAAGTTCAAAGATAAATTTTAAAGATTTATAATTTAATTTATCCAGAAATCAATAACGTCCAAATTGTCAACATGATACTGCATTGTAGAGTAAAATTCAAGAATAATATTCACGTACCAAAAATAATTTGGACATAAAAGAAATATATTTTTTGGGTGAATAGTACTTCGGGAATAGTACCCCGTGAATAGTTTTTAGACATGAAAAGTGTACCGAATACCCGAGTAAATGATACTAGAGTGAATAGTAATCGGGTGAATACTAACCCGTGAATAGTAACTCGTAAAAAAACCCCAAAGAAAATGATATTCCATGACGAGTACAAAAGAAATGATATCTCAGATGAGTATAACAGAATATACGAAACTGTAAATGGATTTTCACCCACCATGCGGTAATCCATGTAGACAGATCATTTCCATAATTTAATAAGGAATGAATACACATGATCTTTCATCATGCATGCGGTAGTCCACATAGATTGGTTATTCCAATAGATTAATAAAGAATGAAATAACAAAATAATTCACCAGGCATGCGATAGATCGCACATACAGGTTATTCCAAGTGAATAATAAAGAATGGAACTAGGTCATGCGTAATTTGCACAGACAGGATATTCCAATAGAATAATAAAGAACGGAACCAGGTTTTGCGTAATTCGCATAGACATGATATTCCAACAGAATAATAAAGAATGGAGTAACAACAGAATTCACCAGGCATTCGATAGACCGCACAGACAGGTTATTTCAACAGAATAATAGAGAATTGAATAATAGAAGAATTTCACCATATATGCAGTACTTCGCATAGACAGGTTATTCCAACATAATAAAGAATGGAATAACAACCCTTACGAATATTGAAAGAAAATAATTCTCTTCATGAATACGAAAGAATAATACCCCTTACCTCAAAAGAAGACTGGATACTGGATTAGTGAGGTAACAGACTTCTCTTCTTCTTTCTCTCTATAATTTCTCTCTATAATAATTGCTCTATAGCTTTAGTGAATTGGTGAAAAATAATAAAGGAATGCGCTTCTATTTATAGGAAAATATAGTTTCGATAATTGCACATTTTGGGGCCCAAAATATTATAGTATAATACCTTCATCTTTTCCTTCATTTTTAATTTAGTCATGGAAGTATTATCAAACTTGCACCAGCCCACATAATAGTTAATCATGTGAATCAATAGTAAATCATGTGACTCAATAGTTCTAAACATGTGAAAAAATTAATTATAGTATAGTACCTTCATCTATACCTCTATTTTTAACTTAGTCATGCAAGTATTATCAAACTTTCACCAACTCCCCTAATAGTAAATGAATGTGATTCAATAGTACACACATGTGAATAAATAGTTATAATCATGTGAATTAATAGCAATTAATTGCTCATTTATCCGGTGAATTACCCAATTGATCAATATAACTTCTAGACATCAATTATCATCGAAATAAATGTCAATTTCCACTAACACTAATAATTCCAATACAATAGAACTATCAATTTCATCTTTAATCAACAAGAACTTATTCATCATTAATATTATAACTCATAATATTTAACAACCAGGTCATTCCCAGGAAAGAGGGGGCTTTCCAATAAGGATTTCTCCCTATTGGCGTGCAATTAAATTATCGAACCTCTCCTTGACAGAACTTCTAGATAATATGAATTACTTTTTCGTCTCAATTATTGATTTAATAATATATCATATTATGCAGATGATACTGTGACAATAATTGAATCAATAATGTGAGAGATATGATGTAGCAATTACTGTAGCAATAATTGAGTATAACTGAGTGACTTCTTACGTAAGCATCAATAATCAATACCGTGTGCTAGTATGCAACCACGCGTATTACTGTACTTTTACTATTGGGTAGTTCAACAATTTTAACGGTAACACTTTCATCGTTATTTTTATAAAAAAGATAATTATGTCATTTTCTAACTACGACAATACTTCCGTTGTGGGGTCCACCAATGATTGTGCCGTTGTACGAATATTCCCCGATAAAAAGAATATTCCCCGACCAATCGAATATTATATAACAACTTGCATACTTTGCAAAATTTATAAATATTACCCACAACTATAACATTATATCAAATCCATACCATAATATTCGAAAAAAATATTTTGAGAAATTTAAATCTTTATTCATAAAATTTGGGGTCTCACAATCTCCCCTCTTTATGAAATTTCGCCATTGAAATTTAAGTACGTACTTGGTATGCCGAAGAGATGAGGATACCTTGACTTCATTTCAGATTCTAACTCTTGAGGTATAACCTTTGAGTGTTGAATACGATCCTTCTTATCCAAGATTTTAACACGTATCTCCTTATACGTTAAATCTTCTGCTATCTCATCTAGTTCCAATTTAATAATGTGGTTCGGGTCGTCCATATATTTACGTAACATTGATACGTGAATAACATTATGAACACGCGACATACTTAGCGGTAAAACAAGTCTATAGGCCACAGTTCCTACTCGATCAAGGATTTCAAATGGACCAATAAAATCGAGAGTTGAGATTTCCTCTCTTCATTGATTCTTGCTTCTAGAATAATGTCCTCTTGAGCCTTCTTCTTCACATTCATCATCTCTGAGTATGTAGCTTGCACGACTTTAACTTTATCGATTAAAGTCGATTCTACTCGTATATTTGTTATCTTCACGTGGGTCCCTATAGTCTTTAACTCTATCTTAGTAAGACCCCAATTTTTTTTATAAAGATGATTTTTCTATAAATATCATTTTTAAATATTATGGAATGAATTTGATATAACGTTATAGTTGTGGGTAATATTTATAAATTTTTCAAAGTACACAAGTTGTTATATAATATTCGATTGGTCGGGGAATATTCGTTTTAACAGAAAATATTTGTACGACGGCACAATCATTGGTGGACCCCACAATAAAATTATTGTGGGATTGAGAAAATGACAAAATATTTTTATGAAAATAACGGCGGAAGTTTTACTGTTAACTATTGAAACACCCGGTGTTAAAAGTACAGGAATACGCGTGGTTTTATAGTAGCACACGATAATGATTATTGATGCTTACGTGAGAAGTTACTCAGTTTTGTTCAATTATTGCTTCAGTAATTGTTGCATAGTATCTCACGTTAATTGATTCAATTATTGTCGATATTTTATATATTATTAAATCAATAATTGAGACGAAAAAGTTATTAATATTTTTATTTGCAATATTAACGATGTCTAGAAGTTCTGCCAAGGAGAGGTTTGGTCACCTAATTACGCGCTAATAGGGAGGAATCCTTATTGGAAAGCCCCCTCTTTCCTGGAAATGACCTGGTCGATTAATATTGTTAATTATAATAATGATGATAATTGTTGTTAAAAATATTAAAGAGATTTTTAGGAAGTATTTGATGTAAATTTTGGCATATTTTGGTTAAATTCTTCTGTTATTCCATTCTTTATTATTCTGTTGGAACATCCTGTTTGTGCATTTACGCATGACCTGGTTCCATTATTTATTATTCTGTTGGAACATCCTGTCGGTGCAAATTTCTCCTGACCTGGTTCCGTTATTTATTATTCTCTTGGAAAATCCTGTCTGTGCGTTTACGCATGACCTGGTTCCGTTATTTATTATTCAGTTGGAATAACCTGTTTGTGCGGTCTATCGCAGTCCTGGTGATTTCTTTTGTTATTCCGTTCTTTATTATACTCAGTTGGTTAAAGTTTTGAATTCTATACTCCATTAAATTAGTGGAATAACCTTGATATTTGAACTTCATCCAGTATCTTTTCATGGAAATATTCTTCTGAGCATTCTTGAATTTTACTCTACAAAGAAGTATCATGTTGACAATTTGGACGTTATTAGTTCCTGGATAAATTAATTCTTGAACTTGTTTTTATTGAATTCTTATATCATTGTCATCATCCTCATGTTTATATTATGTTGAAAGTCATATTTGGCCTGTAGTGCATAGATGGACTTGGTATGATTAAAACTAAGGATTATTCGGTATAATCATGACCGTAATGCTAAATATGATTTGGTAAAAGTCCTTATTGGACCGTAGTGCATTGATGGACAGTTGTTGGCATGATCATGACCATTGATGAATACACGAATATCTTTGGCCCATAGTGTATGGATAATTTGTGGTAGTATTACTAATGAATATCCTTGGCCTTAGTGCAGGGATGATGTGAATTATTTATTAAGCTGAGTCTCAGCGATAAAAGTGATGAAAAACCTTTTTAAATCATAAAAGATAGTAGATTTTATTCTCTACTTGACTCTTTTAATGGATTGCTTGTTCCGCTGCAGTTAAACTTGATGTTTGTTATATTTTATCAGTTTAACACTGTTGAAGGCTAACGATAATTTATTCTGCATTATCTTAGTCATAATATTTCTTACTGGGCTAGTTGAGCTCACCCTTTCTTTCGCTGTTCTCTTCAGGAAATGAGAACGTTGCCGGGACTAGTCGGGGAACGGAGTGACGGTCCAGATGATTGTATTAGTAGTCCTCACTATTCTGTTAAATAGAGTGACAATAAATGTAATGAGGAATCCTTTGAGTGTGGATATTGTCTAGATGACAATATTCCTATTAAAATTCTCAGTTTATGTATTGTCGTATATTACACGACGGTTGTATAATTAAGTTTGTATTTGTTTTCTATACCATGTATTTGGCGACTCAGAATAGGTGATGTATACCTATTTTGGGGGCGTCACAATCTTCATCATTTGTAAGTTATACGAAATAGGTTTTTGTGTTAACAACATCGCACTCGTAAACGCATACGATCTTCTAGTCAACGCGTCAGTTACCACGTTCGCTTTTCCACGATGATATTGAATGGTACAATCGTAATCTTCAACAGCTTGAGCCAATGTCTTTGGCGCATAATACGTTCGTTTTGGTTGAAGAAATATTTAAGAGTTTTAGAAATGGGTTTTGTACTGGGGTCAATAAAAAATTCGATTTCACGCTCTAGGGTAGGCTAGGAAGTCTTCAAGAATACGTAAGGAAATTTATTAACAATAGAAATGTCATTCAAAACTGTGACTCTCATTCAAGACTTGGATAGTACATCATATTGATACCTATCAACTTGCCATCGTCATTCACAACATCGCCTACGAAAAGTCTAGCTTCGGTGCATTCCACACAAGGAAGTCAACAATGAAAGGATCGGGGCTCTTTACTTATGGCTTGATATAACAGTGATTGACTTTAGTGGTTTGGTTGCTTGAATTCACATAACAGGTTGGTTAGGAATATAAAAGCTAACAACCTTACGAAAAGCATGATGAGTAGTTAACCAATCGATTCCTAAAATCGCATCAGAGGCAAGTATTTTCAAAGAGATAAGATCGACAAGTATCATGAAAGTGTCGATTTGAATCAACAAGATTTATAAACACTGGAGGTAACGAAGGTTTCTACTAACGAAGTTTCAACCAATAAGTCAAAGTCAAACTTCTCTGGGATCAAATTTAAACGTTGAGCGCAAGCAAGAGAGATAAAAGAATGGGTAGAACCGGTATCTAATAAGGTATAGACTTCGCAAGAATTTATAATTAACTAACCCGTGCTAACTTCGTTCGAGTCACTCGCTTTTTGAGAAGTCACAAAAACGCTCTTCCTGAAACCACTGACTTTGTTTTGTCCGTATCCGCCTTTGGTTCCACCGTCCCAGCTGGACTTGATTTTGGTGCACAACAAAATCGGGCTAGGTGACCTTCTTTTCCATAATTGAAACACGCTTTGGACTGCATCACACAGTTTGGACTGATATGTCCCTCCCCACCGCATTTGAAGCATACAATTGGTGGTCGCTCTCCTTCCTTGAAAATGGGTGTTGGTGCTGCTATCTTTCAATTGTTGTTGAACCTTCTCTTCTTGAAATTTTCACTCCTATTATCTTGGCCATGGTTACCACCGAAGTGTTTACCATTCTTGGCATGATAATTTCCCCACGATGGTTATCATTGTTCTGATGGCTGTTGCCACCGGTACGATTATTATCGTGTTGTTGGTCGTTGCCTTTTGGTTGTGCTGACTCATTATCGCGCTCCAATAACTGAGCCCTATTCACAACATCTGAATATAAACAAAGTTTGTGAGAAATGTGGTATTGACGTATTTCAGGTTTCAAACCTCTTAGAAATATTTGTGTCATTCGCTCCTCATTATAGACCAAATGGGATGCAAACCGGGATAACTCCGCAAATTTAACCTCGTATTGAGACACAATCATATTATTTTGCTCCAACTTGATAAACTTCACCTCCTTCATGTGACAAATACTTTTGGGAAAGTACTTGTCGTTAAACAGCTCTTGGAACTTCTCCTAAGACATCTTGAGTGCATCAGGCTGGGTACATTTTATAGATTCCCACCAGTAATCTGCCTCTTCACGCAACATTAAGGTGGCAAAGGGAACATTTTGCTCCTCAAAGCATCCCAAGACATCAAATATCTTGGTGATCTGCTTTAACCACGTCTCCGCCTTAAGTGGTTCTGGCTTTCCCAAAAACTCCAATGGTCCTAGCTCCTTGAACTGCTTAGCAGTGACTAGCCGTGGGTTGCCATTGTTTCCACCTGAATTTTGAATAGGAGTCTCTATTACCTGATGTTGCATGAATTTCATAAAGCCTCTGAACATCCCACCGTTCATCATTTGATCGGTGTTGTTATTTACCTGAGGATTATTGTCTTCCCGTTGTACATTATCATGGGTTTTGATCGTTGGTGACTCAACGGTCTCATGTGCTTCATTGCTGATCTCAACATTTTTGGATGCCATTTTCAAATAGTGCCACAAAATAAGGGTTAATTAACATATGACATATTATCCCTATACTCTGATCGACCAATTAAATACCAAATAAACTTAGGTAGGTCATACTAGCGAAGGAATTCCCTTTCTCTCCCCTCCGAGTTCTTGTCTCACATCTCAGCCAGGGATCATATCCCTAAGCTTTGATACCAATTGTGACGTCCCCAAAACAGGTATACATCACCCATTTTGAGTCGCCAGATACATGGTACATAAATTCAAATACAACTTAATTATACAACAGTCGTGTAAAATACGACAAAATATAGCTGAGAGTTTAAACAAGAATATTGTCATCTAGACAATATCCACACTCAATGATGTCCTCGTTACAATTATTATCACATTATTCCATAGAATAGTGAGGACTACTAAAGCCATTTATCCTTGACCATCACTCCATTCCTCAACTCGTCCCAACTATATTCTCATTTCTTGAAGAGAACAATGAAAGAAAGGGTGAGCTCAACTAGCCCAGTATGAAATATCATGACTAAGATAATGCAGATTAAATTATCCTTAGCCTTCAACAGTATAACAACTGATAGAATACAATAGACAACAAGTTTTAGATCAACAACTGCAGCGGAAATAAGCAATCTATTAGAAAAGTCAAGTAGAGCATAAAATATACTATCTTCTATGATTTAAAAAGTTTTTCATCAACTTTATAGCTGAGACTCAGCTTAATAAATAAAATCGAATCATCCATGCACCACGACCAAGGATATTCATGTAATCATCAATGATCATGATTATACCGAATAATCCCTGGCCATAATCATACCAACAACTGTCCATCAATGAACTACATGCCAATGAAGACTTTTACCACATCATTCGCCACATTACGGTCATGACTATACCAAATAATCCCTAGTCATAATCATACCAAGTCCATCTATGCACGTAAGCCAAAGATGACTTTAATCACAATACAAGCATGAGGATGATGATAATAATATAATAATTCAATAAAACAAGTTCAAGGATAAATTCTAAAGATTTATAATTTAATTTATTCAGAAATCAATAACGTCCAAATTGTCAACATGATACTTCTTTGTAGAGTAAAATTCAAGAACAATATTCATGTACCAAAAATAATTTGGACAGAAAAGAAATATATTTTTTGGGTGAATAGTACCTCATGAATAGTACTTCGAGAATAATACCCCGTGAATAGTACCCTGACACGAAAAGTGGCCCGAATACCCGAGTGAATGATACTAGAGTGGATAGTAATCAGGTGAATAGTAACCTATGAATAGTAACTCATGAATAGTACTCCGGCATGAAAAGTACCCCGAATACCCAGGTGAATAATCCCAGCGTGAATAGTAACTGGGTGAATAGTAACCCGTGAATTGTAACTCATAAAAAAATACCAAAGAAAATGATATTCCACGACGAGTACAAAAGAAATGATATCTCAGACGAGTATAATAGAATATACGAAACTGCAAATAGATTTTCATCCGCCATACGGTAATCCACGTAGACAGATCATTTCCATAATTTAATAAGGAATGAATACACATGATCTTTCACCATGCATGCGGTAGTCCACACAGACATGTTATTCCAACAGAATAATAAAGAATGGAATAACAAAAGAATTCACCAAACATGCGAAAGATCTCACAAACATGTTATTCCAACATAATAATAAAGAATGGAACCAGGTCATGCGTAATCCGCATAGAAAAGATATTCTAACAGAATAATAAAGAATGGAACAGGTCATGCGTAATCCACACAGACATGATATTCCAACAGAATAATAAAAAATGGAACCAGGTCATGCGTATTCTGCACAGACAGGATATTCCAACAGAATAATAAAGAACGGACCCAGGTCATGCGTAATCCGCACAGACGGGATATTCCAAAATAATAATAAAGAATGAAATAACAACAAAATTCACCAGGAATAAGATAGACCGCACAGACAGGTTATTCCAACAGAATAATAAAGAATGGAATAAAAGAAGAATTTCACCATGTATGCGGTATTTCGCATAGACAGGTTATTCCAACATAATAATAAAGAATGGAATAACAACCCTTATGAGTATTGAAAGAAAATAACTCTCTTCATGAATACGAAAGAATAATACCCCTTACCTTAGAAGAAAACTGGATACTGGAATATTGATGTAGCAGACTTCTCTTCTTCTTTCTCTCTATAATTTCTCTCTATAATAATTGCTCTATAGCTTTAGTAAATTGGTGAGAAATGAAGGAAGAATGAGCTTCTATTTATAGGAAAATATAATTTTGATAATTGCACGTTTTGGGGCTCAAAATATTACAGTATAATACCTTTCTCTTTTCCTTTATTTTTAATTTAGTCATGCAAGTATTATCAAACTTGCACCACCTCCCCTAATAGTAAATCATGTGAATCAATAGTAAGTCATGTGAATCAATAGTTCTAGATATGTGCAAATATGAATTACAGTATAGTACCTCCATCTATACCTCCATTTTTAACTTAGTCATGCAAGTATTATCAATCTTGCACCAACTCCCCTAATAGTACATGAATCTAAATCAATAGTATACACATGTGAACAAATAGTTATATGCATGTGAATTAATAGCAATTAATTGCTCATTTATCTGATTAATTACCTGATAACTTCAAGACATCAATTATTATCAAAATAAATGCCGATTTCCACTAACACTAATAATTTCCACACAATGGAACTATCAACTTCATCTTTAATCAACACAAACTTATTCATCATTAATATTATAATTCACAATATTTAACAACCAGGTTATTCCCAGGAAAGAAGGGGCTTTCTAATAAGGATTTTTCCTTATTGGCGCGTAATTAGGTGACCAAACCTCTCCTTGATAGAACTTCTAGACATTGTCAATATTGCAAATAACAATATGAATAACTTTGCCATCTCAATTAATGATTTAATAATATATCATATTATGCAGATGATACTGTGACTGTAACGCCCCAGAAAATTTGGATTTTTGAGAATTAAATTTTTATTTTTATTATGTGGATTAAATGAATTTAATTAATTATTTATGGGAGTAAGCTATTTGAAGGTCGTTCTATGACCTAGACATGGCGGAATGTCGTAGTATTTTGGCTACGTAATAGAATTAAAGTGTTTGAATTTCCAAGCCAAAAATAAAAAACTTTCCGAGAAATTTTTCGAAAAACACTATTCATGCATTTCTGCTCGGGAATTATTTTTCAACTTCCGAGAAATAGGTAATGATAGAATATCGAGGTGAGATAGAATATCCAATAATATTTCAGTTATGGCAAACACAGTTTTTTCCTGCGGACTTAAAACCTAAAGATTAGGGAAAGTGAGTTCCGAGAAGGAATTTAAATGCATATAATGAATTAAAGCTATGATTGTATAATACATAGGTATTATACGAGGTAATAAATACGAGTATAATATGAGGCATTATAAGAGTATGTATGAATGATGGAATGACATATATTAAATAAGTATACGAGTTAGCATACGAGAATTATATGTGGTGCATATATGTTAAGATTATAAATTTAATGTAATGGACTTGTAGGATTATTAGCTTATTGGTAGAAGACCAATTAGTAAGTGATACTTAAGCCCAAGTGTTTGATATGTCATGAGTCCAAACTATTGTAGTATGAGCCCAACAAGAAATTAGCTAGATTAATTAAGCAAGCCCAATGAATTGGCCATGATCCATGGAGCAAACCATGTTAATGTGGGTAGACTTGATGGGCAAGAACTTTGTGTGGTGATCAAATGTTGTGATGAGCAAGAAAGGGAAGTAAGGAGGTGAAGTTGAGGAGGTTAGTTAAGGAGGTGGGATGTCCTAATGTCCATAATACCCTCACTTTGGATTGCCTATAAATAGAGAAGCCTCACTTCATTTGTTGGTTGATAAATTTCTCCCAACTCCTCTCAAGTTAAGCAACTTATTGGTTAGAGAGAATAAGCATTTATAAGTCAAACTTCCATTATGAGATTTTCAAGAAGAAAGAAGGAGATTAAAGCTTAGTCAAGTGATATTCAAGGGTAAGAACTTAAACCATGAATCTCTTTCTCTTCCATTGGTAGGGAGATGGGTAGTGGTAGAACATGTATGCTAAGAAATGATAGGAATGAGTAATCAAAGGGCTTAAGTCTTAATAAGCCGTATAAGTTATGAATAAGCTATTCGTAATCATATAAGTTATGAATCAAGAAAGAACTTGTAGGAACTTGTAATATGTCACAATAATGAAATTTATATGGCTAGAAGATGCGAGAATGATGGTTAAAAGATTTAGACCATGTTAAGTTATATGAAGTAAAATCATAAGTAATTATACTTTTATAAGTTATAAATTCATGAAGAACAAGTAATAACTTATCATGTCAATAAGTTAATGAAGTATGTATGTCAAGATGTTAATATGATGGATTGAATCCATTTAAATCGATGAACAAATCATAAGAAATGAAGTTAAGGCGAACTTTACGAGTTTGGATGATAATCGTCGAATTCGTGAAATTCTCAGAATGGAAGTCGAATTTTGATATTGAGCTTGGAAACATTGGTTTTCAATGGAGACAACTCATATTTAGCATTATAGAGTTGCAGACTCAAAAATGAATGAATTCCAACTTAGAACGAAGAAACGAGCGTTGAACGTTCACGAATGTTTATCGTTTTCGTTAAAAATGAACTAATGGGTGAAATTTTAGCAAACGAAGTCAAATAGATAAAATTCTTGTATGAACACGTAAAGTATGGAATTTGTGAACAATAGGCTTTTTAACGACCCAATTCGGACTTATAACGAAGAAGTTATGCGTCCGGGAAGTTCACAAAATTTAAAGTCTGCAAAAATTTTCTAAGGCAAAGAGTTAGCGCCACAGGCGCCAACCTAAAACCAAATGGTGGCACCGCAGCGCCGTAACAGTGTCAGGGCATACTGCTAACTCGTGCCGCGGTGCAAGATGGAGAGCTAAATGTGGCGCTGCGACGCCAGTCCCAGAGTTTTGATAGACAAGAATGTTTACAAGTATAGAAGGAAAGATAACTCATTAGTAATGAAATAAGGTGTTAATATAACATTGTTAAGGCAATGTTAGACACTTAATGTATGATGATTAAAGGTTAATAATCAATTGAAGATAACGTAATGAGAACAACGTAATGTGTTAAGCCGACTATAGAAATTTGTTGACCAAGGTGATTATGAATCCAATGGTTTGCAATACAAGTATGGGTTATGTAGTTACTTAATGAATAATGATAAGACCTTTCCTAAATCACTGATATAGTGATGACTTTAGGAATTTAATGTTGTTTAGTAAGTAGTTAAACGATGAACATAAAGTATAAAGAACGTGAACCGTATTCAATAATGATAAGGCCTATAACGTTAAGAGTTACAACTAAAAGTTGTTAAGTAATACGTAAACGTAAACGGTATGCAATAAAGTGTACTTAACTAACGACGATCGAGTTTCAATTAATAACATAAGAATGTTAGTAAGCTGATAGGAAGGATGATTAACTCAAAACGAGTTCTATTAATGAAGTAAATCCATGTAAGACAGAAGAGAAAGAAGTTGGTAAGAATGATGTAAAGATAATGGCAAGCTGGAACCAATAGTAACAAATCTAATGTATGATTAGATTGAGAATAATGTCTAACCTTCATGTTTGCCAAGTTTTCTGTGATTCATGTTATGAGAATCATGAAGTGTTTTACTAAAGGGTCAAAGCTAGTTTTATCTCGGCTAGACTAATCTTGAAGAGTTGATTGATTTATTTACAAGTCTTTCAATAAAGAATATTTAACGCTATCCTACGCCAATTGTTTGGTACGGATTCAAGGTAAGCCTGAATATGAATAAACAAATGTATTTTCATCGATTATTCGATGGGCACGCGAGGTTGCCAAAACTTAAACGTAAATACGTTTAACAGGATGTAGTGTTAATTAACATAGAGTACTATGAGCTGATCACCCAGAAGTGCTCGTAAGATATGCCAGACTTACGGACTTAGTGCCGGTTTGTCCTTTTCAAAGAAAATATGAAATGCTCATGGTCTTGAGCCAGAATTGATGTTTTACTGAATATTTATATTGTAAAATATTTTGAAGGAAAAGAAATGCTATTTTGAATTATTGATAGTACTTCATAACTATTATCCAATTATTGAAGACATACGATTCCTATGTTTCAAGCATGTTGTTTAAAAGAAATTGTTGTACTTGCTAAGCTTGTTATGCTCAATCTTGATTGAACCATATGAATGCAGCAAGGACTGAACGAACCAAGGGATCTGACAAGGGTAGAGGCAAGATGAAGCTGAACGATTAGTTTACCTTATAATAAACTAGTAAGTTATATATATTATAAAATGATGAACAAAGAATGTAATGGTTTTAGAACTTGGAAACAGGATGTAATATTATTAATGTAATAAGAATGTCATTGATACACACATTTTGTGGTCGTTTTAATAGAATGAATGTACAGTTATGAGTACTGTGTAGCACCATCTGTTGGGTTGGAAGATACCCGGATTTGGGGGCGTCACAGGTTGGTATCAAAGCTATAAGCGCAATGCGTGAAGAAACTCGAGCCTTTTGCTGGTGATGTCTCTATAAAGGAATGCACCAAAGCCAGACTTTCCGTAGGGGACGCCGAGCAAGTCTGTGGCAAATTGATAGATACCCTTGTGAGGTGCTATGGTTGAAAGTACCATTAGCGTCACAGGTTGGTATCAAAGCATTAGGTTATAAAACTTAAGGGGGGAAGAACCTTAGGCTAATAACCTCGTTAAGGAAGAAAAGTTTGAAGGATGTAAACTCAAGCTTTACTTCAGTTGAATGAGTTAATAAGGTATGGAGGAAACTCAGTACTGAAAGATTTAAAATATGGAAAGTAACCCTAAATAAATTAAATGTGATTTCTGCTTATAATATTGTGTGTTATGTACTAATCAACATATGTGTTATGGTACGATGTCAATCGATAGCTTGATGTATAGAGATATACACGCGGTGAGCAAAGAAGTTGTGAACAGAGTAGAGCCTGTACCTATGCTGGTGGCGGAGGTACCATTAGTGATTCTAGAGGAGTTGGAGACAGTGGAGTACTTTTCTGAGAAAGACTACTCCGAGGGAGATATGGATATAACGTCATATCTTAATATGATGGTCTTTGAGGAGGAGGAAATTGAGGTAACATCGGTTAATACGATGGTACCTACACTAGAGTCAATACCTCTAGATGCAATGAGAGCATTGTATCTGGCAGTATTTGACAGGAATGTGTAATTGAGTACAGTTGTGCAGAATCAGAGTGAAGAGATTAATTATCTCCATGAAGCTAAGGTGTCTGCAGAAGCAGATTTTGAGTTAGAACGTGATAGACAAGTGCTTATGACAGAGCAGGCTAGGGACTATAAGAAAGAGGCCGATATGCTTCGTAAAGAATTGGGGGAGAAGGACCGGAAGATAGCACATATGTCTTACATCCATGAGAGTGTTCATAATGATTTCAAGCTTAAAGTTGCTTGTTATTCTATAGATTCGGTGCAGACTCGACATAATATTAGTTGGGATACTGTAGTGAAGATTGTGAATGAGAAACGCGAGGACGCTTCTATGGATTATTAGAAGTCTAGAGTTATAAATATGTGGGTAGTGACGTAAAACCCTCTTTTGAATAACAGGGCAGTCTTTTAGTAAATCCCAACTTTTGTGAAGTTCAATTACGGGATAGAAATGTAATAGCTTCTAGCTAGGGGAGCAGAGTGTAAATAGTTTTAAACTATGAAGAAGCATATGAATATAATGAAGTTTTCATTTAATAAGTTTTGTTATGGTATGAGTTGTTATATGGCGAATAATAACGAAATAAGTAAATAGATAATAATGAAATTCTATTTAATCGAAAAATGCTGCCAAGGAAAAGATAACGTAAATCAGGAAGCGAAATCACGTAATGAAAATCAAGGGGGTCAAAACAACCCTATTCAAGAGTTCATTAATTCACTAACGGCTGCATTTAACTAAACCAGGGGAAGAGTACCTGCGGAACCTAGGGTAGCTAGAACGACCATCTTTATAGAATTTAAAAGCATAGGTCCGCCGGAGTTCAAAGGAACGACGAACCCATTAGAAGCCCAGACATGGGTAATAGAAATAGAGAAGGCGTTTGTTATTACAAAAAATAGGTGAGGCGCAACAAATTTCTTTTGTGATTTATAGGATGAAAGTGGAAGCCAACTTTAGGTGGGAGGCTCACCAAGGTGGGGCTAGAACAGATGGGGTAACGTGGGAACCGTTCAAGAAGGTTTTCTTCGAGAATTATTTCTCTACAAGCATGTAAGGGAGGATGGAGATTACGTTCTTAGAACTTAAACTAGGGGACATAACGATTCCCCAATATACGGCCAGATTCAATAAATTAGCAAGGTTTTCTGTACAACAAGTGGACACTGAGGAGAGGAAAGCTCGTAGGTTTGAGCAGGGCCTAAAACCCTGGCTCTATAGTAGGATTTTTGTGTTCTAGAGTGTTTCCTGTGGGACCATTTTGGAAAAAGTGATTATAGCTGAGGGTGGTAGTGAGGCGTTGAATTAATATCACAAAGAGAGGGAGAATAAGAGCAAGAGAAAGGGAGGAACCAAGGCAGAGAGTGCCATGGGTAGTGATAGTAAGCCAAAAAGAAAGAATTTTAACTTCGGGAATACTGGAGTGGGACAAGGGGATCTTAAGCGTAAGATCGAAGTGTGTAAGACACGTGGAAAGACTCATCTAGGAGTCTGTCTGAAAGGGATTATAAGTATCTTTAAACATTATGGTAGAGAATGGGGAAATAACTTTCGTTAATTATATTCGTGGAAATGGTTTCATGGATAATCATGGTAAGCAAGTGTTGATAGATAAGCACCAATAATGTTGAAAGAATTTGAAGTAATTCTCAGTATGAATGGGTTGATTAATCATAAGAACTTTAATAAATTATTAGAATAAAAGTTTAAATCTTCGGTTTTCTAAGTAACCCAAGGTAGTATTTTATAGTAATAAAATACCACGACGCTCTTGTTGTCTAACGATGAAGCAAGTTAGGAGGATGTTAAGGAAGAGGATGAGTCATTACGGTTGCGTATCGACTATCGTAATAGGAGTAAGTTAGCGGTTAAGAATGAATACCATGGCCCAGGATCGATGATCTATTTGATCAGTTGAAGAGGGCAAAGAATTTTTCTAAGATAGATTTGCGTACGGGATATAGTCGGTTGAAAGTAAGGAAGAAGAATAAGGTACCTAAGATGACATTCAGAAATCGTTATAGTTATAACAAGTTTCTGGTTATGTCAATTGGGTGGACTAATGCATGGAAGTTAGATTTTTCGTAAGAGGCACCGAGCAAGTCGGTGGTAAACAGATAGGTTTTCATGTGAGGTGTTATGGTTAAAATACCATTTGCGTCACATAGTGTTCAAATAATATTTGGATGAGGGTGTTGTAATGATCATTAGTGATATTCTAGTATAAATCAAGATGTCAGAAGATCATGCTGAACATTTGAAGATAGTGTGAGAAACACTACGGAAGGAGAAGTTGGATACAAAATTCACTAAGTATGAATTTTAGTTTAAAAGATATACAGATATGTTATTGAAAAGTATGTTGGGAATGAGAAGTGAGAAAATAATTTTCAAGAACTAAAAAGGGAGGGTAATTGAGGCACCTGTATTGTCTTTATAAGATGATACGGGGAATTTTGTAGTGTATATCGATGTTTCGCATAGATGGCAAGATTGTGTGCTTATGTAGCATGGCAAAGTCATTAGGTATGCATCACGCCAGTTAATGGATTATGAGAAAGTCTGTCTTACTTATGATCTATAATTGGCAACTGTAGTTTTTGAATTAAAAATTTGAAGATAGTATTTATACGGGGAGAAGTGTGAGATGTACACGGACTCTAGGAGTCTGAAATATATCTTCACACAAAAGAAGTTGAATATGAAGTAGAGAAGGTGATTAGAATGGATAAGAGATTTCGACGTTGATATGTTATATCAATCTGGGAAAGTAAACGTAGAAGCCGACACATTAAGTAGGAAGGGTAGGGAAAAGCTATCGATGTTAACAACTCAGAATGAGTTAATAACAGAAATGGCAAGAATGAAGTTAGAAGTTAAATTACGGAATGAAGTGGTAGAAATGTTATCCACAACATAGACTTAATGCACGATAATGGAACACATTAATTAAGTACAACTAGGTAATGAGGAATGCAAGCGAATGAAGAAGAGGATGCAGGGATGAAGAAAAGATCAAGTATAATTGTAACGCCCCAGAAAATTGAACATTTTGTAATTTCTTTTAATAATGAATACAATAATATTATTTATTATTAAAATGTGTTGAGAAGATGGATGTCGTTCTATAACCTAGAAACGTCGTAAAGTCGTAGTATTTTAACTACGTGGGAGAATTAAAGTGGTTGAATTTCTAAAACGAAAATAAAAGTTTTCTGAGAAATTTTCCGAAAAACACTATTCATCAATTTCTGCTCGGGAATTATTTTTGAACTTCCGAGAAATACGTAATGTTATAATATCGAGATGATATCGATTATGTAATAATAATCTAAGTATGGAAAATGAAATATTTCGCATGCGTACCTAATTTGAGATAGTTGGGTTATCAAGCGTTAAAAGAAGGAAGTTGTGATCATATAATGTGTAAACATTATATGGAGTAAGGAAGGTAGGTATAATATGACGTATTGTATTATTATGTACGAAGAACGAGATATCGTATATTTCGAATTAATATACGAGATAGCATACGAGAATTATACGTAGGATATATATGTTAAGTTATTGAATTTAAGATAATGGACTTGTGGGATTTCTAGTTTATTGATAGAATCCCAAGTGTATGATTATCACAAGTCCAATCTATTGTAACTCAAGCCCAATAGGAAAGTAGTTGGATTAATTAACCAAGCCCAAGGTGAAGCCTTGACCCATGGGTCAAACCAAGTGAGGAAGTGGGTAGTCTTGATGGGCAAGAATTTAGTGTGATGACCAAGTGTTGTGGTGAGCAAGTAAAAGAAGTGGCTAGCAAGAAGACTTGAAGGTTAAGTTGTGAATAGTAAGGAGGTGGAATGAGGAGGTGGGATTGATTATTGTCCATTTTGCCCCAAGCTTTGGTGGCCTATAAATACCAAGTTCATTTCATTTTATTGGTTGTTTTGTTATCATCCAAACACTTTCCTCTCAAGCATATAAGCTACTTATTTGGTAGAGAGAATAAGTTACTTAAAGCACTTATAAGCCACTTCAACCTTTGATAGTTTCCAAAGCAAATAGAAGTCTTCAAGGGTAAGACTCATTTTCTTTTATCTATATCTTTTCTATGATAGGATTGATAGAGAAGGGGGATTGCTTGAGGATAACATGTAATAAGTTATAAGGAATGAACTTAAGCCGAATAAAGTTGAATAAGCAACTTGAACCCTAATAAGTTGTTAAGATTATGAAGGACTTGTCATATGATGTTAGTATGTTGTTTATAACATGAGAACATTGATTGAAGGACTTAAATTATTGGTAAGTCATGAGTATGAAGATTTTTAGTTCATAAATTGAGAAAGTCAATGACTTATGGAAATAAGTCAAAACCTACTTTGATTATAAGTTGGTGTAATAAATAACTTGAAATAATGATATGTTGGTTAAAATCCACTTAGAACGCTTAGTATGGTTGATTTGACGAACTTCGCACGATTAGACGATTAACGTCGAATTCGTGAAAGTCTCGGAATAGAAGTCATATTTTGAGTTGGAAGTCGAAAACGTTGGTTTTTGATGGAGATAAGTCATTGTAGTCATTATAGAGTTGTGGACTCGAAAATGACCGGATTCCGACTATGAACGAAGAAATGAGCGTTGAACGTTCACGAACGTTTATCGTTTTCGTTAAAATGGACTAATAGGTCAAATTTTAGCAAATGAAGTCAAATAGATAAAATTCTTGCATGAACGCATAGATTATGAAATTTGTGAACCGTAGGCTTTTGAACGGACCAATTCGGAGTTAAAACGAAGAAGTTATGCGTCCGGGAAGTTAGCAAAATTTTCAAAAACTGCAAAATTTTCTGAGGACCAGAGTCCGCGCCGCGGCGCGACTCTAAGCCTTCTTGACCGCGCCGCAGCGCGAGGCCGGATGATGGCACACTGCTAACTCGCGCCGCAGCGCGAGTCACAGACCAATTAGTGGCGCCGCGGCGCCAGTGCAAGGAAGAAGATAGAGAAGAAGGGTTCCAAGTGTAGAATGAAAGAGGGATTAATAGTAATGAATTGTGATGTAATCACAACATAACTAAGACATTGTAAGGTGCTTGTAATACACTAATGCATGTTTATAATCAATCAAAGACAAACGGGATATGAATGACGTAATGAAAGCCGAAACTCTTAATAACGAAACTAAGTTAGAATTACTTTGATGTAAAGGGTAAAGTATAATAGAAAGCATACCTGGTTAATTATGAACTAATATGGTATGTTATATGATTATGAATTGTAGAATCATAGAGACTTAAAGTGTACGTGTATTAACCAGTAAGCAAACGCCAAAGGCAAGTATTCTAACCCTTGTTCCAGTTCAGTCTGGACAAGCTTTGTAATTCATGTTTTCTTTCACATGAAATCTAGAATGATGAAGTCTTAAGCCAATTCTTCCGGCTAGACTTATATTATGATTCTGTCAAGCATGATTTGTAAATTACCGAGTTATATTGGTATGGTTTTCAATTGAAGACCACGCATGTTCAAATGTTTTTGTCGTATAACGACAGGCACGTGAGGTTGCCACAATTAAACGTATACACGTTTAAAGAATGTAGTGTTGATCAACATAGAGTACTATGAGCTGATCACTCAGAAGTGCTCGTAAGCTATGACGGACTTACGGACTTAGTGCCGGGATGTCCTTTTCAAAAGAACTTATGTATGCTCATAATCTTGAGCCATAATTGTTATTCTACTGAATATTGATAGAAAAATGTTTTGAAGGAAATGAAGTGCTATTTTGAATCACCAATAGTACTTCGTAACTATTGTTCAGTTACTGGAGATATATTAGTTCTATGTTTCAAACATGTTGGTTATTAGAATTATAGTACTTGCTGAGCTAGCCATGCTCACTCTTGCTTGAACCATATGAACACAGCTAAGATCGAGCGGACTGAAGGATCCGGCAAGGATAAAGGCAAGGTGAAGACGAAACCGTAGCATACTTATGTAATAGTATAGGAAGAATGTCTGTAATATATTGATATTATGACAAGAACAAATGAAAGGGTTACAAAGAACCTGGGTAATGTAATATTATTTTGATATATATGGAGTTATATTAGTCCTCTTGTGACTATGTGAGGAAATGTGTGAATGAATGGTAGTACCGTGTAGCACCATTTGTCGGGTTGGAAGAGACCCGAATTTGGGGGCGTCACAGGTTGGTATCAGAGCAAGAGGTTATAAAACTTAAGGGGGGAATTAAAACCTTAAGCCATAACCTTAGGAAGAATCAAAGAAATACAAGAAAAAAAAATAACCTTATAAAAATGCATTATGATTATGATATGTATTTTTATTATTTTACTGACGTGTACTAATCAACTCATTTGTTTTATGTAGATGTCAGGAGTAAACGGGATGTTTGTTTATGAACAGACCATAAGTGAAGAGTCGGTGAACCAAGTAGAGGTTGTACCGAACCCTATAGCAGCAGAGCCAGAAGTAGTAATCATTGAGTCTGAAGACTCAGAAGAAGCTGACTACATGTCAGTATTTGACGGGATGATAGAGGAGGAGGTAGAGATAGTCTCCTTTAACCCAGTGGCTATAGCAGCAGAGATAGCTCCTGGGGGGTCGATGATGTCTCTATTTATGTCAGTGTTGGATAGAAATATCCATTACTGTCAGGAGGTTAAGGAGCTGAAGGCAGAGCTTCAAATGCTTATAGAGGACAAGACTGATGTCGAGTCCATGTGGGAGCAGGAGCATGACGAGAGGATTTTGGCTAAGGACAAAGTCCAGGATTTAAAGCACGAGGTCTTGGAGCTCAAGGAGGAGCTCAAGACAAAAGTGCAGAAAATAGGGAGGATGTCCTATATCTATAGGAGTTCTCACACGGATTTTCAGCAGCAGGTAGCTGGATATCCGGTGGAGGTGGGGCAAACGCGGCATACTATTAGCCGTGATATCATTGCCGGTCTGGCCAAGGCAGATTTCAATAATGCCTTGAGGCAGATGTAGTTTAGTGGTGGTTAGAGTAGTTTGTAGATATTTTTGTAAGTAGTAGTGATGTAAAACCCTTTTTGTATAGTAAAGGGTAGTCTTTTGTAAATCCCAATTTTTGGAAAGTGATAGCGGGAAAGTAATGTAATCAGCTTAGGCTGAGTATGTAACCGATGTAGTATTATACTACAAAGAATGTATATAAAGATCGTTTTATGAAAAGCAATGAGTTATGAATGTTTGGAGTTATTGTTTTATATTAATGATAAATAATAAAGAAAGGAATAATAACGTAATGTGTTTATTGTATCAGGCAAAATGCCGCCGAGAAGAGTGCAACGTAATCAAGGTGCGAACGTAAATCAACCAGAGGGAGGTCCGGTTAACGCGATGCAGGAGTTTGTTAATTTATTAACAGCCGCCTTTAATAGAACAGGGGCTAATATCCCCGTAAATCCAAGAGTAGCACGAGCTACTACCTTTAAGGATTTTAAGAGTGTAGGTCCGCCGGAGTTCAAAGGAACTACGGACCCAATCGAAGCCCAAACGTGGGTTAAAGAGATAGAGAAGGCATTCGTAATTGCAAATGTTGATGAGGCCCAGAAGGTTGCCTTTGCAATCTATATGATGAAGGGAGAGGCCAATTTTTGGTGGGAAGCCAATCAGGCTAGGGTCGGGATAACAACTTTAACGTGGGATAGATTCAAGGAGATATTCTTCGAGAACTATTTTCCCACGAGCATGCAGGGAAGGATGGAGATGCGGTTTTTAGAGCTGAAACAAGGGGAAATGACGGTTCCCCAATACGCTGCTAAGTTCAATGAACTGGCTAGGTTCGCTCCACACCAAGTGGATACCGAGGTGAGGAAGGCGCGACGGTTTGAGCAGGGCTTGAAACCCTGGCTCTATAACCGTATATCCGTATTCCAAAGTACTTCTTTTGGGATCGTTTTGGAGAAGGCGATAATCGCCGAAGGTGGTAGTGAGGCGTTGAGCCAATACCACAAGGAAAAGAGGAATAAGGGGAAGGTTGACGGGAGAGTCAAGATTGAGGGAGCCAGTGGGAGTGGCGAGGGTCAGAAGAGGAAGGTAATTAACTCTGGGAATACCGGAGTGAAGCAAGGAGACCCAAAGAGAAGAATGGAGGCCTGCAAGACCTGTGGAAAGACTCATTTAGGAGTCTGTCTCAAGGGGAAGGCCGTCTGTTACAACTGCGGACAGGAGGGGCACATTGCGCCAAATTGCCCGAGTCCGAAAAAGAATCATGGTTGCTTTGTGTGTGGATCAACTGACCACATGACAAAGAACTGCCCGAAGAAGGGGACGGACGGGAATCGGGGCACTAATAGCGGTAAGTTAGCTATTGGGGGTCCAGCTCAGCAGGGTAGGCCGATGGGTCGTACCTTTAACATGACAGTCCAGGATGCGGTTGCATCAGGGGACGTCGTTGCAGGTATTATCCCGATCAACGATATCAATGCGTACGTACTGTTTGATTCGGGTGCTACCTGTTCATTTATAGCATGCGGTTTTGCTAGACAATTAGGACTACTTTCCGAAAAGTTACCTATACCTGTAAATATTAAGGTAGAAAACGAAGATATAATTCCTATTGAAGATGTTCATAGGAGTTGTTGTGTAGATATACGGGGTTATAAATTATCGGTAGATTTATTACCAATAAAGTTAGAAGAATTCGATGTAATTCTTGGAATGGATTGGTTGGTAAACCATGGGGCAATAATAGATTGTCAAAAGAAGTGTGTGAACATTAAGACGTTAGAACAACCTCGGGTAGTATTTTATGGGAATAGATCGGCGGGACGTTCGTGTTGTCTAACCATGACACAAACTATAAAATTACTGAGGAAGGGATGCGTAGGATATCTGTGCCATGTTGTTGATACCGAAAGAGTGGTAGCAACCATGGAACAAATACCTATAGTGAGGGAATTTGCCGATGTATTTCCGAGTGAATTACCTGGTCTTCCGCCGGATAGAGAGACAGAATTTGTGATAGACATTGTGCCAGGAGCGGCACCAGTTTCCAGGGCACCGTACCGTATGGCGCCAGTAGAGATGAAGGAGTTGATGGTGCAGTTACAAGAACTGTTGGATAGGAAGTACATTCAGCCGAGTGTGTCACCGTGGGGAGCACCGGTACTGTTTGTCAAGAAGAAGGACGGATCGTTAAGACTTTGTATCGACTACAGAGAGTTAAACAAGTTAACAATAAAGAATAAATACCCATTGCCCAGGATCGATGATCTCTTTGATCAGCTGAAAGGGGCTAATTATTTTTCTAAAATAGATTTGTGAACGGGGTATCATCAGTTGAAGGTTAGGAAGGAGGACGTGCCAAAGACAGCATTCAGGACTCGTTATGGTCATTACGAGTTTTTAGTGATGTCATTTGGGTTGACAAATGCACCAGCTGCATTCATGGATATGATGAACAGAGTGTTCAAACAATATTTGGACAAGTTCGTCGTGGTGTTTATAGATGATATTCTAGTCTATTCTAAGACGCCAGAAGATCATTCTGAACACCTTAGATTAGTGTTGGAGACATTAAGGAAGGAGAAGTTGTATGCGAAATTCACAAAGTGTGAATTTTGGTTAGAGAAGGTGCAATTTTTAGGTCATGTCATTGACCATGAGGGGATTTCAGTGGATCCAGCGAAGGTAGAAGCCGTGATGAATTGGGAACAACCGAAAACGCCGACTGAGGTGCGGAGTTTCCTAGGGTTAGCGGGTTACTATCGGAGATTTATCCAGGATTTTTCAAAGATAGCTACTCCGTTGACTAATTTGACGAGGAAGACGGTGAAATACGCTTGGACTGACAAATGTGAGAACAGTTTCCAAGAACTAAAGAAGAGGTTGAGTGAGGCACCAGTGTTGTCATTACCCGATGACACGGGAAATTTTGTAGTTTATAGTGATGCTTCGCATAGAGGACTTGGTTGCGTGCTCATGCAGCATGGCAAGGTCATTGCGTATGCATCTAGGCAGTTGAAGGATTATGAGAAAGTTTACCCTACTCATGATTTAGAACTAGCCGCAGTAGTTTTTGCTCTAAAGATATGGAGACATTATCTTTATGGAGAAAAATGTGTGATATACACGGACCATAAAAGTCTAAAATATATTTTCACACAGAAGGAGTTGAATATGAGGCAGAGAAGATGGCTTGAGTTGATAAAGGATTACGACTGTAAAATCCTGTATCACCCTGGAAAAGCCAATGTAGTTGCCGATGCCTTAAGTAGAAAGGGTCGGGAAAAGTTGTCTTTGTTAACAGCTCAAACTGAGTTAATAACAGAGATGGCTAGGATGGAGTTAGAGGTGAAGCTGCCCAGTGAAGAAGAAGGACCAATGTTGTTTGCAATGGAGATGCAACCAACCATCGTAGAGAGAGTTAAGGAGGTGCAACTCAAAACTGATGAGTGTGACCGGATGAAGGAACGGCTGACCAATGAAAAAGATACTAAATATAGCCTTGATAACGAGGGATTGTTGAGATTTGACGGAAGAATTTGGGTTCCGGATGAGACGGAATTAAAGGAGCAGGTTCTACAAGAGGCTCATAGTTCAAGATTTTCGATTCATCCTGGTAGCACTAAGATGTATCAAGACCTTCGACAGAGTTTCTGGTGGCCAAACATGAAGAAAGAGATTGCTGAGTACGTCAGTAAGTGCTTAACTTGTCAGAGAGTTAAGGCTGAACATCAACGACCTAGTGGCTTGTTACAGTCATTGGAGATTCCGGAGTGGAAATGGGAGAATATCACAATGGATTTTGTGGTGGGACTTCCGACTACTCATAAGGGGTGTGATGCAATTTGGGTAATAGTGGACCGATTGACGAAATCAACTCACTTTTTGCTAATTAGGGTTAAATATAACTTAGACCAGTTAGCTAGACTTTATATTAAGGAAATAATCTCTAGACATGGAGTGCCAGTATCGATTGTGTCAGATCGTGATCCACGATTCACGTCGAACTTTTGGAGAAGTCTGCAAGAGCAGTTGGGAACGCAGTTGAAGCTTAGTACGGCGTATCATCCACAAACGGATGGACAAAGCTGAGAGGACAATTCAAACATTAGAAGATATGCTAAGAACTTGCGTTATGGATTTCAAGGGTAGTTGGGATGATCATCTACCATTAGTGGAGTTTGCATATAACAATAGTTATCATGCAAGCATAGGTATGCCGCCTTACGAAGCTTTGTATGGTAGGAAATGCAGAACGCCACTGTATTGGGATGAGGTAGGAGAACGCCGAATGTTGGGACCAGAATTGGTGCAACAGACAGCGGATATTGTTAAAAAGATTCAGATGCGTCTCTTAGCAGCTCAAGACAGACAGAAGAAGTTTACAGATCCGCATAGAGAGAATCGAGAGTTTGAAGTGGGTTCATACGTATTCCTAAAAGTATCTCCCTGGAAAGGAAAGATACGTTTTGGGAAGAAAGGAAAGTTAAGTCCGAGATTTATAGGACCTTTTGAGGTTTTAAAACGGGTAGGTGAGGTAGCTTACATGGTAGCGTTACCTCCAGACCTAGAACGAATACATAATGTATTTCACGTTTCGGTATTGCGTCCTTATAAGCCGGATTATAAGCACGTGATAGAATACGAGCCTATTCATGTCGAGAAGGACTTAACATATGAGGAGACGTCAATTCAAATTGTCGATAGGAAAGAACAAGTTCTGCGGAACAAAAGTATAGTTTCAGTAAAGGTGATATGGAAGAATCACGATGCAGAAGAAGCAACGTGGGAGTTAGAAGAAATGATGAAAAAGAATTTCCCGAATTTATTTGTGTAATTTTTTTATATAGCGAGATTCTGGGGACAGAATCCTTATAAGGGGGAGAGAGTGTAACGCCCCAGAAAATTGAACATTTTGTAATTTCTTTTAATAATGAATACAATAATATTATTTATTATTAAAATGTGTTGAGAAGATGGATGTCGTTCTATAACCTAGAAACATCGTAAAGTCGTAGTATTTTAACTACGTGGGAGAATTAAAGTGGTTGAATTTCTAAAACGAAAATAAAAGTTTTCTGAGAAATTTTCCGAAAAACACTATTCATCAATTTCTGCTCGGGAATTATTTTTGAACTTCCGAGAAATACGTAATGTTATAATATCGAGATGATATCGATTATGTAATAATAATCTAAGTATGGAAAATGAAATATTTCGCATGCGTACCTAATTTGAGATAGTTGGGTTATCAAGCGTTAAAAGAAGGAAGTTGTGATCATATAATGTGTAAACATTATATGGAGTAAGGAAGGTAGGTATAATATGACGTATTGTATTATTATGTACGAAGAACGAGATATCGTATATTTCAAATTAATATACGAGATAGCATACGAGAATTATACGTAGGATATATATGTTAAGTTATTGAATTTAAGATAATGGACTTGTGGGATTTCTAGTTTATTAATAGAAGCCCAAGTGTATGATTATCACAAGTCCAATCTATTGTAACTCAAGCCCAATAGGAAAGTAGTTGGATTAATTAACCAAGCCCAAGGTGAAGCCTTGACCCATGGGTCAAACCAAGTGAGGAAGTGGGTAGTCTTGATGGGCAAGAATTTAGTGTGATGACCAAGTGTTGTGGTGAGCAAGTAAAAGAAGTGGCTAGTAAGAAGACTTGAAGGTTAAGTTGTGAATAGTAAAGAGGTGGAATGAGGAGGTGGGATTGATTATTGTCCATTTTGCCCCAAGCTTTGGTGGCCTATAAATACCAAGTTCATTTCATTTTATTGGTTGTTTTGTTATCATCGAAACACTTTCCTCTCAAGCATATAAGCTACTTATTTGGTAGAGAGAATAAGTTACTTAAAGCACTTATAAGCCACTTCAACCTTTGATAGTTTCCAAAGCAAATAGAAGTCTTCAAGGGTAAGACTCATTTTCTTTTATCTATATCTTTTCTATGATAGGATTGATAGAGAAGGGGGATTGCTTGAGGATAACATGTAATAAGTTATAAGGAATGAACTTAAGCCGAATAAAGTTGAATAAGCAACTTGAACCCTAATAAGTTGTTAAGATCATGAAGGACTTGTCATATGATGTTAGTATGTTGTTTATAACATGAGAACATTGATTGAAGGACTTAAATTATTGGTAAGTCATGAGTATGAAGATTTTTAGTTCATAAATTGAGAAAGTCAATGACTTATGGAAATAAGTCAAAACCTACTTTGATTATAAGTTGGTGTAATAAATAACTTGAAATAATGATATGTTGGTTAAAATCCACTTAGAACGCTTAGTATGGTTGATTTGACGAACTTCGCACGATTAGACGATTAACGTCGAATTCGTGAAAGTCTCGGAATAGAAGTCATATTTTGAGTTGGAAGTCGAAAACGTTGGTTTTTGATGGAGATAAGTCATTGTAGTCATTATAGAGTTGTGGACTCGAAAATGACCGGATTCCGACTATGAACGAAGAAATGAGCGTTGAACGTTCACGAACGTTTATCGTTTTCGTTAAAATGGACTAATAGGTCAAATTTTAGCAAATGAAGTCAAATAGATAAAATTCTTGCATGAACGCATAGATTATGAAATTTGTGAACCGTAGGCTTTTGAACGGACCAATTCGGAGTTAAAACGAAGAAGTTATGCGTCCGGGAAGTTAGCAAAATTTTCAAAAACTGCAAAATTTTCTGAGGACCAGAGTCCGCGCCGCGGCGCGACTCTAAGCCTTCTTGACCGCGCCGCAGCGCGAGGCCGGATGATGGCACACTGCTAACTCGCGCCGCAGCGCGAGTCACAGACCAATTAGTGGCGCCGCGGCGCCAGTGCAAGGAAGAAGATAGAGAAGAAGGGTTCCAAGTGTAGAATGAAAGAGGGATTAATAGTAATGAATTGTGATGTAATCACAACATAACTAAGACATTGTAAGGTGCTTGTAATACACTAATGCATGTTTATAATCAATCAAAGACAAACGGGATATGAATGACGTAATGAAAGCCGAAACCCTTAATAACGAAACTAAGTTAGAATTACTTTGATGTAAAGGGTAAAGTATAATAGAAAGCATACCTGGTTAATTATGAACTAATATGGTATGTTATATGATTATGAATTGTAGAATCATAGAGACTTAAAGTGTACGTGTATTAACCAGTAAGCAAACGCCAAAGGCAAGTATTCTAACCCTTGTTCCAGTTCAGTCTGGACAAGCTTTGTAATTCATGTTTTCTTTCACATGAAATCTAGAATGATGAAGTCTTAAGCCAATTCTTCCGGCTAGACTTATATTATGATTCTGTCAAGCATGATTTGTAAATTACCGAGTTATATTGGTATGGTTTTCAATCGAAGACCACGCATGTTCAAATGTTTTTGTCGTATAACGACAGGCACGTGAGGTTGCCACAATTAAACGTATACACGTTTAAAAATGTAGTGTTGATCAACATAGAGTACTATGAGCTGATCACTCAGAAGTGCTCGTAAGCTATGACGGACTTACGGACTTAGTGCCGGGATGTCCTTTTCAAAAGAACTTATGTATGCTCATAATCTTGAGCCATAATTGTTATTCTACTGAATATTGATAGAAAAATGTTTTGAAGGAAATGAAGTGCTATTTTGAATCACCAATAGTACTTCGTAACTATTGTTCAGTTACTGGAGATATATTAGTTCTATGTTTCAAACATGTTGGTTATTAGAATTATAGTACTTGCTGAGCTAGCCATGCTCACTCTTGCTTGAACCATATGAACACAGCTAAGATCGAGCGGACTGAAGGATCCGGCAAGGATAAAGGCAAGGTGAAGACGAAACCGTAGCATACTTATGTAATAGTATAGGAAGAATGTCTGTAATATATTGATATTATGACAAGAACAAATGAAAGGGTTACAAAGAACCTGGGTAATGTAATATTATTTTGATATATATGGAGTTATATTAGTCCTCTTGTGACTATGTGAGGAAATGTGTGATTGAATGGTAGTACCGTGTAGCACCATTTGTCGGGTTGGAAGAGACCCGGATTTGGGGGCGTCACAATAATCTTGTTTTGAAGGAGGAATTTGAGTTTCAAATAATTCTAAGTTAAAAGCTAATGAAAGGGTAATAATGTAATGTGTCAATAAGTATTTAACTTCAACTCAGAGTATTGATAGGATGTGACAAGTCATGTGAATTAAGATAACACCTTCGGTGAAGGTGAAGTGGAGAAAACACAATGCCAAGGGAGCATTGTGGGAATTTGAAATTTAAAATGATGGAATTTTTTTTTCCTCAATGGTGTATGTATTATTAACGTGATTCTAGGGACAAAATCCTTATAACGGGGGAAGAGTGTAACGCCCCAGAAAATTTGGATTTTTGAGAATTAAATTTTTATTTTTATTATGTGGATTAAATGAATTTAATTAATTATTTATGGGAGTAAGCTATTTGAAGGTCGTTCTATGACCTAGACATAGCAGAATGTCGTAGTATTTTGGCTACGTAATAGAATTAAAGTGTTTGAATTTCCAAGCCAAAAATAAAAAACTTTCCGAGAAATTTTTCGAAAAACACTATTCACGCATTTCTGCTCGGGAATTATTTTTCAACTTCCGAGAAATACGTAATGATAGAATATCGAGGTGAGATAGAATATCCAATAATATTTCAGTTATGGTAAACACAGTTTTTTGCCTGCGGACTTAAAACCTAAAGATTAGGGAAAGTGAGTTCCGAGAAGGAATTTAAATGCATATAATGAATTAAAGCTATGATTGTATAATACATAGGTATTATACGAGGTAATAAATACGAGTATAATATGAGGCATTATAAGAGTATGTATGAATGATGGAATGACGTATATTAAATAAGTATACAAGTTAGCATACGAGAATTATATGTGGTGCATATATGTTAAGATTATAAATTTAATGTAATGGACTTGTAGGATTATTAGCTTATTGGTAGAAGACCAATTAGTAAGTGATACTTAAGCCCAAGTGTTTGATATGTCATGAGTCCAAACTATTGTAGTATGAGCCCAACAAGAAATTAGCTAGATTAATTAAGCAAGCCCAATGAATTGGCCATGATCCATGGAGCAAACCATGTTAATGTGGGTAGACTTGATGGGCAAGAACTTTGTGTAGTGATCAAGTGTTGTGATGAGCAAGAAAGGGAAGTGGCGAGCAAGTTAACTTAGAGCCAAGGTTATGAATAGTAAGGAGGTGAAGTTGAGGAGGTTAGTTAAGGAGGTGGGATGTCCTAATGTCCATAATACCCTCACTTTGGATTGCCTATAAATAGAGAAGCCTCACTTCATTTGTTGGTTGATAAATTTCTCCTAACTCCTCTCAAGTTAAGCAACTTATTGGTTAGAGAGAATAAGCATTTATAAGTCAAACTTCCATTATGAGATTTTGAAGAATCAAGAAGGAGATTAAAGCTTAGTTAAGTGATATTCAAGGGTAAGAACTTAAACCATGAATCTCTTTCTCTTCCATTGGTAGGGAGATGGGTAGTGGTAGAACATGTATGCTAAGAAATGATAGGAATGAGTAATCAAAGGGCTTAAGTCTTAATAAACCGTATAAGTTATGAATAAGCTATTCGTAATCATATAAGTTATGAATCAAGTAAGAACTCGTAGGAATTTGTAATATGTCACAATAATGAAATTTATATGGCTAGAAGATGAGAGAATGATGGTTAAAAGATTTAGACCATGTTAAGTTATGTGAAGTAAAATCATAAGTAGTTATACTTTTATAAGTTATAAATTCATGAAGAACAAGTAATAACTTATCATGTCAATAAGTTAATGAAGTATGTATGTCAAGATGTTAATATGATGGATTGAATCCATTTAAATTGATGAAAAAATCATAAGAAATGATGTTAAGGCGAACTTTATGAGTTTGGACGATAATCTTCGAATTCGTGAAATTCTCGGAATAGAAGTCGAATTTTGATATTGAGCTTGGAAACATTTGTTGTCAATGGAGACAAGTCATATTTGGCATTATAGTGTTGTAGACTCAAAAATGACCGAATTCTGACTTAGAACAAAGAAACGAGCGTTGAATATTCACGAACGTTTATCGTTTTCGTTAAAAATGAACTAATAGGTTAAATTTTAGTAAACAAAGGCAAATAGATAAAATTGTTATATAAACACGTAGAGTATAGAATTTGTGAACCGTAGTCTTTTGAACGAGTCAATTCGGACTTATAACGAAGAGGTTATGCGTCCGGGAAGTTCACAAAATTTAAAGTCTGTAAAATTTTTCTAAGGCAAAGAGTTGGCGTCACGGCGCCAACCCAAGGCCAAATGGTGGTGCCGCAGCGCCGTAACAGTGTCAAGGCATACTACTAATTCGTGCTGCGACGTAAAATGAAGAGCTAAATATGGCACCGCGGAGCCAGTCCCAGAGTTTTGATAGGTAAGAATGTTTACAAGTATAAAAGGAAAGATAACTCATTAGTAATGAAATAAGGTGTTAATATAACATTGTTAAGGCATTGTTAGACACTTAATGTATGATGATTAAAGGTTAATAATCAATTGAAGATGAACGTAATGAGAAAAACGTAATGTGTTAAGCCGGTTATAGAAATTTGTTGACCAAGTTGATTATGAATCCAATGGTTTGCAATACAAGTATGAGTTATGTAATTACTTAATGAATAATGATAAGACCTTTCCTAAACCACTGTTATAGTGATGACTTTAGGAATTTAATGTTGTTTAATAAGTAGTTAAACGACAAAAGTAAAGTATAAAGAATGTGAACCATATTCAATAATGATAAGGCCTATAACGTTAAGAGTTACAACTAAAAGTTGTTAAGTAATACGTAAACGTAAATGGTATGCAATAAATTGTACTTAACTAACGACGATCAAGTTTCGATTAATAACGTAAGAATGTTAGTAAGCCATTAGGAAGGATGATTAACTCGAAACGAGTTCTATTAATGAAGTAAATTCATGTAAGACATAGAAGAGAATGAAGTTGGTAAGAATGATGTAAAGATAATGGCAAGCCGAAACCAATAGTAACAAATCTAATGTATGATTAGAGAAGAAGGGTAAGATTCATTAGGAACCATGTATGTTCATTCATGACCTAATGTAGTATGTTATGTGGTTATATATTGTAGAGACTGTAAAGACCGAGAGGAAAAGTTATTTTTACTGTAGCAGACGCTGAAGGCAAGTTTTTCTTAAACACTTGTCTAACCTTCGTGTTAGCCAAGTTTTCTGTGATTCATGTTATGAGAAGCATGAAGTGTTTTACTAAAGGGTCAATGTCAGTTTTATCTCGGCTAGACTAATCTTGAAGAGTTGATTGATTTATTTACAAGTCTTTCAATATAGAATTTTTAATGCTATCCTACGCCAATTGTTTGATACGGATTCAAGGTAAGCCTGGATATGGATAAACAAATGTATTTTCATCGATTATTCGATGGGAATGCGAGGTTGCCAAAACTTAAACGTACATACGTTTAATAGGATGTAGTATTGATCAACATAGAGTACTATGGGCTGATCACCCAGAAGTGCTCGTAAGATATGCCGGTCTTACGGACTTAGTGTCAGGTTTCCCTTTTCAAAGAAAATATGAAATGCTCATGGTCTTGAGCCAGAATTGATGTTTTACTGAATATTGGTATTGTAAAACGTTTTGAAGGAAAAGATATGTTATTTTAAATTGTTGATAGTACTTCATAACTATTATCCAGTTATTGAAGATATACGATTCCTATGTTTCAAGCATGTTGTTTAAAAGAAATTGTTGTACTTGCTGAGCTTTTTATGCTCACTCTTGCTTGAACCATATGAATGAAGCTAGGACCGAACGAACCATGGGATCTGACAAGGGTAGAGGCAAGACAAAGCTGAACGATTAGTTTACCTTGTAATAAACTAGTAAGTTGTATACATTATAGAATGACGAACAAAGAATGTAATGGTTTTAGAACATGGGAACGACATGTAATATTATTAATGTAATAAGAATGTCGTTGATACACACATTTTGTTGTCGTTCAATAGAATGAATGTACAGTTATGAGTACCGTGCAGCACCATCTGTTGGGTTGGAAGATGTGACAACCCGATATTTTCTATATAAATAAATCATAAATTTTGCGTATAATTTTTTTTTTAAGGATGAGGATTTGTACAAGATTATGTGTATATGTATTTATGTGGTAAATAAAAATATATTTATTACATGAATATTTACAAGTAAATTTATTTTAGAATTATTGATTAGTATAAAGTATATTTTTATAATAATTAATTTTAAGATAGAAATGTTTTTATTAATTATTTTCCATGAATATATAATCATATATTATTTAAATAGTATATGAAGTTATTTTTAGAATAAATATAATAATTATTTTATTATATGAATTTTTGTACAGATTATTAAGTTAAATATTTTACCTTAATTATCAAGGTTAAATATGAAAGAATAATCAGATATGGAATTCAAATCCTAATTTTGGATTATTGTCAAGGTATGAGAATAATAATATAATATTAATTATATTTTGATTTTTCAGTGCTATGAATATGTACGGTATTACCGTATTGATAATGGTTGGTCTATTACGGTGTATTTTGACCAAACCCTTGTAATAATGTTAAACCCTAATTTGATATCCAAATTAGAGTGCAAGATTGTTTTATAAGTATGTTATATAATTTATGTCGTGTATTAAATGTATTAATTAGGTAAATCCTAATTAAAATTCTGGAAACCCTAATTGCTATAATTAGTAACCCTAATTTGAAATTAGAGTTTGAGATTGTTGGTAAGTATTGATAATGTGATTAATTAGCAAGTATTATGATTATAATTATTAAATTTAGAAACCCTTAATAATTGGAAACCCTAATTATAATTTGGTAACCCTAATTACCAAAAGAATAAACCCTAATTGCTAAATTAGCAAAGTCAACAATAATTATATGATCTAAACCCTAATGTCCATTTGTTAGATAATTACAAACTTACTTTAATTAACAAAGTAATTATTTTCAAAATTTTAAAAACTAAAATTTAGTTATTTTATTTTATTTAATTTAATTTTTTGTACAAACCCTAGTTGAAAAATCCTACAGTTTGTGCTAAACCCTAAGGGTTAAATCCTAAGGGTTTGCATGATTACAATTTTGCCATTAATTGGAAAATTAAAAGATCAAAATACCTATTTTAGCATTAAAGAGGCTAGCTTATAGGTTTTGACATTAGGGGAGGTGGTTCACCAAACCAACAACTCCACATGCTCTTTATTTGACAGCAACAAGCAACAACTCAGCTCATTAATCAGCCATATACATTGCACATGTGATCTATAGATAGAATTAAGAGAGAGAAAGTGTCATTTGTTCAATCATTTTTGTCCAACACTCAAACTTTTTCTCTCAAACACCACACCTCCGAAATTTCTTGATAATATCAGTCACTAACACAGCCCCACAAAATCCAACAACAAAACAGCAACACAAAATCCGAAATTTGTTCATTTAAGGTATAAACCCTACCTTGAATTTCTGTCCAAATTTTTGGTGTTAGATGTTATGATTAGATGTTACAATATGTTGTTTATGTTGTCTATTGACGATCTGGGTTGCTAGATGTTAGATCCATAACATCTAGAGGCTCGGATTTGATGTTTTCAAAAATCTGGAAATTTTAAAGGAGGCGTCTGACAATGAATGTCAAGTCGTGTAAATCTCTGTATGTGTTTGATTTTTGTGTTGTAAGTGTTGAATCTTGTAGTCTGTTATGAGATCTTTGCTCTGGATCAAGAATCAGACCTATAACGGTTGTAGATTATAAGTTATAACCGGTCAAAGCCCGTTGACCGGTATTGACCGGGCCATTTCTGGGTAACCCAGAATGAGCCCAGAAAGCTCTGACAAGTTTTTAAATGGCTTAGATCTGACAGTAGTTTGATGTATAGTTATGGATCTTGCATCTAAGTTGTAGTATGTTTGTTATACTACATTATCATGCCTTTATATCACACAAGTAATGAATAGTTTGATCTGGGTGGCTGGTCAAACTAGTCAAGTCGATCATGTGTTCTGTTTTCTGGGTAACCCAGAAAATATAAGAACATGACGACTGACATAGTTTGACCAGGCTAGATTTTATGATTGTGTTGATGATTTAATGATTGTTTGTGTTAGATCTATTCCTTATCATGTTAGGTATATACTGGATGCTAAATATCACTTAAACATTATCAGGATAACAAGTTGTGGGAGTCAAAAGGGGGCAGGTCGAACTGTTCTTCATTTCTGGCCAACCCAGAAAATGAAGAACAGCTCTGACAGCTTGTTCATGGGCCTAGATCTCGTTGGTTATGCATGGTTTAATGATGTTTATTGTTGGATCGTGTAGTCATGTATTTGTACTACATAATATGAGAAACAACAGACCCAAAAACACAACACACACTGAATTATTGGTGGTCAAACATGACCACTCGGCAACTGTGTATGAAGATCTGGGTTGTATGAAGAACATGAAACACCTATAGCGACGGTTCTGTCGTTATAGGTGGTCTTTAGCGACAGATAATTTATATTTTTTCGGAAATTAATAAAAAAATAGAAAAAAATAGTTTTTAATTATTAAAAATACAAAATAAATTATTAAAAATTATTTTAAATTCTGAAAATTAGTTTTTAAATATTTTAAATATATTTCATAAATATTTAATATTTTTGGAATATTAAAAGTATTTAATTTATTTAATTATAATATTAAATAAATTATTTAAAAATGATTTTAATATTTGAAAAATCATTTAAAATTATATTATGGAATAAGAAAATAATTTAAGTTATTTTTGATAACTTTTAATATTATTTGATCATTTTCATTAATAAATTATTATTAATGATAATTAAGTTATTTATTAAATGAATTAAAAATGATTTTATTATATTAAAAATCATTTTAAATAATGATAAGGTATTTAAAAATATTTTAAGTTATAAAATATAACTTTTAATATTTAAAGGTAAATTTAATTAATTAATGATTATTAATGATATTAAAGTTATTTAATATTTATATTAAATAAATTAGTTTAAAAATGATTTTAAAAATCATTTTAAATGAAAATAAAGTGTTTAAAGATATTTTAAGTTATAAAATATAACTTTTTATATTTAAGGGATATTTTCATTAATAATTTAATATTAATGATATTTAATGATTAATGATATTAAATTTATTTACTAATTATATTAAATAAATAGTTTAAAAATGGTTTTATTTATTTAAAAATCATTTAAAAAGGATGTTAATGATTTAAAAATATTTTAAGTTATAATTATGACTTTTAATATTTGGATAAATAGTTCATTAATATTTAAATATTAATGGTAATTATTTAATAATGATTTTAGATGTTTAAGAATCAATTAGAGGTAATAAAAATGTTTTAAAAATATTTTGAGTTAATATACATAACTTTAATCTTTTGGAAATGGTTTGATTAATAGTTTAATATTAATTAAATATTAATGATAATAGAATTATTTGATATTTAAATCATTTAATAATGATTATGATATTTCAAAAATTATGATAAATGATGATAATTATTTAATAATTATTATAAGGCCATGAAAAATGGTGCGACTGATGTTTAAGTTATCCAAATGGATATTGAACTACGGTTTAGAGTCTTAGACTCGATATTTACCCGAAAAAGCTGTCGGTAGACCGACATGTTTCAGAAATTGATCTAGACTTAGATAATTTATTGGATATGTGTTTATTTGTGATTCAATGGTTATTAAGGTTGTGTGATAATGTGAATAGGAAATGTGTTGACTACAATAGGCAGTGTTATGTGTACGATATGTTGTACTAATCAGTAAAATGATTTGATTAATGATAGGTTGTGATAGAAAAGGGTAGAACTAAGTTGAGAATTATAAGCAGCGCATCAGGCAAGTATCCTAACTTTGCATTTTCTTTATGCAATGGACAGAAGTAAGAAGTTCAGAATAATTATTATTATTAATATTTAGATTGTTAAACCTATATTATATAAACCCATTGATTATCAACATGTTAGTATATGATAATTCAGTTATATATTCTGTTCGTTAATTTCTAGAAATGATTATACAAGTGTCCTCAATTGGATAATCATTGTATTTAATCACTTGTTGATACACCTTTGATATACATATATGTTGAATAATATTATTGTTGAATAAGATAAGACCTTTGTTATGAAAACCCGATAGGTATGAACATCCCGATAATGGGAAAATTTTTATGCGCCCAAGGCGGACAGAGTGAACGATAACTTCTTTCTTATACATGTAGTATTGATCAATACAGGGTACAATGGGGCTGATCACCCTCCGTGCCCGTAAGTCATGACGGTTTACAGATGAATTTCTGTTCAAACCTTTTTGAAAATGAAAATAATGTTTATAGTATGTCATAGAAACCCCATATATAGTCAATACGTAGTTTCAAAATTTTGAAAGAGGGTTGTTATGATACTATTATTGGTATAGATTACTTCACAACTATTGACTGGTTGTAGAAGGGTATTATAAAGAAAACATTTAAATTCTTTCAGCTTATATATATATATATATAATACTTGCTGGGCGCTCAAATGCTCATCCTTGCTTAATTTAAATGTTTTCTGCTAAGTGTGAAGAACCAGAAGGCTCATGCCGAAACAAGGGAAAGGGAAAGCTAACCAAATAAGATTTGTGGTACTGTTTTGTAATAGTTTAAGATTATGAAGACTATGATATTTAAATATCTAATATCATGTAATGAATGACTAAAGGTTACGTACTTGGGAGAAAGACTCTGATGTATATGTAAATTTAAGTTAAGTTTTATATTATTGTTATTATTATTAGTATTATTCCGCTCATAGAAATGGTATCGTGAAGTAACGAGTTCGGGTTTCAAGTATCCGGGTTCGGGGGCCTCACAGAAGATACCCGGATTTGTGGGCGTCACAGTGACAATAACTGAAACAATAATATGAGAGATATGGTGCAGCAATTACTGTAGCAATAATTGAGTATAACTGAGTGACTTCTTACGTAAGCATCAATAATCAATATCGTGTGCTACTATGCAACCACGCGTATTACTGTACTTTTACTACCAGGTAGTTCAACAGTTTTAATGGTAACACTTTCGCCGTTATTATTATTAATAGATAATTATGTCGTTTTCTAACAACGACAATAATTCTGTTGTGGGGTCCACCAATGATTGTGCCATTTTATGGATATTCCCCAATAAATAAAATATTCCCCGACCAATCGAATATTATATAACAACTTGCTTACTTTACAAAATTTATAAATATTACCCACAACTATAACATTATATCAAATCCACACCATAATATTCAAAAAAATATTTCAAAAAATTTAAATCTTTATTCATAAAATTTGAGGTCTCACAATCTCCCTTCCTTATAAAATTTTGCCCTCGAAATTTACTTATGTACCTGAAATGCCGAAGAGATGAGGATACCTTGACTTCATTTCAGATTCTAACGCTTGAGGTATAATCTTTGAGTGTTGAATACGATCCTTCTTATCCAAGATTTTAACACGTATCTCCTCATACGTTAAATCTTCTGCTATCTCGTCTAGTTCTAATTTAATAATGTTGTTCGGGTCGTTCACATATTTACGTAACATCGATACGTGAAAAATGTTATGAACACGCGACATACTTGGCGGTAAAACAATTCTATAGGCCACAGTTCCTACTCGATCGAGGATTTCAAATGGTCCAATTAAATCGAGGGTTGAGAATTCCTCTATTCATCGACTCTTGCTTCTAGAATAACGCCTTCTTGAACCTTCTTCTTCATATTCATCAGCTCCAGGTGTGTAGTTTGAGTGGCTTTAACTTTATCGATTAAAGTCGATTCTAATAGTATATTCGCTATCTTCAAGTGGGTCTCTAGAGTCTTTAACTCTATCTTCATTATTTGTAAGTTATACGAAATGGGTTTTTGTGTTAACAACATCGCACTCGTAAACGCATAGGATCTTCTACTCAACGCGTCAGCTACCACGTTCTCTCTTCCACGATAATATTGAATGGTATAGTCAGAATCTTTAACATCTCGAGCCAACGTCCTTGGCGCATGATACATTCGTTTTGGTTGAAGAAATATTTAAGGGTTTTAGAAATGGGTTTTGTACTGGGGTCAATATAAAATTTGATTTCACGCTCTAGGGGTAGGCTAAGAAGTCTTCAGAGAATACGTCAGGAAATTTATTAACAATAGAAATGTCATTCAAAACTGTGACTCTCATCCAAGACTTGGATAGTACGTCACATTGATACCTATCAACTTGCCATCGTAATTCACGACGTCGCCTACAAAAAGTCTGGCTTCGGTGCACTCCACACAAGGAAGTGAACAACGAAAGGATCACGGCTCTTTACTTATGGCTTCATATGACAATGATTGACTTTAGTGGTTTGGTTGCTTGAATTTGCTAAATAGGTTGGCTAGGAATATAAAAGCTAACAACCTTACAAAAAACATGATGAGTAGTTAACCAATCGATTCCTACAATCGCATCAAAGGCAAGTATTTTTAAAGAGATAAGATCGATAGGTAACGTGAAATTGTCAATTTGAATCAAACAAGACTTATAAACAGTGAAGGTAACGAAGGTTTATTCTAATCGAGTTTCAACCAATAAGTCAAAGTCTAATCTCTCAGGAGTCAAATTTAAACGTTGAGCGCAAGCAAGAGAGATAAAAGAATGGGTAGAACCGGTATCTAATAAGATATAGACTTCGCAAGAATTTATAATTAACTAACCCGTGCTAACTTCGTTTGGGTTACTCGCTTTTTGAGAAGTCACGAAAAATTCTCTTCCTGAAACCAACGACTTTGTTTTGTCCGTATCCGCCTTTGGTGCCACCGTCCCAGCTGAACTTGATTTCGCTACAGGACAAAATCGAGCTATGTGACCGTCTTTTCCACAACTAAAACATACCTTGGAAGGCTGTGAACAATTTGGACTTATGTGTCCCTCCTCTCCGCATCTGTAGCATCTAACTGGCGGTCGTTCTCCTCCCCTAGAATTTGTTGCTGGTGTTGGTGTTGCTGCCAATGTCTTCCCATCATTGTTAAATCTTCTCTTTTTGAATTTTGTAGCGGGACGAATTATTGGGTTGTTATTCTGAGGACAGAATCCTTTTAAGAGGGGAAAGATGTGACAACCGAGATTTTGTAATTTAATTTGAATTAATTATTAGATTAATTAATTAATTGATGAAATTGTGATAGATTAATTTAATTATATGTGTTATATTTATTAAATTGATGTGGAGAATTTTATTATTTGATGTATGTATTTATGTGAGCTTATTGAATTATTAAATTGATGTGGAGAATTTTATTATTCGATGTATGTATTTATGTGAGCTTATTGAATTATTAAATTGATGTGGAGAATTTTATTATTCGATGTATGTATTTATGTGAGCTTATTGAATTAAAAGAAATATTTAATATGCCTTTGTTATTTTATTTAATTTAATTATTAATTGTAGATTTAATAATTTGACATTATTATTAAAGGAGAAATGTAATTATGTGACTATGTGAATTAATGAGAAATTATTATATTTTATTTAAAATAATTAAATAAGATATTAGATTTATTTTATAATTGGTGTGACATTATTTAAACTATATGATAAGGTTTTATGAAATTAAATAGTTTTTGAAACCTTTTAATTCCAGCCAAACGAGGCCCTAAGGGGAGTTATTAGCGGTTCACCATGATGGCGTTACTGACCATTACTACGTCAGTTCTTCTCCTTATTTATCAGGCATCTTTTCTTTTCTTCTTCATTATTTGCCTAAGTCTAGAAAGCGTAACAGAGAGAGTTTAAGTAATTTAGTGTGTGATTAGTAAAGAATTGAGAGGGAATTCATCTTCTGCAAGTTATATTCTACGCTTTGGGTAATTCTCTCCAACCCAAATTTCTATTTTACATGAATATGGCCTAAGTCTTCTGTAAAGTTTTTGTAGTTGGAAAGGATAACAATTATGTGATTATGTGTTAATATATAACATCATAGCATGTTTTATATATATTATATGGGTTTCCATATCTTTAGTTTCATGAAATTATACAGTAAAAGATTTTAGAGTGTTTATAGGCCATATGGCCTCATACGTGTTTTTAGTATGTCAAACAAAAATGGTTTTGCAAAATTTCCACTTGTATATGATTATGCATGATAAAATGAACAAAACAAAATTTAAATGGTTGGATTTGGTCTTATAACGAATCTATGGCGTTGAATTTTATAATTTATGTTCAAAACTTCAAGAACATCAAGAACAGTACAATTTGCATGGTTTAATTATGTGATTATGTGTTTTAATGGGTGAGAATCACTCCATTGATGTGAAGTATTAATTATATATGAATTCTAGCATATGGGTATGTGTAATTTGATGAAATTAGTGTTCAAGAAGTGTTTATTTCGCTGAATTCTGTGTTCTTCGCAAATTGGAAATTCAGAGTCTGGGGTTTCGCGCCGCGGCGCCAAATTAAATCCAGTTCATTTCTCGTGCCGCAGCGCCACCGCGCTGCAGAGCCAAGTACCAGGCTGCAGGGCCATGGTACCATAGCGCCAAGAGCCAGTACAAAAGTGGCGCCGCACCGCCACTTAGCAGAATGTCCAGAAAATGTTTTTTAAAGTGTTCAAGTATAAAAATATTTTAATAACTTAGTCTAATAAATATAAAGACTTGTTAGACCTATAATGAGATGTTAAAATAAATTCTTAACATGTCCATAACATAATTATGTGTGAATTGAATGATCAGATGCATAGTTACCTTATTGTTTGTGAAGTCTTAATTTTTGACAATAAGTGTAGTAATTGACTAAGTATAGTCATGAACTTGAGTTAGACAAAGAATAAACTTGTGTTGTTTATTACATGATAATTGATTGGTGTTGTGAGCATGAATGATATGTAGGATTTAAATCAAAGAACGAGTTTTATTAATGTGTAATCTACGCATGAGGAAAGTTTCTTACCCTAAACTTTTATTGAGCAAGTTTCCTAACCCTACTTGTTATCGTTATATAAGTTGATTAATTCACCTTTCTACATTGAGCGAGTTCTCATTATTATTGATCAAACATGTCTTGTATATTAAAGTTTGTTAATCTTTCAAACATGATGCTATTGTACAATACTTATTCTATTGTATACCTTTTGAGATTCTATTCAAGTTAAGTTATCGGTTATTATTAAACCTTGTTAGACTAGCGAACCCTTATTGATTCGACTAGTCCATAGTTGATGAGCGTTCTAAATTTCAGAACCCTTAATGAATTATCCAAACCAAACTTCCTTTGGTGCGGACTCGAACGTCAAACTGAGATGAACAACCATGTATAGGGGATTATTTACGCTTTAGCGTTAAGATATTGTGCACAGTATGGTGATGAGTGAGTTTTATACACATGAATTGGATACATTCGAGCTTAATTTATTGTTGTTCTCAAGTCTTTTAGGATGTTTTTGTGTTTGTGTCTATTCATGCATGTTTTATATTGTTTTGTAGGAATTGGGACAAAAGTTACTTGGATCGATGTTTGGGGTGGCTAGATTCGCGTTTTCGGCTTGCCATTTACACAGCAGTCACTTCAGAGTCAATTTGACTATAGCTCCGGATATTATTTCGCGAAACTTCAAGAATGAAAGTTGTAGATCTACTTTTCCTCTTTCCAGAACATCTTGAACCATCTAAATCGGAGTTCGGACGAAGAAGTTATGGCCATTTTCCCAAAGGACGTCGAAGCAGAAAATGTTGGAAAAAGGAGCAAGCGCCTAGGCGCTCCAGCCAAGGCTAAATCAAGCGCCTAGGCGCTCAAAGTCAGTAACTACTATGCTACCAAGTGCCTAGGCGGTCCAGCCAAGGCCAAATCAAGCGCCTAGGCGCTAGGAAGCAGAGTTTGAGCTGGGGAAAGGCTTGGTGCGGGCCTGGACGCGTTTTGGGCGAATTTTGACACCTTTTTGACTTCAAATTGGATTGGGTTTGTTCCTAAGCTAAAAATTAGACTTGTAACCTATAAATACATAATGTAAGGCATAAAATAAGAGGGGATTACATAGATTAGACTAGATTAAACACTCCATTAGATTAGAACATAACCCTAGTTCTAATTAGATTTGGAGATTGAAGCAACTTGGAGACCATTGAAGATTTAAAGTAGGAGCAAGGAGGGAGCGTCAAGTCTACTGACAATAGATTATTTCTTCTCATCTTCTTCTATCTTTATCTTTTAATGTGTATTCAATTGTGGATTCTTAGTTTAAATTCAATAATCATGAACTAATTCTTTGTTTGAGATTACAATGGATCTTATTGTGTAGTTTATTTTAATATGCTTCGTTATCTATTATTATGTTCTATTGTGAGAATTGTCTATTGTGTTTTGGACTTAATTGTTTAATTGTTTGGCCATCAATTACCTTGATAATCTATATGAACTCGAGAGATGAAGTATAGATTTAGATCTAATCATGATAGCATGTGTTCAGGATTTTGTTAGTAGCTTAAACTTGATGAGTGTTAAGGTAGAGATATGCTTGACGCCGCATGTAATCTTATAGAGAACTTGTTCTTCAACTTTCTTCAATTGTAATTCACATAGAGATATAGTGGGTTAGTTGGTTAAGGTGTTTAACGGATTTCTATCTTAATTGTGGATTGACGTTAATACGGTATTAGTGCATCGAGAGGTGGTTAATACTACTTTCGTGTTCTTGATTAACAATTCGGGATAGAGGATAATTGATGAGAAGTGTGTTAACCTAAATGAAGCAATAAGTGAAGTTGTGATCTTAAATCTCCATAGTCTTAATTTAATTAGTGGAATAGTAGTTAATTTATATAGTTTGTAATTCATTTGTTTAAATAAGATTGAGTTGGTTACGGGTTAGTACTTGGTGATTTTTATTAAATAATTCTCTGTGGGAACGATACTCAACTTATCACTTTATTACTTGTTTACCACGTATACTTGCGTGTTGTGCGTAATTAGATTTTACCCAACAAGTTTTTGGGGCCGTTGTCGGGGAATTAGTTTAATATTTTTTTACCAATATTAATTTCAATCAAATTAGTCTTAATTTAAATATTTTTATTTTTATTTTTAATTCTCTTCCTATATTTCTCTCTTTTCAGGTACCATGGATGACTTTGCGTATCAATGGCCATACACGAACATGACTCAACCAAAAGAAAAGGAGATTGACAGACTCGCGACCCTTTCCGCAATGTCAGCACAAATTAAAGAACTTTCGAGGAAGTTGGACGTTATCGCAGCCCAACAGAGTCAAAGGATGGCAATCATGTGTGACTATTGTGCTGGCAACCATCCAAGTCATCAATGCACCGTTAGTTTTGGGCGGCGAAAACAAGGTGGTGTATACCTCAACCAGTATGCATATGATAATTACCATCAAGTTTGGGGGTATCACCTGGATTCTTCATGGAGCTACAACTATCAGGACCAATACTCTGCTCCAAATCCAACATATCCATCAAATTTCTCAAATCCACCTCCAATGCAACAAGAAGACAATTCAGATTTCAAGGAATTCATGTTAAGGATTATAGCAGAAAAAGAAGAGATGATAATGAGTCAGGAGTTATCAACCCAAAATTTTAATAATCGAATGGAACAACTCCTCACTGTCTCAACCAATGGTCCTCAATACATGGCTTCCGAGGTTGAAAAAGAAAAGTCAAGGTTGGAGGAATTGGTGTCCCAGTTCATAGCATCAAATGAGGAGAGAATGAGTAATCAAGCGAGGTCAATTCAAAATCTTGCAGATCAGATAGAGCAAATGACTAAAGCCGTAAGAAACCTTCCTCCAAACACTTGATTTTATGACATGGATGACGAAATTGACGAAGAACCTGAACCAAATCTACAACTAGATGAGCCTCGAGATGTTGAAAAAGAGGAGACAAGTAGGGATAATGACAACAAGGTCGGTGAAGAACTAATTGTGAGAACCAACGATGATGAGCCGATGTTATATATGCCTCAAGTGACTTCTCCACAGTTCAAGAATATGGTTAGATTTGCAAAACCTTGTCCAATTGGTAGTCATGTCATTGGCAATACTCCATGTGACGTAAAAGCGAGTACAACTTCGAAGCCATGGTGCGATGAGTTGGAGAAGATAGAAGAAGAGATTGTTGTGTCTGACAAGCCTCAATGCCAGAATATATTCGCAGACACAATGGAGAAAACGCCTAGATGTTGGACGTTCTTCAATCTAATCTTATATAAACAAAGCATGCTAGGTGACTTTAACTTGATGGCTATCACAAATGGGAACCTACCAAAAGCTATATTATTTCCGATGGATGGAGGGTTCCTCAACTTTCGAAGAGGAATTGGATAGCATTGACCAGAAAAAGTCAGGCTGAAAGACTATAAAACAAGCACTTATTGGGAGGCAACCCAAGTTTAATTTTTATTTTTTAGTTTTTATTAAGTTTTATATTAGTAGTTTTGAATTTGCATTTATTTAGGATTTAAGAAAATTGCTTCTATCATGGTTTTATAGGTTATTCAAGTCAAATTCAAGTGTGGTGCCCAATTTGTTCCATGTGCTTAGCATATTCTCCAAACTTAGCGGACAAGGAGGACGATTGCTATATTTTCAGGGAAGTCCTCTGCTTTAATTTTTTCTATTTCAGTCATTGAGGACAATGTCTAGTTTAAGTTTGGGGGCATTTTAGTGTCGTATTGCATGTAGTTAGTTATTTACATTGTAGTTCGTTATGTTTTCGGGTTATTTACATTTAGTTTTTGCATTCCGTTTTTTTTTTTTTTTAAAAAAATTTAAAAATCGCAAAAATAGTAGTTAGTTTACTATGTTTGTTGCAGTTAGTTTATATTTGTATGATTCCAACTGTTAGATAGTAAAAGTCTATTTTGGCCAATGATGAGACTTGAGTTAAGTAGATAAGTATAGTATTGAATATTCAGACTTTGATGTGATTTCCTGTTATGAATTGAATCTTTTCCTATTTGAAACTGGTATAATTAAGGTTAGCACGTTAATAACAGATATGTTGACTGATTAAGTTTAAATTGATACATAATGGATTTCTTAAGGATAATACTAATGTGAAGGAATGAAAGACATGAATAGGCGGAGATGGCTAAATTTTGATAAAAACTTAAGTTTGGGGGGAAAATTTGGGATATATAAGCTTCGTTAAAAAAAAGAAAAAGAAAGAAAAAATAAAATAAAAATTACCGTGGCTAGTTTTGTTTCGGAGCCTTTGTTACTTGAGTAAGTACGCCTGAAGGGATATCTTAAAACCTAGCGCCCTAAGGTCTTATATGGTCTGGGAGTCATTGGTCGAAAGCTCGCTAAGGGGTGACACTGTTAGCCTAATGGAATGAGACATTGCACAGTCATGGTTAAAAAAAAAAGGAAAAATAAAAAATAAAAAAAAGAAATATAATAAAACGGGAAAAGAGCAAAAAGCCCCCGTGATGAAAAGTAAAGCATAATTATCCCGGATTGGACTCTTGAACTTGGTGGATGTTTGACTTTAGTTGGATCTAGCTTGTTCGTGAATTTTGTAAATTTGCACTGTATGATGCCTTCGAAGATATCTATTATGTCGTAAATTTGACTCTATATCAGTTAACATTGTTGTGGAGCACACACGCACTATATCAGGGATAACAGTCTAAGATTTGATGATTGATTGGGAAATTACTGATTTGTTTAAATATGATGTATTATCATGTTTACTTGATTTCTCTAAGGCCAGTTAAATAGACTTGTTTCTGTCATTACTGTTGGATTCGTAGGCATATAGATTAGTTTCATTACATTGCATTGCATAACATTTTTGTGTTTTTGCTTGAGGACAAGCAAAGGTTTAAGTTTGGGGGTATTTGATGAGTGAGTTTTATACACATGAATTGGATACATTCGAGCTTAATTTATTGTTGTTCTCAAGTCTTTTAGGATGTTTTTATGTGTTTGTGTCTATTCATGAATGTTTTATATTGTTTTGTAGGAATTGGGACAAAAGTTACTTGGATCGATGTTTGGGGTGGCTAGATTCGCGTTTTCGGCTTGCCATTTACACAGCAGTCACTTCAGAGCCAATTTGACTATAGCTCCGGATAATATTTCGCGAAACTTCAAGAATGAAAGTTGTAGATCTACTTTTCCTCTTTCCAGAACATCTTGAACCATCTAAATCGGAGTTCGGACGAAGAAGTTATGGCCATTTTCCCAAAGGACGTCGGAGCAGAAAATGTTGGAAAAAGGAGCAAGCGCCTAGGCGCTCAAAGTCAGTAACTACTATGCTACCAAGCGCCTAGGCGGTCCAGCCAAGGCCAAATCAAGAGCCTAGGTGCTAGGAAGCAGAGTTTGAGCTGGGGAAAGGCTTGGTGCGGGCCTGGACGCGTTTTGGGCGAATTTTGACACCTTTTTGACTTCAAATTGGATTGGGTTTGTTCCTAAGCAAAAAATTAGACTTGTAACCTATAAATACATGATGTAAGGCATAAAATAAGAGGGGATTACATAGATTAGACTAGATTAAACACTCCATTAGATTAGAACATAACCCTAGTTCTAATTAGATTTGGAGATTGAAGCAACTTGGAGACCATTGAAGATTTAAAGTAGGAGCAAGGAGGGAGCGTCAAGTCTACTGACAATAGATTATTTCTTCTCATCTTCTTCTATCTTTATCTTTTAATGTGTATTCAATTGTGGATTCTTAGTTTAAATTCAATAATCATGAACTAATTCTTTGTTTGAGATTACAATGGATCTTATTGTGTAGTTTATTTTAATATGTTTCGTTATCAATTATTATGTTCTATTGTGAGAATTGTCTATTGTGTTTTGGACTTAATTGTTTAATTGCTTGGCCATCAATTACCGTGATAATCTATATGAACTCGAGAGATGAAGTATAGATTTAGATCTAATCATGATAGCATGTGTTCAGGATTTTGTTAGTAGCTTAAACTTGATGAGTGTTAAGGTGGAGATATGCTTGACGCCGCATGTAATCTTATAGAGAACTTGTTCTTCAACTTTCTTCAATTGTAATTCACATAGAGATATAGTGGGTTAGTTGGTTAAGGTGTTTAATGGATTTCTATCTTAATTGTGGATTGACGTTAATACGGTATTAGTGCATCGAGAGGTGGTTAATACTACTTTCATGTTCTTGATTAACAATTCAGGATAGAGAATAATTGATGAAAAGTGTATTAACCTAAATGAAGCAATAAGTGAAGTTGTGATCTTAAATCTCCATAGTCTTAATTTAATTAGTGGAATAGTAGTTAATTTATATAGTTTGTAATTCATTTGTTTAAATAAGATTGAGTTGGTTACGGGTTAGTACTTGGTGATTTTTATTAAATAATTCTCTGTGGGAACGATACTCAACTTATCACTTTATTACTTGTTTACCACGTATACTTGCGTGTTGTGCGTAATTTGATTTTACCCAACATATGGTACTAAGGGCTGATCCCCCTATGTACGAGAAGAAGAGTCTATAGTCTTATGACTGTTAAAGGTTTCAGGTATAAACACTTGACAACCTAGGACATAGTTCAAGGTCTTATGACCCTCAGAATTTCTTTTGATTCTTATTATTCGTTCTTGATTCAAAAGTTGAGCTTTTATATCCGAAGTTATTATTCCTCTCACATGTTATTATTCATTTATTATATTGTTATACTTGTGGGCAATCGTGCTCACTCTTGCGTAATATTAACATTGCAGTTAAGAATGAAAGAGCAGACGAACCTTCCACTAGTAAGGGCAAGGGCAAGATTAACAAGTAATGAAGACTATTTTATTTTTGTGGCTATGTAATGATGATTAGAATTGATGTACTAAGACTTATTTGTTTATGTTTCTGCATAGATTAATTAAGGTTAGAGTAACCTGGGATTTATTTATTATGCAGTTGATGTAACCCCATAAGGGGAGAGAGATTTTTTATTTATTTCTATTTATTGCATGGTTGCATTTATTTATGGGTAGATAGATAAATGATGTTTGTACAGTGAACACCAAATCCTGTGAAAATGGAAGTATCGGATTTGGGGGTGTCATAGGTTGGTGTCAAAGCTATAGGTTATGAACCTTATGTGGGGACACAACCTTAGGTAGTAGCCTTGTAGGAGATTGAAAACATAGTGGTGGTAAACTCTTATCGAGTTCTAAGAAATGAATTTTTAAATTCATTGAAGATAATAAAAGACTTTATGTGCTTATGTGTTAATCTATGTGTTCGCTAGCACGGATTAGTAACTAAAACTTTATGTCGGATGTTGGAAGAACTAGTCGAGCTGGGGAGGAGGAACCTCGAGTACTTATAGAGGAGGAGCCCCGAGACAATCATGTCGTCAGGGAACAACTAGTACAGAGAGAGCCATCTCTATTGATCACTGTTGTTGGTCAGGAGCATGAGCCGGAGACTGATCCAGAGGAGGATCCTGAGGAAGAAGAGGAGTTCCCATCGAACTCCATTGATGCTAAGATGTATGATGCACTTTATGATCGTAATATTGAGTTGCAGGATACTGTCTGGGATCTGACTGAGCGGGCGGTTAGTCAGCAGCTTACTATTGAGCAGAGGGATAGGGAGATTGTGACTCTTCACACATGTTTAGGAAACATGGAGTGGGATCTGGTCCACGAGAAGGGTCAAACCGAGGATAAGTCCGCAGAAATAGAAAAGTTGAAGGAGGATCTGAAAGAGAGCTTAGAAAGGCTTGCCATAGCAGAGGAAGGCTGGGTAAGAGATTCACATCGTGCGGATCTTGTAGAAGATGATCGCCGTGCGAAGAAGGCTAAGCTTGAGGAGACGTACTCTACACTACAAAATGCAATGGATGCGATCCAAGATCGAGTTAGGAAGTATCCAATCCAGTTTGAGGATCTACCATCTTATATGCTAGATCGCAGAACTATGTCTCGCATCATGGAGGAGGAACGTAGCAAGGCTATTCAGCGTCTTAACAAACAGTGATAGTATTAGTTTAATTATGTGCAAATTATTTGGTAGTTAATGATGTAAATTCTGATGTGATTATAAACAAAGGAAGATTTTGATGTTTTAAATCCTGTAGATTTTTTTTATCTTGGGATAGTTGATGTAAATAGAAGTGACGATATCTTATGATGTTAAAACTTTTGAATTTAATGAGAATGTCAAAGTTTATTTGAGTTGACGTGTTAAGTGAGTTATGATTAAACGTTTTAGTTAAGTCTTAAATGTTTAAGAGATTGAATAAAGACCTAATAAGCGTATATTCTTAACAGAAATATGCCGCCTAGAAGAAGACAAATTCATCAGCAAGCCCAGGAAGGGTCAACAAACAATAACAACGACGCCAATGTTAACCTCGTTCAGTAATTGGTGAATCTTTTAGCTGGAGCACTTAATAATTAACCACAAGCTCCAACAAACACCTCGTTTAAGGACTTCAAGGCGGTCGGACCGCTAGAGTTTAAGGGTTCTATAAACCCAATCGAGTCTCAGACCTGGGTTATGGAGATGGAGAAGGTGTTCGATGTTGCTAAAGTAAGGGAAGACCAGAAAACCGCATTTGCGACGTTCATGCTAAAGTCCAAAGCCAACTATTGGTGGCAGGCAAATAAAGTACGGGGAGGTGAAGGTGTAATAACCTGGGAGAGATTCAAAGAGATGTTCTTCGAGATGTATTTTTTGGCTAGTTCACAAAATCATATGGAAGTTCAGTTTCTAGAGTTGAAAAAAGGGAGTATGTCAGTAGCCGATTACGCGACAAGGTTTAACGAGTTGGCTAGGTTCGCCACATACCACGTGCACACCGACGAGAGGATGGCAAGACGATTCGAACAGGGACTAAAGCCCTTTTTGTATAGCAAGGTGTCAATGTTTCAATTGAACACTTTTGCTGGAGTGTTAAAGAAGGCCATACTCGCTGAGGGTGGAAGCGATGCAGTAAATAAGTACAATAAGGATAAGAAGAAGAAGAAGAAGAAAAGTGAGAATGAAGGTAACAAGAAAACCGGTGAGAGTAGTACTGGGGGTAATCATAGTTAGAAGAGGAAGTGGTCTGATAATTCGTCGGCTGAAAGTCAACAAGGAGGGCAGAAGAAGAAGATAGAAGCGTGTCCAACCTGCGGAAAAACTCACTTGGGAGTTTGCATAAAAGGGAAGCCAGTGTGCTACAATTGTGGTCAGGAAGGCCACATAGCACCAAACTATCCGAACCCAAAGAAGGGTGCCTGCTTCACATGTGGCTCAAAGGACCATCTTGCAAGAGATTGTCCTAAGAAGGGATCGGGAGGGACGAGTTCAGGAGGAAATAGAGGAAATACTAGTGGAAGCACTCTGACCATTGTAGGACCAACCGCAACCAATCGACCGACATCCAGAACGTTCAACATGACAGTGTAAGACGCGGTGCAGTCTCGCGATGTGGTGTCAGGTATCATTCCGATCAATAAAGTTAATGCATATGTATTATTTGATTTGGGTGCTACTTGCTCATTTATATCTAATGACTTTGCTAAGAACTTAGAATTGCTTAAGGATGAGTTAGAATAGCCCATGAACATAGAAATTGCGAATAGAGAAATAATCCATGTTAAGTATGTGCACAAGATCTGTAGAGTGGATATTAAGGGTAATATCATGAACGTAGATCTTATCCCTATCTGAATAGGAGAATTCGATGTTATTTTGTGTATGGACTGGTTATCCAGTCATGGTGCGGTAATTGACTGCCAGGAAGAAACGTATTAACCTTATGACTCCGTCAAAGGTTGTGTTTTATGGTAGCAAGTCGCCTAGACAAGCAAGTTGTCTGACAATGATGCATTCCAGGAGGTTGTTAAGGCAAGGCTGTGTAAGATATCTAGCTTACATAGTCGATAGTCGTAAAGAGAATCCGAAAATAGATGAGATTCCAGTAATGAGAGATTTCGCAGACGTATTTCTGGATGATTTGCCGGGACTTCCTCCAAATAGAGCAGTTGAATTCGTGATCGATTTGGCTCTAGGAATAGCTCCAATATCAAAGGCACCATACCGAATGTCACCGATAGTGATGAAAGAACTGATGGTTCAACTACAAGAATTATTGGACAAGAAGTATATTCAAACAAGCGTATCACCGTGGGGAGCGTCGGTTTTATTTGTGAAGAAGAAGGACGGAACAATGCGACTCTACATAGACTACAGAGAACTGAATAAGGTCACGATTAAGAATATGTATCCATTACCGTGAATCGACGACTTGTTCGATCAGTTGAAGGGAGCAAGATACTTTTCAAAGATAGATTTGAAGAGTGGTTATCATCAACTGAAGGTGAGACCAGAGGATGTACCGAAGACAGCGTTTAGAACACGACACTACAAATTTTTGGTAATGTCATTTGGTCTAACGGATGCTCCTGCAGCATTTATGGGCTTAATGAATGGAGTGTTTAACCCGTTTTTGGACAAATTCGTAGTGGTATTTATAGATGACATTTTGTTATATTCTAAAACCAAGAAAGAACACGAAGAGCATTTGAGGGTGACACTAGAGACATTGAGAAGAGAGAAGTTGTATGATAAGTTTTCAAAATGTGAATTTTTGATTGAAAAAGTACAATTTCTTGGATCACATTAAGTAGAAAAGGTCGGGAGAAATTGATGATGTTGACCGCTCAGGAGGAGCTAATTTTAGAAATAGAAAAGCTAGAATTGGAAGTGAAGTATCCCATGGAAATTGACGAGAAAATGTTCCAGATGCAAGCTGATATAACTTTACTGGATAAAGTTAAGGAGGCTCAACTTCAGGACGAAGAATGTGAGAAAGTGAAGAAGAAGATATCTGAAGGGACTGAAATGAGATTCAAAATAGACAGTGAGGGACTGTTGGTCGATTTCGCAACCGATAAACACGCGCAAGTATACGCGGTCTAACAAGTAATACAGTGATAAGGGGGTGTCGAACCCACGAGGACAAAGACTTAACAGGAAACAACTACTAAGGTAAAGTCGTTACTAATCTTATCTAAACAAAAGAAATAGATGGTTGGTTAAACAAATTCTATAGGACAATCAAGTTGGAGAAGAAACAGTTCTAAGAAATAAAGATAGGATTACAACTCCCCTAATGCTTCGCCTAATCTTCTAACTCTCCGTAAATAAACAAATCAAGGAATGGTCAACCGAGATTAAAGTAAGCATAAGCTTCTGTCGAAGGTCAAATGCTAATCCTTGACAAACTAGAACACAATATGTCTATTGGTGAATCTAATCTGACCAAGGTCATTATGCACAACTCCAAGGTCACACAAGGCAAATGAGGATATGTCTATCCAACAAGCACAATGAGCCCACAATTAAATGTCAGGACAAAACAAGTGTCATTGTATTTAAAGGAAGACAGTAATATCCATTTATCAATTTCCACTACTATCAAAACCTATTTCTTTATCAAGAAATAAGACATTATAAGCAAAATACAACAACCCATTCCAAAATGCTTCATTATATAAAACGAGAGAGAAAGTCGATTAAGCTATGCAAAAAGTTACATTGCAATCCTAACAATGGAGTTAGTTCATAACTATGAGACTAACACATAGTTCTAATACACCACCCATTTCAGACAAATACAATAAATAGAAGATTTGAAATAAGAAAAACCCCTAAAGAAAGGAGTACTCTTCAGCCAAACAATCTCTTCACTTGCACGATCTGAGAAAATGGAGAGCAACGGATCTCTTTTGGTCCAGCTATCTCTTCTCCTCTTCTCTATTTTCTAGCTCTTATTATGCTTTTCTGCTCTATGTTCTCCCTCATCTAACAGCCGCCGCCCCCTCCTTCTATATCTCTCACATTTGCTAGGTCAAACACTTCCTGTCTGCCTGGGAACCGGAGGTGGCGCCGCGGCGCGGGCCACGAAGCTTTTGAGTCGCGCTGCGGCGCGGCCTAAGGAACTTGGACACGGAGCTCGCGCTGCAGCGCGAGCCAGCATATGGTAAGTGGCGCCGCGGCGCGGCTTTTTGTCAGTGTGGGACAGCACGTGGCGCTGCGGCGCGGCCAATGATTCTGGCCTTGGCGCCGCGGCGCGGGAAGGCTAAAAATGACAGTTTTGCCCCTTCAAAGCAGCAAAAACACTGCGAAGCTCTGCAATGCAACGATTAAATACAAAAACACTATAATCCCAATAAAACTATATAAAAACTATGAATCCAGGCAAGTAATTAAGGCAGAAAATATCCGATTCGCAGGTTTAAATCCCACTCATCAAATACCCCCAAACTTAAGTCTTTGCTTGTCCTCGAGCAAACTATCTAACATAATAATAACAGTAGACACTAAGAATGCGAAAGGAACATAAAAATATATACTAGCATCGCAGCTACTTTTATCTATAAAAACTACCCCCAAAAGAAAAAGTCAAACACGGGGTTGAACAAGGGGTCAATCTAATTCAAGCATAAGACTGTAATCGATCCAATCTGAGTATGTGTGTGAAAATCAACCGTCCTGACTAATCATAGCCCAAATAAGCTCGCATAGTTGATTGTTAAAACCAAGCACATTCCGCAACTTAAACATTCAACAAGTATTAAGAACAAGACGCAAATGCAGGGAAAGATCAAAAGGTTTTAGCAAGCCGATAGTAAAATCAGACTCGGACAGTACTTAATTACCTTAGGCTAATCAGAACTACCCATGAATGAGCTTTTGATCAGCGACTCCCAAGCCAGACGACTTTAGGGCACTAGGTGTAGAACACCCCGAAGAATCTAATAACTCGAGCAGTAATGGCCACGTAATCAACATAAGCCAACTGAGACTTCACAACGAGAACGAAAATTTTACAGCGAGTGCATTTTATGCTCCATCTCGATATCGGCTCTGCGTTTATAGGCGAGTGCGTTTTACGCTCCATCTCGACCCACCGCACAACTTTCGATATAAACAATTTATTTATTTATTTATTATTATTAATTTTTTTTTTTTTTTTAAAACGAGTGCATTTTATGCTCCATCTCGATATCGGCTCTGCGTTTATGGGCGAGTGCGTTTTACGCTCCATCTCGACCCACCGCACAACTTTCGATATAAACACCCTTAGCTAGAAACCAAGATCCAAAACTGCATAGACACCCAAGTCTTTTATTACCTTGCACAAATGAAAGTTTATAAGAGTGAACAACTAGTTAACACAATCAACACACAAACTAAATTCGAAGAATAACTAGTTAACACAGCTGGTCAGAGTTTGCTAGAAGGACGGATCAATAACAGTCTAAACTTGTCAATTCATAAACCCCTAGCACAAGGCAAGCTTGACACAATTCTACGAGATATATACTCATTTGGCGCTAGACATAGCCACAATCCAACAAAAATTAGCAATGATAAATATAACACCCTTGCTAAATAGCAGCTCAAAATAGGGTGAAAAGGCCATTAACATGGCACAAACATCCAAATCTGTAAAAGCCCCAAAAAGATGGCTAGAAACCACAATCATGCTAAATAAAATTAAAATAAAACCCAAAAACAGCTCAGGCATCCATAATGATAAAGCATCCATAATGATAAAGATAATAAACCAAATCCCGCAGTTCAAAAGACTGCACCAAAACATAATACTGAAATAAAGTCAGACAGTAGTCCTAATATGGTAGCACTAAGATAAACAGATAAAAATTAAAAGCAACACCCCCAAACTTAAGGAGAGCAATGCCCCCATTGCTAAAACGTAAAGCAGTTGAATACACAAGAGGGCTTCCCTGGAGATCGCTCACTCCGCAGCAGGATCAACCTCATCTTCATCAGCGCCGTCAGCCTCGGCGGGCGGTGATGGAGGAGGGTAAGGTGGAAAGATGGGAGGATCGGGAAACTGGTAAGGCGTGAAGTCAATGCCCTCGCCACAATAATCGGTGTAGATCCCCTGCATAATATTAACCAGCTCAGCCTGGTACTGCATCGCTATCTCCTGCCTTTGAGCCACAGCAGCGATATGCCTCCGCTGCCTCTGTGCTTCGGCGTCCTGCTTCTGATGCAGCAGGGTAAGGGATGCCATGATGTCTGTCAAAAGACCCTGACTAGCCGGCTCTGACTCAGGTGCTTGAGGAGGCTCTGGTTCGGCGGAAGGAGGCGGTGCTGTAGGCGGTCCATACCCTTCGCCCCTGACATGAGATTCTGCCCCGTCCCAAACAGTGAAGCGTTTGATCGTTAGATGGTCAATTATAGTCATGGGCGGCGAAACTGTCTCATCAAGCCCCCACTGTACCCCTGCATGCTTTCACAATGTTGTGATCACAGATGGATGGGGAAGTCCCGAAACGACCGTACTCTTGATTGCCTTAATGATCGAGTCGTGGATGAGAACTCCTATATCCACGTTCAAGCCCGTGACAATGGCGAAAAGCAGAATCGCCCTGTCTTTAGTCACATCGCTTAGGTGACGGGTTAGTAGCATGGAGGCGCAAATGAAGCTGTACCACGCCTTCCCGTAGCGACTGAGCGCAGCAGCCGGGAAGCTGGTCTTCTCACCGGTATAATCATTTTTCTTCCACGCCGTGCCAGGCTTGCAGAGCCTTCTGATAACATCCTCCTGGTCATAACTGCGGAGCCCCAACTGCATATAATCATTACCCGCGTAGTTGGGTGCGTCGAACAGTGCATTGATTGCTATACTGTCAAATGACACCGGTCTACCCCTGACTATAACCACAGCAGGACCATCAGGACTGGCGTTGGCATAGAATTCTCGAACCACAGGCACAACAGCAGATACGGGCGGCTTGGTGAAGTTTACCCACTTCCGCTCGATAATCATATTCATGAGCTCCCCGTCCTTTCTATCGGGCCTTAACCCCCGCTCAGGAAGCAAATTGCGCTTGCCAAAGGAGTCTCTGTACCGCTTCCACGTTGCCTCACTAACAAACTTGGCAGGGTCCCAAGCCTGTGGCGGTGCCGCGGCAGAAGACGAAGATCTGCCGACACTAAGACGCTGCCTTTTTGGTGCCATGGTTACAGTAAGCTTGAATCAAATTTGAGCGGAACGACCCTAGAAGCACGGCCAACCTCAACCCCAAAGCAAACCCAACGACGATTAAACCAAGACAACCCCAATTGGCCTACAATTTTGGTTCAGGCAATTTATCAAACACCTTGCGTGCGATGCCCAAACAAAACCTGGACAGCCCTTAATTGAACTAGCTCTAACCCGATTTCCGTCAGTGGAAATCGCCCCAAATCACACTAGAAGAAGAGCACGGAAAATAACTGAACAAAATCTCGGATCCAAAGAAAACTGTCAAAATTACCTTTGGAAGGAAACCTAGCACTTGAGTGAGGGGGCCTTTGATTGAATTGATGCAAATAAGATTGTTAGAGGCTGAGTAGAAACACGACCGATGGAGACAAGGATATGGCTGATGGATCACAGGTGCAGGATGCCAAGAGGGAGACTGCAGAGATGGTTTGAGAAGAGCAGGAGACTAGCCGATCAGTCTGCTTTATAAAGCAATTGGGAAACAAAATCGCGCTAGTGGCGCCGCGGCGCGAGAAATTGTGCATTGATTGGCGTCGCGGCGCGAGTTTGCAGTAACTGGCCACTTCTTGTGGCGCCGCGGCGCGAGCTTTTCCTTTGTTGGATGGCATCACGGCGCGAGTTTGCAGTGGCTGGGCATATTTGGTGGCGCCGCGGCGCGAGATATCCTGTGATAAATGGCGCTGCGGCGCGAGTTTGCAGTAACTATGTACATTTGGTGGCGCCGCGGCGCGAGCTTTTCCTTTGATAGATGGCGCCGCGGCGCGATTTAGCAGTAGCCGGGTACTTCTTGTGGCGCCGCGGCGCGAAATCCCCTTTGGTGGATGGCGCCGCGGCGCGAGTTCCTGCACTCTGAGTCTTTTTCCATCTGTTATCTGCACAGACCAAAACATGCATAACAGCTACACTATACAAGCAATCATATAATACGAAAAACACAACAAACTCTATTGGCAACATGTTAAACACAAAACATAAAACCTATCAGCTAAGCCATTTGATAAAATTAACAATCACTAAAGATTGGAAATCAGTGAAGAAACAATAATATTTATACCGAGATGGGGGTGCCTCCCCACCAAGCGCGTGTTTTATAGTCGTCAGCTTGACTATTCATCCCGACTTAGGTCGGGTCTCCAAGTGTAATGGAGGTATTTTGACGGTCAACATCGCCGCCCCAGTAGTGCTTTAAACGTTGCCCATTCACCTTGAATGTGGAATCGGAATTTGGATCCACAAGCTCAATTGCTCCATGATTATAAACCTTAGCTATAGTGAAGGGGCCCGACCATCGGGACTTTAGCTTCCCGGGAAACAATTTTAGCCGGGAGTTAAACAGAAGAACTTGCTGACCCGGTTCAAAATGCCTGTCAAGGATCTTCTTGTCGTGCCACTTCTTGGTCTTTTCCTTGTACAACTTGGCGTTTTCATATGCCTGCAGACGAAATTCATCTGCTTCATTCAGTTGTAACAGCCGTTTTTCGCCGGCTGCGTCAAGATCACAGTTAAGCTTTTGAATCGCCCAGTTGTTTGATGTCTGGGGCATTGATTTTAGGGTGTTGCTTTTATTGTTGTTGTTATTACTCCATGAAAAATTTGGATGATTTCGCAACCCCGGATGGTAATGAGTGGGAAGGTTTGAGTTCTGTTGCCGCCCGTAGTTAGAAACAAATTGCACCGATTCAGGGCTAATAGCACACAGATCGGTCGGGTGGCTTCCTTGACATAATTCACACTGGACCATGACACTCTGTACATTTTGAACTGCAGAAGGTCCCAAGGTGTCAAGCCTTTTTGTTAGCGTCGCTACCTGAGCTGCTAGCGATGTGACCGAGTCCACTTCATAAACCCCCGCTGCTCTTCTCGGAGTTTGCCTATCATTAGGCCACTGGTAATTGTTGGTCGCCATTGTCTCCACCAGCTCATACCCCGCTGTGTGATGTTTGGACATGAATGCCCCTCCAGATGCAGCATCAATACTCGAACGAGTAGATCCGGATAATCCATTGTAAAAGGTCTGGATGGGAAGCCATTCCGGCAGACCATGGTGCGGGCATTTTCTCAGGAGATCCTTAAATCGCTCCCATGAGTCGTATAAGGATTCAGATTCAAATTGCACAAAGGATGTGATTTCGTGCCTGAGCCTAGCTGTTTTGGCAGGCGGAAAGAACTTCGCCATGAATTTCTGCGCCAAGTCAGCCCATGTTGTAATGGAGCCAGTCGGCAGTGAATGTAGCCAGCTCTTGGCTTTGTCCCTTAATGTAAACGGGAACAGCCGGAGCCTGATGGCATCGTCAGACACTCCGTTGCATTTGAAGGTGTCACAGATTTCCACAAAATTAATCAGGTGATCATTGGGGTCGTCATTAGGCATTCCCCCAAACTGAATGTTTGTGCACATTTGAATTGTGCCCGGCTTTATCTCGAAATTATTAGCCTGAATGGCGGGCCTTACAATGCTCGCCTGGAGATCATCAACACGAGGCATAGCATAATCCCTCAGAGATTTCTGAAGCTCCTCAGCCATTATGACGGGCACAGGTATGTCCTCGGGTGTGTCCACAAATTTCTTTCTCAACAGTCGTCTGAAGGTTCTTTCAACCTCGGGATCAAGAGGTATTGTAATCAGCCCTTTCCGAGGTGGCATACACAATGAAGACTACCTGAAGAAAAAGTTAAACAAATCGGTTTAAAGTAAGATTGTAATGACTTAGATGTAATAATGTAAACAATTAATTCTTAAGTCCCCGGCAACGGCGCCAAAAACTTGTTGGTCGATTTCGTAACCGATAAACACGCGCAAGTATACGCGGTCTAACAAGTAATACAGTGATAAGGGGGTGTCGAACCCACGAGGACAAAGACTTAACAGGAAACAACTACTAAGGTAAAGTCGTTACTAATCTTATCTAAACAAAAGAAATAGATGGTTGGTTAAACAAATTCTATAGGACAATCAAGTTGGAGAAGAAACAGTTCTAAGAAATAAAGATAGGATTACAACTCCCCTAATGCTTCGCCTAATCTTCTAACTCTCCGTAAATAAACAAATCAAGGAATGGTCAACCGAGATTAAAGTAAGCATAAGCTTCTGTCGAAGGTCAAATGCTAATCCTTGACAAACTAGAACACAATATGTCTATTGGTGAATCTAATCTGACCAAGGTCATTATGCACAACTCCAAGGTCACACAAGGCAAATGAGGATATGTCTATCCAACTAGCACAATGAGCCCACAATTAAATGTCAGGACAAAACAAGTGTCATTGTATTTAAAGGAAGACAGTAATATCCATTTATCAATTTCCACTACTATCAAAACCTATTTCTTTATCAAGAAATAAGACATTATAAGCAAAATACAACAACCCATTCCAAAATGCTTCATTATATAAAACGAGAGAGAAAGTCGATTAAGCTATTCAAAAAGTTACATTGCAATCCTAACAATGGAGTTAGTTCATAACTATGAGACTAACACATAGTTCTAATACACCACCCATTTCAGACAAATACAATAAATAGAAGATTTGAAATAAGAAAAACCCCTAAAGAAAGGAGTACTCTTCAGCCAAACAATCTCTTCACTTGCACGATCTGAGAAAATGGAGAGCAACGGATCTCTTTTGGTCCAGCTATCTCTTCTCCTCTTCTCTATTTTCTAGCTCTTATTATGCTTTTCTGCTCTATGTTCTCCCTCATCTAACAGCCGCCGCCCCCTCCTTCTATATCTCTCACATTTGCTAGGTCAAACACTTCCTGTCTGCCTGGGAACCGGAGGTGGCGCCGCGGCGCGGGCCACGAAGCTTTTGAGTCGCGCTGCGGCGCGGCCTAAGGTACTTGGACACGGAGCTCGCGCTGCAGCGCGAGCCAGCATATGGTAAGTGGCGCCGCGGCGCGGCTTTTTGTCAGTGTGGGACAGCACGTGGAGCTGCGGCGCGGCCAATGATTCTGGCCTTGGCGCCGCGGCGCGGGAAGGCTAAAAATGACAGTTTTGCCCCTTCAAAGCAGCAAAAACACTGCGAAGCTCTGCAATGCAACGATTAAATACAAAAACACTATAATCCCAATAAAACTATATAAAAACTATGAATCCAGGCAAGTAATTAAGGCATAAAATATCCGATTCGCAGGTTTAAATCCCACTCATCATTGTCCAACCCTTGAGCAACCATTATTTCATTGCATTGCACCATGAGTTCAAGTTTTGTGTAACACCAATACCCAATCCAAAACTCTTCTATAAATAGCAGTCATGTTGATCAATTAGTGTTGCTTGAAATTGTCTGAGAATTGTCAAGTGTGAGGGTGAGAGCTTACAAGCATTCTTAGAGCTTAGAAGTCCATTTGGAGCAAGTTTTATCACATTACAGAGATATAACTCCTTTTTCCTTGTTACCATTTTCATTCTCTGTAAAAATGGAGTTTTAGTCTTAAAATCCAAATTCTTGAATTCATGAAATTGTATGTTAATAAGGTTGGGTAATGTCTATATAGATGTTATATGATCATATAAGCGTGTTACAATTGATATATGAGTGTTTAGGAATTATTTCGTGGGTAAATTTTGAGGTTGGGTTAAAGTTCTTGTTAGGTTTGTAATATTCATGAATGCAATCAAATTGCACAAAATTATGTGGAAGCGTGGAAAATCAGAGTTTCAAAATTTTACAAACCATATACCCGGATCACCCTTTATGCACAATTATTAATTAGACGAAAAAGAAAGAACAAGAATCATACCCTTGAAGATCCGAGCTTCCTCAGGTACAAGTTCACCTCCAATCCTTTTTCGCGTTCAACTTGAATCCACCGTGTTTGGTTCCTTCCTTTGATCAACGTTAGTCATCCAAGTGTTTGGCCTCTAGAGGTGATCCACCAAGGAAGAAGAAGGATTCAAGAAGATTGGTGGTTGGCTAAACCCTAGTTTTTCTATCTCTATAGAAAAGGAGCGTACTCTCCAACTAATTGGAATAACGTATATTTGATATTTGATATAAGACTCATCTTATAAAGATATTAAGTAACCCTATTAAAAATAAGGTATTATTTATTTAATTAAACTCTTTTAATTAAATGGGCTCCCTAATCTTATTAGGGATAATTAATTAAACTCCTTTAACTAATTTTCCCTCCTAATCCTATTAGGAATAAATTAGAGTACTTATATTAAATTAATTCCTAAACTCTTTTAGAAATTAAAATAATAATAATTGTAATAATATTAATAAGACTCCTCTTATTATTTTATATTTAATATTTCTAAAATATTAAATAATAAATATTAAGTTATTTAATTTATTCTATCACCATAGATTAAATTAAATATACTTAACATATTATTACGATTATGCCATTAACTTCTTAAATAATTATTCTTCCTTTTATGGTGTGACCATTTAGGTTCTCCATATTAAACCGGTTGTGAATAAATCAATTAGAACAATTCTAATATTATTTAAATAAATAAATTAAACTATTATTATATTTAAATAAATAATATTTATTCTAAAATAAGGATAAGCCTCCCTAGCGATCAACGACTTTCCAGATAATACAGATTTTAATATTAATCATAAAAGAAACTTTGAGTAAATAGTTACTGTATAATTCAATCCTTCCACCATACAATGTCCTAATTAAATATAAGACATGGAATTTCTGTCAAGTCTTATTTTATTTAATTATATGTATTTCGACTCTTAAATGCACAACTCCAAATAATGCAAATTAGAAACTTCTTTCTAATTTCATTCTACCTTGGCCAAGGACTACTGGGTTGTCATTTATCGAATCACATAGGACATTTCTCTTCTTTTACTAGAAGTGGTAGATTCTTTATTGATCATACATTATCTCCATGTACAACTTATTATACCCAAGCATACCCTTTGATATACCCTAAGGGTCTTAAAGAATAAGTCAAAGTATAACTCATCATACACAAGATACTATGATGATCTCAAGTCCAAGGATCACTTGTACTACTATCACTACAGGAATTCCTATTGACAGGCAATTAAAACTCCATTAGGTATTCCTTAGCGAGCCACGTTCTGTGAACTTATTCTCTAATAAGCACCTACATACTTGCTTTACTGTCTCCACACAAATGATCATGAGATCAATCATCCTCATCAAATGAGCAAGCAACGTATGTACCAATCTATCCGGATTCACTAATCCCTAATTTAGTAATCCAACGATTGGGAACTATTTTAGTTTTAAGCTTTCTAAGAATTTAGATCTCATTAGAATGATCATCATCATTATTCTAAAAGCATTGCTTAAAACTATGGGTTTATCACATATTATAAAACAGCATCATGTAGATAATTTAAAAGCCTTTAATAAATTAATACTTTTTATTAATAAATGAATAAGATTGTTACAAAGTATATGCTTTATCATCAAACATGATTGGCTTATGTGCATACTACTTTCAATCTCCCACTTGCACTGAAGTCAATCACCATGGTATCTCATACCCTTCTTCTCTAAGTGACGATTATCCTGCTGTTGGATAAGCTTTAGTTAATGGATATGTAATATTGTTCTTGAGAGTTCACTATCTCTATAGTGATTTCCCATCTTTCAATGATTCTTATAATCAAATGAAAGTGCCACAACACATGTTTAGATCTAAAATGAGACTTAGGAACTATTCCTAGTTCTGTAATGAACTTTTCATCCAAACAATCAACTTGTAGCTTCATTTATAGATATATACTTTGTCTTTATCACTAAACCAACAACTCTTTGTTGTTTGGAACCTTTCCAATTCACTGCACCATCGTTCAAGGTAACCCTTTACCTTAAAGTTGATTTTCTGTCGTCTTGGTATGTCTGAAAAACTTGAGTCTGTTAAGCCCTCTAGTTTTAATTCAGACCCGCCATGAATTATATCACATCCTTAGTGCTGGTTAAGTACTTTAAGATGTTTTTCACTGTCTCACAGTGAACTTCTCCAGAATATGACTGATCAACATCAGGTCACGTATATTTCATTGCATACATGATTGTCACTCATGCGATCTCTCTTTTAGGAGTCTATGGGGACTATTAAGAGAGATACACTCCATGGCTCATCAACATGAGACATCCCATGGAGTTTTCCATGCTAAACGACTTTAGCATCAAATGAATATACGTTCTTTGGGTTAAGCCGAGCATCATTTTAAATCTATCTATATAGATTTGTATCCCCAATTAAGATACTCTTCCCAAATCATTCATGGAGGAATGTTTAGACAACTTTATCTTAACTGATTATAGCATTGGTATGTCATTCTTTATCCGTAGTATATCAACATATAATATTAGGAATGTGACGGCGCTCCCACTTTTTCTACTCACTAGGTTCATTCTTATTTTTGATAAAATCAAACTCTTTTGATTATTTCATCAAAATGAATGTTCTATTTTTGATAGTGTCTACAACTGTTACCTCATCGTAAGTAACTGGCTCATCATCTTCTATGATACGTACCTCATAATCATCATCCACGATGAATCCATACCTCCCAGGTATCTTCGGTAATATTCCAGATTTACGATTCGGTTGTGGTACAATAGGTCCATCTATAGGTTCCTCTTATTTGACTTATAGTGTTTTGTGGATCTTGAACTCTTCAAGATCTATAATCCTCCCACTAGCCACTTCAATAATAAACATCTTTATCTTAGAAGGCAGTGTGTTTCGCACCAAACACCTTTTGCTAAGTAGGATTATAGAACATATACCCTAAACTTACTTTAGGATGTCCCACAAATCTGTACTTGTCAAAACTTGTCCCAAGCTTATCCTTTGAAACCTTTTCACATAAGTTGGACAACCCCTTATCTTAACATACTTAAGATTAGGAATCCTCCATGTCCATACCTTTTATGGAGTCTTGGGGCCGGATTTTGAGATTACCTTTTCGTAGATATGCAGCCATTTCTAGGACATTACCCCAGAAGGATACTGGAATGTTGGTAAAATCATTATGGACCGCACCATGTCCAACAAGGTACAATTTTTCCATTCAGATACATCAATCAATTATTGCGTATCAGGATGTGTCCATTATGAGAAAACCCTTTGAGATGATCTAGAAACTTATTGCACAAGTATTTATTCCTTGATCTAATCAAAGAATCTTAATACTTTGTCAATTTGTTTCACTTTTGAATTCTTTGAACCTTTCAAATAATTCACACTTGTATTTCATCAAATACAAACATTCAACTCTTTGAATGATCATCTCCTTTTCTTATACTAATTTGTTCAATTTGTAAAATAATTTTTCTTACGTAAGTCAAGTATACAAAATCTATTAAGTAATATTTTAGTTCTATACAAAACATTATTATTATAAATAGAACAACAATTTTTCTTAAATATAATACCAAAAATTTCATTGTCCAACAATAAAATGGAAATAATGTTTCGAACGAGAACTAGAATACAATAACAACTTATTGATTTAATAGATTTACCAGTAGGCAGTGCTAAACTATAAGTTTCTATGTCTAATGTTGCAACTTTTGCTTCATTTCTCACACATAGGATTACTTATATTTGTTTAGCTTTCTACTTCTGCTTGGTCCCTTCATAAATCTATATTTATGATAACAAAAGTCGGTATCCAATACCCAAGTAGAACATTGACTTAAAGAAAAATTTATTTTAAATCATGAACAAATTTGTATTTGTAACTGAAACTTCACTAAGCTTCTTTGGTTAGCCTCTGCAAGATGTTTTTCGCAGTTTCTTTCCAGTGCCCAGGCTTATTACAGTGGAAGCAAACTCCTTTGCTATCCATATCAGTTTTGTTCTTATTATCCTTTATTTACGCCTTTCTGTTTACCTTCTATGAATCGTTCTTCTTTTCAGAAGATCCTTTGGCCCCTATCAGTAAGACATGATTTTTCTTGGTTGGAAAGTGACTCTCAATATGTTTCAACATGTTAAGCAAATCAGCGAGGCTGATCTTTAGCTTGTTCATATAAAAAAATTTCACAACAATTGTGAAAGGAGTCCGGGAGTGAGTGAAAGATCAAATCTTGGCTCAACTCTCCATCCATGACAAAATCAGTTGTCCTAATTGTTCAATCAAATTGATCATGTTATGGACTTTTATCTATAATGTAGTGTCATCGGTCATTCTAGATCGGAAGAGCTCCTTAGATATCTGATATCTATCAGTCCTACTTTCCTCACCATCAACTACTTGATGTGCAGGAATATAGTAGAAGCATCCATAGTTTCATGCTGACGCTGAAGCTCGTTACTCATGGATGCGAGCATGATGCCTTGAGCCAATTGTGCATCATCTTGCCACTTTCCAAAAGTAGAAATCTCTTCCTCAGAGGCATTGTCTACAACCATTGCAGGGATAGGCGTATTAAGGACATAAGATAGCTTTTCAGCCATGAGAACTATTCTCAATTTCCTTAACCAATCCATTTAATTTGGTTCGGTTAAATAAGCATATAATATGCTATGCAGTGATAGTAATTTAGACATTGTAAAAATCTATAAATGAATATGTAATTAACAACATTTTAACATACATTCTTTTATTAATTACCAAAATAATTTAGGTCTTGTTTTAAATTGGTATCTCCCAGTATTTTCTTCAAACTATATTACCCTCACTTATATAGTTCGGCAAAATCTAATTAAAGATATGCTAGTGAGAATAAGGATCCCATTTCAAATGTATATAGCCTTGTGTGTTCACAACAAACTATATATAAATAAATAGGTAGACAACTCTTGTCAATTACATCAACTATGTAACTCCTTGTATTTTGCCTCTTAAATCATAATGGTCAAGTGTGTGCACATCCGAACTAAAATGATTTAAGTTAAGTCAGACCCATCATTTCCATATAAGTGAAGAGAAAACTACAGCCCTTGTGTGTGCACAACAAAGTAGTAATGTTCAATTCCTTATAAACATCATATGTAATAAAAACAACATCTTAAATATTTAATACTCGCCTTGTGTGTGCACAACAAACTCATATTAAATATTCAATACTCTATTGTTTCTATCATGCTAGAAGGCGACGTTCGATATTCCAAATATCTTTGAACGTTACAACTTAATATAAAATATTTGAGGGGTTTGTAATTAATTGTCTCATCTTGTTTAGCGCGCATGCACATATATATATAAAATACGCGTCATATTAATTAACATGCGAAGCTTGTTTGCATAATATATAATATATATTATAAGCATGCACATATAGAATACTATATTCTACTCGGATTGATTATGGACTTTTATTCTAGTTTGGTTCACTAGAGCCACCAAGTGAACCAAAAGGTCTAACCCTAGGGGTGCAAAAATTAATATTTAAATATAACTATTACATTTAAACCCGGGCTCCATTACAAACGGGTCTTCAAGCGCTCCTTGATCCTTGATCTCCAATTCTTCAAAATTAATTCTAACTATTCCTATTACAAAACTATTTAAAAATAAATAGAAACCTTGATCAGCAGTCAAGGGAAAGTACATAGGAGGAAGATAGAATTTACATTAAGAAAAATTAGAGAAGACGAGGTAGACAGACCCCATTTAATAAAACCCATACATTCATGCATCCAACTAAAATAAAATCCAATCGCATTGGTCAATAGTCCATAATCAATCCCATTTATTATCATACACATCACCATATGCATCAATAAATAACATTCATCTCATGAATAATAAACATTTAATATATATATTGATATCATTTAATGGGCAAAATTTAGTTAGTATAAAAACTAATTTTGAATCAAAATAAACCCCTTTATTTTAATCCAAATTTAAATCAAAATAAAACTATTTTATTTTAATTTATCCAATTTTGAATAAAATAAACTATTTTATTTTAATCAAAATATTTAATCAAAATAAATTCCTTTATTTTAATTAATTATGGAATCCAATTCCATAATAAAAAAAATAACTCCTTTATCAAAGGAAACACGGATTATTTTCCTATTCACAAATAAACTCTTTTATTTTGAATAATATGAAATCATATTTCATATCTAAATAAACTCCTTTATTTAAGGAAATTAGGATTCTCTTTCCCATTCACAAATAAACTCCTTTATTTTGAATAATATAAAATCTTATTTCATATCTAAATAAACTCCTTTATTTAAGGAAATATGAATCTAATTTCAACTCCAATTAGTTATCATGGAATCCAATTCCAAATCTAATTAGTTAGCATGAAATCTAATTTTAAAATTAAAATAAACTCTTTAATTTTAATATTAAAATAAACTTTTTATTTTAAGATTAAAATAAATTTTTTTATTTTAATTATAAAATAATTGAGAATAATATATTATATATATAATGTATATATAATATATTATAAAATAACCGAATATATGTATAACAATTATCTTGTTAATTCGTGCTTTAACAATTATATGTCTATATATATATAATAATAATATATATATAAACCTTGGTAATCAACCTGCTGGCAACATGTAAACATTTAGCCTCACGCGAATAACGGATTTCCTTAATTTCTGTGCAGCATACAAAAGCCTGTTAACATGGCCAAGCATGTGGTCACGTGCACCTTGTATGAAATCCTATTTCATGTTACGTTAACAGTAGGAACATGATGCAACGAAAATTGATTTCATTTTTTTTTAAATTTTATATAGTAAAATTATGCCCAAAAAATTTGTTCAAAACACATATCAACATACATATTAAATTTGAACAATTAATAATTTGCATAAATGTTTGGCTCTGATGCCACTGTTAGGTTTGTAATATTCATGAACGCAATCAAATTGCACAAAATTAGCGGAAGCGTGAAAATCAGAGTTTAAAAATTTTACAAACCATATACCCAGATCACCCTTTATGCGCAATTATTAATTAGACGAAAAAGAAAGAACAAGAATCATACCCTTGAAGATCCGAGCTTCCTCAGATACAAGTTCACCTCCAATCCTTTTCGCGTTCAACTTGAATCCACCGGGTTTGGTTCCTTCCTTTGATCAACGTTAGTCACCCAAGTGTTTGGCCTCTAGAGGTGATCCACCAAGGAAGAAGAAGGATTCAAGAAGATGGGTGGTTGGCTAAACCCTAGTTTTTCTATCTCTATAGAAAAGGAGCGTACTCTCCAACTAATTGGAATAACGTATATTTGATATCTGATATAAGACTCATCTTATAAAGATATCAAGTAACCCTATTAAAAATAAGGTATTATTTATTTAATTAAACTCTTTTAATTAAATGGGCTTCCTAATCTTATTAGGGATAATTAATTAAACTCCTTTAACTAATTTTCCTTCCTAATCCTATTAGGAATAAATGAGAGTACTTATATTAAATTAATTCCTAAACTCTTTTAGAAATTAAAATAATAATAATTGTAATAATATTAATAAGACTCCTCTTATTAATTTATATTTAATATTTCTAAAATATTAAATAATAAATATTAAGCTATTTAATTTATTCTATCACCATAGATTAAATTAAATATACTTAACATATTATTACGATTATGTCATTAACTGCTTAAATAATTATTCTTCCTTTTATGGTGTGACCCTTTAGGTTCTCCATATTAAACCGGTTGTGAATAAATCAATTAGAACAATTCTAATCTTATTTAAATAAATAAATTAAAATATTAATTTATTTAAATAAATAATATTTATTCTAAAATAAGGATAAGCCTCCCTAGCGATCAACGACTTTCCAGATAATACAGATTTCAATATTAATCATAAAAGAAACTTTGAGTAAATAGTTACTGTATAATTCAATCCTTCCACCATACAATGTCCCAATTAAATATAAGACATGGAATTTCTGTCAAGTCTTATTTTATTTAATTATATGTATTTCGACTCTTAAATGCACAACTCCAAATAATGCAAATTAGAAACTCCTTTCTAATTTCATTCTGCCTTGGCCAAGGACTACTAGGTTGTCATTTATCGAATCACATATGACATTTCTCTTCTTTTACTAGAAGTGGTAGATTCTTTATTGATCATACATTATCTCCATGTACAACTTATTATACCCAAGCATACCCTTTGATATACCCTAAGGGTCTTAAGGAATAAGTCAAAGTATAACTCATCATACACAAGATACTATGATGATCTCAAGTCCAAGGATCACTTGTACTACTATCACTACAGGAATTCCTATTGACAGGCAAGTAAAACTCCATTAGGTATTCCTTAGCGAGCCACGTTCTGTGAACTTATTCTGTAATAAGCACCTACATACTTGCTTTAGTGTCTCCACACAAATGATCATGAGATCAATCATCCTCATCAAATGAGCAAGCAACGTATGTACCAATCTATTCGGATTCACTAATCCCCAATTTAGTAATCCAACGATTGGGAACTATTTTAGTTTTAAGCTTTCTAAGAATTTAGATCTCATTAGAATGATCATCATCATTATTCTAAAAGCATTGCTTAAAACTATGGGTTTATCACATATTATAAAACAGCATTATGTAGATAATTTAAAAGCCTTTAATAAATTAATACTTTTTATTAATAAATGAATAAGATTGTTACAAAGTATATGCTTTATCATCAAACATGATTGGCTTATGTGCATACTACTTTCAGTTCTACCGTAGAAGACTGTTCTGCGCCTGAACCAGGCACGGCGCAGCTGCACCACATGTGTGTTGAGGCGCAGCGCAGCTGCGCCGGTTGCTGAGTTCAGTTTTTAGCTTCTATTTTGCAGTCTAATATAGTACTAAGTCTTATAATAGCATGTAAGCATGTGTAATATGTATGTACATGTATATTATGCTAAATGGAGCATGTTTTAATAGATTTGCATGATTAACAATAGTATATGGTTTACATGGATATTTGAACCATAAGTTTTGAAAACAAACTATGTACAAGGTCATGTTTTACAAATTGTGAACCTAGTGAACTATACATGATTGAGCATGAACAAATTTATTAAGCCTTGTGTTAGAGATGTATTCAAGAAGAGACTTAGTCTAGTAAACTATCTTGCATGATTCTACATGATGGATATTCTGACTTTGAAAGCATGTGAGTATGACTTGGAAATGCATGAATAAACCTTTAGCTTGTGTTTATGTGATTAGCAAAGAATCATGAACATGTTAAACTTATTAACAAGTTTAGTATATGAATATTGTCATGATATCTTGAAGACTAGAATCTAACATCTGTGATCATATTTAATGACTCTCTTAGACTCACTCATATAGCATAAAAGTATATATACCATGCTTGAGTATCACATTTCAAGAAAAGCATAAACTAAGCTTATTTTCAACTAAAGCGGTGTTGGTTTCACGTAGGTGTTATGAATACGCACAAGCATGCCTAATATGAGTTTTATAACTATCTTGTATGTTTAGAAAGCAAGCATGTTAGACTTTGTGGTTTCATAACCTTGAATGACCTTAAACTGTTGAAATGAGCAACTTAGAACCATGTTATGAAAGAAAGAAGCTAGATTGACTTAAGGAGCATGAAAAGACCGTTAGCATGACAAATATATTATGTGTGATTGTTTTGGTTGAGACGGAGAGAAACCACAAGGCAGCAGCTGAGTCTTGGCATGGCCAGAGGACGACGTAGCTGCGCCGGTCCTAGGCTTTGCCATGGCTCAGCTGCACCAGTCTGGAATCACAGTTAGTAAATTCTGACTTTTTGACAGTAACTTGTATGATGCATATGATGCTAAATATGATCTAAAACCTACTGAGGTGCATATATATGTGTGATGCTTAGTTCATAAATTGGTGTTGCATAGAATTGGAAAGTCCATGAGTAGAGGAAGTCCTAACCTTGAGCATTCTTGATTTGTTTATAAAATAACTAAGTGTTTGGTTCATGATTACTTATAAACTAATTTTTTACAATATGTGTGTATACTTAAATCGTGTCTAGCTTGATTAAAGACCGAGTTAGCTGATTAACGTCTTGAACATATAATGCGTTATATATAGGATTCGAAAGTGTTGATTTATTAACGTGGATAAACTACGCTTAAGGCAAGTATCCGAACCCAATCTTACATTGTGCAAGTATCCTAAACCTTTGCATTACTTTATTCAACGAATACAGTAAGCTTATCTCTTTTGAATACAAGTTATATTATTTCCTCGATCAAATGAGCTATTATGTTAAACCCTTATGAAAGCTATTATTCATGTTAAAATTGGTATTGACCTTGAATATTGTGAAAGAGTCGATGCCTTTTGATTCGACTAGACTATATGTATGTTTATAAAAGTTGTCCAAACCAATTGATTGGTGCGAAAATCTTGAAAACTGAGTTTGACAACCCTTTTGGTAAAGGGAGTGTATGTTGTTGACAACCCCAACATATGAATAAATATTATTGCGGTGTTATGCATAACATAAAGTATTGTAGATTGATCATCTATAGTACTTGATATTCTTTGTTATCAATTTAATATTGGTAACCCTAGTGAAAGTTCAATGGTCCTTAGTGACTGCTCAGTATAAATTGCTTATCCAGTTGGATACATTGCTAGTCGTTGAATTCATATATATCTGTTGATTTATATTGAATAGTCATATCCCTTATTTATGATGTTATTCTGACACTTTGAACTATTCTAGAAATAACCCTTCAATATTTCAAACCTTGTGATATTATATCCTACACGCTTGTTGTATTTTACTTGTTGGGCAATTTGTTCTTATCCTTGCTTATTTAAAACCTTTCAGTTAAGGAGGAACAGGGACGTATTTCTGGAGCAGATAAGGGCAAGGGCAAAGCTACCGACTAGCTTGTCCTTTTTATGTTTAAAGCTATCATGTTATGTTAAGACTATTTGTGGACTATGTTTAAACTTAAGTAGGTTTATGTAATAGGTCTTTATTCGATACTATTATGTAATCTATTAAGTACTGTAGGTTGTGACACTTGGAGGAATAATTATAATAAATCATTGTATATTATTCTAAAATAGATTTTCCGTTGTGTTTGCGTTATTTTTAGTTATTATGGTTTTACCATGAGATCGTGATGAACCGAATTCGAGTGACCATGTGGAGGTCCGAATTTGGGGGCGTCACAGGTTGGTATCAAAGCCTTAGTTATAAACCTTAGGAGCGAGTGTCCTTAGATTATAACTTATGGGAACTTAGAAGTTATGAAGGAGATAAAACTCATGTAGAGTTTTCCTTGAGAGATTTAGCATGTTATGAAATATAACTTCATTCTATACAATGAACTTATGTTTGTTTAACATTCTACTGGAGTTTTTGTTTGTGTTGTCTTATGTTGGTGATTGTAGGATGACTGACGTGGGTGGACCTAGCCGAGTAGTAGAGGAGGAGCCGCGTGATATCCACGTAGTATTTGAGACACCCTTGATAACAAGCCTATTTCAGTAGTAGCATCTTTTGATGATGACGATGAGGAAGAGGTAGAGTCTAACCCTGAAGAGGAGCCTTTGGAGGAGGAGCCCAAGCCTTTGGAGGTCTCCGACGAGGCTACTTTCGAGGATCGGATGCTAGGAGAGTATGAGGACCAAATATTGGAGTTAGGGTGTAGAGTGGAGGATCTAGAGGCGGAGGCTAGGGAGAGGGAGTCTGCATTCAGAAGTTGAGGGACGAGGACCATCAGAGACAACTAGTGATGAAGGTGATGGAAGTGGAGATTGTCTCACCGTAAGGAAGCAGGGATCCAGATGGGAAATTTGTTTCATCGAGCGGTGGCGAGGAATGTTGAAGTGGCAGAAAAGCTAGAGGAATTAGAACAGAAGGTTTTGAGTGAGAAGGCAGAGAAGGAGGCTCTCTGAACTCAGTTAGAGATAGAGGTGATAGATAGGATTCACTTCGAGGAGAAGTGGGAGGAAGCCAATGATAGGGTAGATGACCTAGAGGATGAGGTGCGGTGCAAGAGGAGGAAGATGAACAAGATGGGCTATTCTCTTCGCACGGCCATGGAGAGATTGATCGATGGGCTACATCATTACCCAGTTGAGCAAGGATAGACCCGACATACCATAAGCCGAGATATGGTGGTGCACATCACACAAAAGGAATATCAGAGCGCCGTTGAGCGTGGGATGTTAGACTGAGTCTAGAGGGAAGAGCTTATTAATATAATGTTGTTATTTTTTTGTTATTCATATGTGGTTGTAATCTCAATCTTTTGTGTAAGATGTGAGATAATGATGAAACACCCCAAATTTCTGAAAAGTGTTAGAGGGGTAGTAAGATAGTATGTCCCTGTCTTTTGTGATATTAGGGGATATGTGTTATCATTTATAGCAGTATGCTAGAAAAGAACATGAAATGTAACCCTTTGGCATATGAAAATAAATGATCCTATTTTAGAAACGGGTTATAAACTTATAGTTCTTTTCTATTGAGAAATGTCTAAGTATTATAACTAGATAATAGAATGAAAATTTTGTGATGTAGAAAATACCACCTAGACGTAGAATAACTGTCCCATAAGAGTCAGTTAATGATGGGAGAGGTCCAGTAGATCCAATATAGTGACTGATACTGGGAGAAGCTCTGAAGGGAAGAAACGAACCCGTACCACTCATTCCCCAAGTTGTCCCTGTAACGACCTTCAAATATTTTAAGAGTGTAGGACCCCCAGATTTCGCGGGAACCACTGACCCGATAGTTGTGCAAACCTGGATCAAGGAAATCGAGAAGGCCTTCACTATAGCTCGTGTGGGTGAAGACCAGAAGACAGTATTTGCCACATACATGATGAGGGGCGAAGAAAACTATTAGTGGGAAACCAATCAGCAGAGAGCGGGGGAAGGTATGATATAGTGGGAGAGGTTTACTATGTTATTTTTTGAAAACTATTTTTCGAAGAGTATGAAGAGTAGGATGGAAGTAAAATTTCTAGAATTAAAACAAGGTGATATGAAGGTGGCGTAATATGCAGCTAAGTTCAATGAACTAGTGCGGTTTGCAAAACACCAAGTTATGGATGAGGAGAGGAAAGTGAAACATTTTGAACAAGGGTTAAAACCGTGGTTGTACAATAAGGTATCGGTCTTCCAGATTGATTCCTTTACGACATTGTTAGATAAGGCAATCATTGCAGAAGGTGGCAGTGAGGCCTTAAGTCTGTATCATAAGGAGAAAAAGAATAAGAATGCTGGTAGTGAGCATCGTGGAGGAAGCAGCAGTGGAAGGAGTAACTCCGAAAAGAGGAAAAGGGAAAACAACAATAACAGAAGTAATATTCAAGGTGGGAATCACCAGGGAAACTTCAAGAAGAGGACCGAAGCCTGTAACAAATGTGGAAGAAGTCATCAGGGAGAATACTGGAAGAGGAAAAGCACTTGCTATAATTGCGGCCAAGAGGGGCACATATCGCCAAGCTGCCCGAAGGCGAAGAAAATTAGATGATGTTTTGCTTGTGGATCAACGAAGCACCAGATAAAGGATTGCTCAAAGAAAGGAAGCGGTGGAGCTGGTGGAAGCCAAGGGGGAGGAAGCAAGTTGATGATTGGTGGACCTGTACAACCAAACCGATCGACTGTTGGAACCTTTAACATGACCGTCCAAGTCGCCTTAGCTGCAAAGGACGTGGTTTCAGGTATAATCCCAATCAATAATATAAATGCTTATGTATTATTTGATTCGAGTACCACCTGTTCGTTTGTATCTGAAGAATTTGCTAGTAAACTTAGTACACCCCAAGAACGTTTAGAAGATCCCTCGAATATAGAAGTTGCGAATAAGGAAATAATCCCTGTAGGATACATCTATCGAAATTTTCGTGCAAATATTAGAGAATATGAATTGAGCGTAGACTTGATTCCTATTAGACTAGGAGAATTTGACGTAATACTGGGGATGGAGTGGTTATATGACCATGCAGCAGTAATTGACTATCAGAACAAATGTGTGAACCTTTAGACTCCGAGCAAGTCTAAGGTAGGTTTTATGGTAGCTCATCGCTTAAGCAATCGTGTTGTGTTACAATGATGCAAGCCAAGAAATTGTTAAAGAAAGGATGTGTAGGTTATTTAGCTTACGTGGTGGATACTCAGAAAAAGGCAGTAGAGATTAAAGATATACCCGTAGTGAGTGAATTTCGGGATGTGTTTTTGGACGATTTGCCTGGCCTTCTGCCAGACAGAGAAATTGAATTCGTAATAGATTTAGCACTGGGAACGACACCGATTTTGAAAGATCCATATCGTATAGCGCCGGTAGAAATGATGGAATTGATGATACAACTTCAAGAGTTATTGGATAAAGGTTACATTTGACCGAGTGTGTCTCCTTGGGGAGCACCAGTGTTATTCGTTAAGAAAAGGGATGGATCAATGAGACTTTGTATTGATTATCGCAAATTGAATAGAGTAACGATCAAGAATAGATATCCACTACCGAGGATAGATGACTTAATTGATCAACTAAAGGGAGCGAAGTGCTTCTCAAAGATCGACCCGTGGACAAGATATCACCAACTGAAAGTGCGAGATGAGGATATACCAAAGACTGCATTTAGAACCCGTTATGGACATTACGAGTTTTTGGTAATGTCATTCAGTTTAACTAATGCTCTGGCTGTATTCATGGACTTGATGAACCAAGTTGTCAAGCCATACTTGGATAAATTCGTAGTAGTTTTCATCGACGATATTTTAATTTACTCAAAGACGGAGGGAGAACACACCGAACATGTGAAGATTATTTTAAAGGCACTACGAAAGGAGAAGATGTATGTGAAGTTTTCTAAGTGCGAATTTGAGATGAAGAAGGTTCAATTCTTAGGCAATGTGGTAGATGAGAATGGAATCTCAGTAGACCCTGAAAAGGTCGAAGCGGTGAGTAATTGGGAACAACCAAGAACTCTGATGGAGGTGAGAAGTTTCTTAGGGTTAGCTGGGTACTATCGAAGATTTATCCTTGATTTTTCAAAGATAGCCACCCCATTAACTAATTTGATGAGGAAGACGATGAAATTTGTATGGACCAACAAATGTGAAGAGAGTTTTCAGGAGTTGAAGAAGAGATTAAGTGAGGCACCTATATTATCATTATCGGATGATACAGGAGGATTTGTGGTGTATAGTGATGCGTCGCATAGAGGACTGGGTTGTGTTCTTATGTAACACGGCAACGTCATTGCGTATGCATCACGATAATTGAAGGATTATGAAAAACGATACCCTACTCATGACTTAGAGTTAGTGGCAGTAATTTTTGCGTTAAAGATATGAAGGCATTATTTGTACGGAAAAAAATGTGAGATATACAAGTACCACAAAAGTCTGAAATATATCTTCACACAGAAGGAGTTGAATATGCGTTAGAGAAAGTGGTTAAAATTGATCAAAGATTATGACTGTGAAATTTTGTATCACCCAGGGAAGGCAAACGTAGTTGCCGATGCTATAAGCAGGAAAGGAAGGGAGAAATTGTTTCAACTGACAACTCAGGAAGAGTTAATAAGAGATATAGAGAAATTAGAAATAGAAGTGAAGGGACCCGAGAGGTCTGAAGAGGAGTTATTTGTAATGGAAGCTTGTCCGACATTGTTGGATAGAGTAAAAGAAGCCCAAAGGAAAGATAAAGAATGTGAGAAAATCAGAAGAAGGATCACGAAAAAAGAGGAAATTTTTTTTTGAATAGATAAAGATGGTATCTTAAGATTTGAAGGGAGAGTATGGGTACCGACAATGGCTTAGATAAGAGAGGAGATTTTGCACGAAGCTCATAATACGACGTATTCTATTCATTCAGGAGGCACAAAGATGTACCGGGACTTGAAGCAACATTTTTGGTGGCAAAATCTGAAACGGGAAATTGTAGAGTACGTTAGTTGATGTCTTACGTGTCAACATCTAAAAGCAGAGCATTAACGACTGAGTGGTTTACTACAATCATTAGAAATACCAGAGTGGAAATGGGAGCATATTACGATGGATTTCATGGTAGGACTTCCAGTCACACAGAAAGGTTTGGATGCCATTTTGTTCATCATGGATCAACTTACGAAGACTGCACATTTTCTACCTATCAAGATCCGCTACAGTTTAAATCAATTAGCGAGTCTGTACGTAAAGGAAATTGTTTCACGACATGGAGTGCCGATGTCGATTGTTTCTGACCGAGACCTGCGTTTCACGTCAAAATTCTGGAAAAGCTTGAAAGAGAGGATGGGAACACAATTGAGATTGAGTATTGTTTATCATCCTTGGACGGACGGACAAAGTGAGCGAATAATACAAATACTAGAGGACATGCTTAGTACTTGCGTGTTGGACTTCAAGGGAAACTGGGATGACCACCTACCCTTAGTTGAATTTGTGTATAATAATAGTTACTATGCGAGTATCGGCATGCCACCATATGAAGCTCTTTACGGAAGGAAATGCAGAACGCCATTATGTTAGGATGAAGTCAGAGAACAACGAATACTCGGGGTAGAGATAGTACAACAAACCGTAGACGTGGTAAACGTGATAAGGGCTAGACTTATAGCAGCGCAAGATTGCCAAAAAAAGTACGCAAACTTGCATCGGCAAGACCGAGATTTTGAAATCGGCAGTTTTGTATTTTTGAAAGTATCTCCATGGAAGGGAAAGATTCATTTCGACAAGAAAGGAAAACTGAGTCCAAGATTCGTAGGACAGTTCGAGATACTACAATGAGTGGGCAAAGTAGCATACAAAGTTGCACTACCACGTGAGTTGGAGCACATCCATAATGTGTTTCACATATCTGTGTTGCGCCCGTACAAGCCCGACTACAAGCACGTGATTTCTTATGAACCCATTCAAGTGGAGAAAAACTTAGTGTATGAAGAAATTCCTATCCAAATTTTAGATAGGAAAGAGCAAACCTTGAGAAATAAAGTTATTTCTTTTGTAAAAGTACTCTGGCGTAACCACGATGTCGAGGAGGCAACGTGGGAGTTAAAGATAGGATGATGAGGGATTATCCCCATCAGTTCGTGTAACCTTCTAGCAATTCCGGGACAGAATTTTTATACGGGGGAGGATGTAATACCTGAGAATTTCCACGTATTATTTTTAAATAAATATATTAATGGAAATAAATATCTATTTGAATATGAACAGTTTCGTGCTATGAAATGAGATAACTCAATTATATTAAATAATTGAATAATTGAGAATACGTGGGGTTTGTGGTAAACTCGTGGAAAGCCTTGTGTGGCATGGTGACGAAAATACAAATGGTAATGATAAGCGGTGAAGAAATTATAAGATGAGCAAATAAGTAATATTAATTGTTAATTTTTGTTGTATTATACTATTTGTTGTTCATTGATGTGTGGTAGATTAATTACTTAATAATGAAGATTAATTAAGGATTTTATTAATTGATTGATGATGGTTGTGGTAGAATATGAATTTTACTAATAATGTGTGAATACTATTATTTGCAATATATTATAAAGACGAATAATGAGTATGGAAACCCATAAATACATTAATCAATGGATGGATTAATTAATATTGATTAAGGACGGGCATGGTTATTTAATTAACATAATTAAGTGAGTTATTAATATAATAATATTATATTGATAGTTATGTGTATGTGAATAATAATACAAATATAACTATATAGTATGGTTTGATATTTATGTGACTATATATTTTTTGTTGTAAGAAACAATGTAATTAAACATATTGAAACTATATGGTATAGATATATCATGAAATGTGTATGAAACAATATAAAGGTGATTAGACATTTAAAATATGATTATAGGAGTGGTAGGAATAATTATGGAACTACCTGGACAATAATATCTGACTATATTATTTTATTGCGTATATTTAATATACATGGACTATTTGATGTGAGTGTATAATTAGGCTCTAAATTCCTAATATGGTAACAATTGTACGTTAAGATTGCATTATGGGGATTTAAATAAACAAACCAAGCCTAGATAACTTGAAATGCTAGGATTTTATCTCTTGTCCCATAATTAGTGTCACCAAGTATAATGCATGGTAACTCAAAGCTATAATACATATTCTTCCAAAAGGCTAGCTCTAGGAGGATGATGGCTGAACTAGAGGGTGGTTGACCAACCCTTGAGCAACCATTGTTTCATTGCATTGCACCATGAGTTCAAGTTTTGTGTAACACTAATGCCCAGTCCAAAACTCTTCTATAAATAGCAGTCATGTTGATCAATTGGTGTTGCTTGAAATTGTCTGAGAATTATCAAGTGTGAGGGTGAGAGCTTACAAGCATTCTTAGAGCTTAGAAGTCCATTTGGAGCAAGTTTTATCACATTACAGAGGTATAACTCCTTTTTCCTTGCTACCATTTTCATTCTCTGTAAAAATGGAGTTTTAGTCTTGAAATCCAAATTCTTGAATTCATGAAATTGTATGTTAATAAGGTTGGGTAATGTCCATATAGATGTTATATTATCATATAAGCATGTTACAATTGATATATGAGTGTTTAGGAATGATTTTGTGGATAAATTTTGAGGTTGGGTTAAAGTTCTGCCGAAGCAGACTATTCTGCGCCTGAACCAGGCACGTCACAGTTGCGTCGGTTGCTGAGTTCAGTTTTTAGCTTCTATTTTGCAATCTAATATAGTACTAAGACTTATAAAAGCATGTAAGCATGTGTAATATGTATGTACATGTATATTATGCTAAGTGGAGCATGTTTTAATAGATTTTAATGATTAACGATAGTATATGGTTTACATGGATATTTGAACCATAAGTTTTGAAAACAAACTATGTAAAAGGTCATGTTTTACAAATTGTGAACCTAGTGAGCTATACATGACTGATTTTTCACATAGATGAGCATGTTGTAGTGAACCTAGTCCTTTTGATCATGAACAAACTTATTAAGCCTTGTGTTAGAGATGTATTCAAGAAGAGACTTAGTCTAGTGAACTAACTTGCATGATTCTACACGATGGATATTCTGACTTTGAAAGCATGTGAGTATGACTTGGAAATGCATGAATAAACCTTTAGCTCGTGTTTATATGATTAGCAAAGAATCATAAACATGTTAAACTTATTAGTAAGTTTAGAGTATGAATATTGTCAAGATATTTTGAAGACTAGAATCTGACATTTGTGATCATATTTAATGACTCTCTTAGACTCAGTCATGTAGCATAAAAGTATATATAACATGCTTGAGTATCACATTTCAAGAAAAGCATAAACGAAGCCTATTTTCAACTAAAGTGGCGTTGGTTTCACGTAGGTGTTATGAATACGCACAAGCATGCCTAATATGAGTTTTATAACTATCTTGTATGTTTAGAAAGCAAGCATGCTAGACTTTGTGGTTTCATGACCTTGAATGACCTTAAATTGTTAAAATGAGCAACTTCGAACCATGTTATGAAAGAAGGAACCTAGATTGACTTAAGGAGTATGAAAAGACCGTTAGCATGACAAATATATTATGTGTGATTGTTTTGGTTGAGCCGAACAAAAACCACAAGGCAGCAGCTGAGTCTTGGCATGGCCAGAGGACAGCGCAGCTGCGCCAGTCCTAGGCTTAGCCATGGCGTAACTGCGCCAGTCTGGAATCACATTTAGTAAATTCTAACTTTTGGACAGCAACTTACATGATGCCTATGATGCTAAATGTGATCTAAAACCTACTGAGGTGCATATATATGTGTGATGCTTAGTTGATAAGTAGGTGTTGCATAGAATTGGAAAGTCCGTGAGTAGAGGAAGTCCTAACCTTGAGCATTCTTGATTTATTTATAAAATAACTAAGTGTTTGGTTTATGATTACTTATAAACTGATTATGTACTATATGTGTGTATACTTAAATCATGTCAAGCTTGATTAAAGCTTGTGTTAGCTAATTAACGTCTTGAACATATAATGCGTTATAAATAGGATTCGAAAGTGTTAATTTATTAACGTGGGTAAACTACGCTTAAGGCAAGTATCCGAACCCTATCTTACATTGTGCAAGTATCTTAAACCTTTGCATTACTTTATTCGACAAATACCGTAAGCTTATCTCTTTTGAATACAAGTTATATTATTTCCTCGATCAAATGAGCTAGTATGTTAAACCCTTGTGAAAGCTATTATTCATCTTAAAATTGGTATTGACCTTGAATATTGTGAAAGAGTCGATGCCTTTTGATTCAGCTAGACTATATGTATGTTTATAAAAGATGTCTAAACCAATTAATTGGTGCGGAAATCTTGAAAACTGAGTGGGACAACCCTTTTGGTAAGGGGAGTGTATGTTGTTGGAAACCCTAACACATGAAAAAATATTATTTTGGTGTTATGCATAACGTAAAATGTTGTAGACTGATCATCTATAGTACTTGATATTCTTTGTTATCAATTTAATATTGGTAACCCTAGTGAAAGTTCAATGGTCCTTAGTGGCTGCTCAGTATAAATTGCTTATCCAGTTGGATACATTGTTAGCCGTTGAATTCATATAAATCTGTTGATTTATATTGAATGGTCATATCCCTTATTTATGATGTTATTCTGACACTTTGAACTATCCTAGAAATAACCCTTCTATATTTCAAACCTTGTGATATTATATCATACACCCTTGTTGTATATTACTTGCTAGAGAATTTGTGCTCATCCTTGCTTATTTAAAACCTTTCAGTTAAGGAGGAATAGGGAGGTGTCTCTGGAACTGACAAGGGCAAGGGTAAGGCTACCGACTAGCTTGTCCTTTTTATTTTTAAAGCTATCATGTTATGTTAAGACTATTTATGGACTATGTTTAAACTTAAGTAGGTTTATGTAATAGGTCTTTATTCGATACTATTATGTAATCTATTAAGTACTGTAGGTTGTGAGACTTGGGTGAATAATTATAATAAATCATTGTATATTATTCTAAAGTAGATTTTCCATTGTGTTTGCATTATTTTTAGTTATTATGGTTTTACCATGAGAGCGTGATGAACCGAATTTGAGTGACCAAGTGGAGGTACGAATTTGGGGGCGTCACATTCAATCTATCAAATTCTTCATGAGAAACAGGATTAGACTGGTAAGAAGAAGACGTGATTGGTTGTAAGCTCGTGGCCTTTTTGGATTTTGAGTGGGTAACAGGCCCAATTGTTTACCTACAAAAGACTTATGTAGTTTAGTCTTAAGGATAATGTAAATGCTATTATGTGTCCATTTTAGGAATATCATCTTGCAAAAATGGGCATTAATTTGATAACATGTTATGTATGCACAAATATTCTTCATATTTTCCATTACATAAAGATGAACATGGAATAAAATTACGAGTAAATGCTTTTAAGAGTAATAAAAAATGGAAAACATGAAGATACTTTCCTCCGCATATGGTTACTCTTGCGTCTTTTTGGCATGAAGGTCCCTAGATCATCGTAATCTATTTGACGAGAAGTTAATCCGTTCTTTCAACTGGAGCGAATCTGGGTGGTGCCTTTCCTAAGCCTCATTGAAATTAGTCTCCCTACGAGTCCAATAATCAAACACCGACAGGATAGCCTCCTAGTGGGGGAACCACACAACATACATTCGCATACAACTTATCTTACCGTTTATGAAAATGATGACATGTGCGAAGCACTAATATCACAGATAGATATTTTGCAGTGCAGTAAGTAAAATGCATTCGTACACATTCATCATAAATGTAAATGTAATATTCACACATAAACATATAACAGTTTTGAAAAGCTTGTAGTAGCGGCTTAAGCCCTCTTACTGGAGTCCCTAGAAGAGTCGCCACCTGTCGACGTCGAGATTTTTATTTGTCCCTTTTCGTTACTTGTTCTTTTGTGTTCTCATATTAGGTGAGATTTGTTTGAAAAATAAGTGAAAAAGGTCTGACATGTGTAATGTCGACGATTTGACTTTAAGAGTCGCTAGTTGGTGTTTTTAACTGGTTGCACCAATGCAACCGAAAAAGGTTTGCACATTGAGCCAGTGATGTGACATTGCTAATCGGGTCTGTGAATCCGAGATTCATTTGGGTTCGGGGGCTTGATTATTCGGAGGGAAGGTGTTAGGCACCCCCGAAATCTGTGTTGCCACGGTGACCCCCACTTTTCAAGAAACTATTATATGAATGTGTGTGTGTGTGTGTGTTTGTGTGTGTGGATCAATGTGTAATTATTTTGAAGTAGTGCGAGGCCTCGTTCACACCTATATACAAATGGTAAGAATTTATAGAAAAAATCAGTTTTAAACAGAATATAGCAATGATGTTTTGTAAAAGAGGTTTTTCAAACCCTGTGCTCAATAGGAATTGAGACATTTTCATACTTCTATTTTATTATTAAATGTTCCGCTTGATTGCTTTTATTTTTGAGATGCGAGGCATCTTCGAGAAAATAATATACAGCAGTGCCGAACTCCTCATGGGCATGACATCCATCCAACAAAATTTAGACACCGTAAATAATGTACAAGCTGCTTACAGCTGAAAGTGTCCATCACGGGAACCGAATCTATATTCAGTAGACTGAATCTGTGATCACATGGGTAAGACCCCAACTTTTATGAATAAAGATGAATTTTCTATAATTATCATTTTTGACTATTATGGAATGAATTTGATATAATGTTATAGTTGTGGGCAATATTTATAAATTTTGCAAAGTACGCAAGTTGTTATATAATATTCGATTGGTCAGGGAATATTCGTTTTAACAGGAAATATTCGTACGACGGCCCAATCATTGGTGGACCCCACAACAGAATTATTATCGGATTGAGAAAATGACAAAAATATTTTTATGAAAATAACAGCGGAAGTTTTACCGTTAACTGTTGAAACACACGGTGTTAAAAGTACAGTAATACGTGTGGTTGCATAGTAGTACACAATATTGATTATTGATGTTTACGTGAGAAGTCACTCAATTTTGTTCAATTATTGCTTCAGTAATTGTTGCATAGTATCTCACGTTAATTGATTCAATTATTATTGATATTTTATATATTATTAAATAAATAATTGAGACGGCAAACTTATTAATATTATTATTTGTAATATTAACGATGTCTAGAAGTTCAGCCAATGAGAGATTTGGTCACCTAATTGCGCACCAATAGGTTGAAATCCTTATTGGAAATCCCCTTCTTTTCGTGGAACGACCTGGTCGATTAATAGTGTGAATTATAATAATGATGATGAAGTTTTGTTTTATTTGTATTATTAATGTAATAAAACAAAAAAGCTTTTTATATAAAACAGAATACTTTTATAAAGTTATTCGTTTTATTAGATTATAAATAGAATATATTATATTCTATTATGCATAGTATTTTGCATAGTAAAATCTTTTTATATAAAGCAGAATACTTTTATAAAGTTATCTATTTTATTAGACAATAATTAGAATATATTATATTTTATTATGCATAGTGTTTTGCATAGTGCCTGCATAGTAAAATCTTTTTATATAAAACAAAATACTTTTATAAAGTTATTCGTTTTATTAGATTATAAATAAAATATATTATATTTTATTGTAAACTAATCTGGACCGTCCGTTTAAAAGTAAATCAATCTGGACCGTTCAGGAATTAGTTACTATTCAGTCCATTCTTCTATAAATAGAAGTTCATTCCTTCATTATTTCTTAAGAATTCACTGAAACTCTAGAGGGAGAAACTATAGAGAGAAAGAAGAAAAATGTTCTGCTACTTCACCACTTTTATATCCAGTTTCTTCTAAGGTAAGGGGTATTATTTCTTTCGTATTCATGAAGAGAACTTCTGTTATTCCATTCTTTATCATTATGTTGGAATAACCTATCTATGCGAAGTACCGCATACATGGTGAAATTCTTCTGTTATTCCATTCTTTGTCATTATGTCGGAATAACCTGTCTATGCGAAGTACCACATACATGGTGAAATTCTTCTGTTATTCCATTCTATATTATTCTGTTGGAATAACCTGTCTATGTGAAGTACCGCACATGGTGAAATTCTTCTGTTATTCCATTCATTATTATTCTGTTGGAACATCTTGTCGGTGCAAATTTCGCCTGACCTAGTTCCATTATTTATTATTTTGTTGAAACATCCTGTCTGTGCGCTTACGCATGACCTGATTTCGTTATTTATTATTCTATTGGAATATCTTATCTGTGCGTTTATGTATGACCTGGTTCTGTTTTTTATTATTCTGTTGGAATAACCTGTCTGTGCGGTCTATCGCATGCCTGGTATTTCTTTTATCATTCCATTCTTTATTATACTTAGTTAGTTAAAGTTTTGACTTTTATACTCCATGAAATTAGTGGAATATCCTTGATATTTGTGCTTCATCCAATATCTTTTCATGGAAATATTCTTCTGAGCATTCTTGAATTTTACTCTACAAAAAAGTATCATGTTAACAATTTGGACGTTATTAGTTCCTGGATAAATTAATTCTTGAACTTGTTTTATTTAATTCTTATATCATTGTCATCATCCTCATGTTTATATTATGTTGAAAGTCATCTGTGGCATGTAGTGCATAGATGGACTTGGTATGATCATGACTAGGGATTTATCGGTATAATCATGACCGTAATGTTACAGATGATGTGGTAAAAGTCCTCATTGGCCCGTAGTGCATTAATGGACAGTTTTTGGCATGATCACGACCATTGATGAATACACGAATATCCTTGGCACGTAGTGCATGGATAATTTGTGGTTGTGATACTAATGAATATCCTTGGCTGTAGAGCAGGGATGATGTGGATTATTTATTAAGCCGAGTCCCAGCGATAAAAGTGATGAAAAACCTTTTAAATCATAAAAGATAGTAGATTTTATTCTCTACTTGACTCTTTTAATGGATTGCTTGTTCCGCTGCAGTTAAACTTGATGTTTGTTATATTTCATTAGCTTAACATTGTTGAAGGCTAACGATAATTTATTCTGCATTATCTTAGTCATAATATTTCTTACTGGGCTAGTTGAGCTCACCCTTTTACTTTCATTGTTCTCTTCAGGAAATGAGAACGTAGCAGGGACTAGTCGGGGAATGGAGCGACGGTCCAGATAATAGCATTAATAGTCCTCACTATTCTGTTAAATAGAGTGATGATAAATGTAATGAGGACTCAATTGAGTGTGGATATTGTCTAGATGACAATATTTGTATTAAAACTCACAGCATATGTTTTGTCGTATTTTACACGACTGTTTTATAATTAAGTTGTATTTGAATTTTGTACCATGTATTTGGCGACTCAAGATGGTTGATGTATACCTATTTTGGGGGCGACACAGTTGGTATCAAAGCTTCGGGATATGATCCCTGGCTGAGATGTGAGATAAGAACTAGGAGGGGAGAGACGAGAAATTCTTTCGCTAGTATGACCTATATACCTAAGTTTAGTAGGTATTTAATTGGTCGGTCAGAATATAGGGATAATATGTGATATGTTAATTAACCCTTGTTCTGTGACAGTGTTTGAAAATGGCATCCGAGAATGTTGAGAACATCAATGGAGCACAGGAAACCATTGAGTCTCCACAGATCAATAATCAGGATAATGTGCATCAGGAAGGCGACAATCCTCAGGCAAACAACAACACTGACCAGATGATGAACGATGGAAAGTTCAGAGGCTTTATGCAATTCATGCAATATCAGGCAATAGCGGCTCCTGTCCAAAATGCAGGTGGAAACACTGGCAACTCTCGGATGGTCACCGCTAAGTAGTTCAAGGAACTGGGACCACTAGAGTTTTTTGGAGAGCCAAAACCACTTAAGGAGGAGACGTGGATAAAGCAGATCTGCAAGATATTTGATGTCTTAGGATGCTTCGAGGAGCACAAGGTTCCCTTCGCCACCTTCATGTTGCGTGCAGAGGCAGATTACTGGTCGGAATCTGTAAAACATACTCAACCTACCGCATTGAAGATGACTTGGGAGAAGTTCCAAGAATTGTTCAATGACAAGTACTTTCCCGAAAGTATTCGTCACATAAAATAGGTAGAGTTCATCAAGCTGGAGCAAAACAACATGACCGTGTCGCAATACGAATCCAAGTTCACCGAGTTGTCTCAGTTTGCGTCCCATTTGGTTGATGATGAGGAGAGAGTGACGCGAATGTTTCTAAGAGATTTGAAACCCGAGATACGTCAATATCTTATCTCTCATAAGCTGTGTTTGTATTCAGATGTTTTTAATAGGGCTCTGTTATTGGATCGCGATAATGAGTCAACCCAACCAAAAGAGAGCTGCGGGCAAAATGATAATACAAATGATAGCAGTCATCGAAGCTGCGACAATAAGCGTGGAGGGAATCAACATGACAGAAATGGTAACCACTTTGCTAGTAATCATGGCCAAAACAATAAGAATGGGTATTTCAAGAAGAGGAGATTTAACAATGATGGAAATATGTCAGCACCAGCACCCGTTGTTAAGGAAAGAGAACGACCACCTATCATATGCTTAAAATGCGGAGGGGAGGGACACATCAGTCCAAACTGCGTGATGCAGTCCAAAGCATGTTATAATTGTGGAAGAGAAGGTTACCTAGCCTGATTTTGTTGTTCACCGAAGACATATTCAGCTAGGATGGAGGCACAAAAGGACGTCCCAGAAAAGTCAAAGAGAGTAGTGCAAGGGAGAGCGTTTGTCGTGACCTCCCAGAAAGCAAGGAACCCAAACGAGGTCATCACGGGTAAGCTTATCATAAATTCTAGCGAAGTATATACATTATTTGATACCGGTTCTACCCATTCTTTTATTTCTCCTACTTGCGCTCAACGTTTAAATTTGACTCCGGAGAAATTAGACTTTGACTTATCTGTTGAAACTCCGGTGGGAGAAACCTTCATTATATCCACTATTTATAAGTCTTGTTTGGTTCAAATCGGTACCCTCACATTACCTGTTGATCTTATTTTATTGAAAATACTTGCATTTGATGTAATTCTAGGGATTGATTGGTTAACTACTCATCATGCAAAAATTGATTATTTTCGTATGGTTGTTAGCTTTCATATTCCTAACCAACCTATTATACGAATTCAAGCAACCAAACCATTAAAATCAATCACTGTCATCTCAAGCCATAAAGCTATTCGTTTATTGAAAAATGGATGTCAAGCTTTCTTAGCTCATGTCACGAATCTAAACAAAAATACATCAATTTTGAAGTATATTTCTATTGTTAATGAATTTCCTAACGTATTCCCTGAAGAACTTCCTGGTCAACCCCCAGAGCGTGAAATTAAATTTTGTATCGGCCTTGAACCCGGTACAAAACCTATTTCTAAAGCCCCATATCGAATGGCTCATATTGAACTTCAGGAGTTAAAGACACAACTGCAGGAATTGTTAGACATCAGTTTCATTCGTCCTAGTACGTCTCCTTGGGGTGCTCATGTTCTATTCGTGAAAAAGAAAGACGAGAGTATGCGACTTTGTATTGATTATCGGGAGTTTAATCATGTCACCATCAAAAATAGGTACCCATTGCCACGTATTGATGAACAATTTGACCAGTTTCTAGGCGCCAAATTCTTTTCAAAGATTGATCTTCATTTCGGATATCACTAATTGAAGATTAGAACCGATAACATTCCAAAGATGGCTTTCAGAACTCGCTACAAGCATTATGAATTCCTAGTCATGTCTTTTGGATTGACTAATGCTGCTGGTGCTGCCTTCATGGATATGATGAATTGAGTATTCAAGGAATATTTGGATCACTTTGTGATTGTCTTTATTGATGACATCCTTATTTATTCCAAAAGTTATGAAGATCATGAACAACACTTGAGGCTGATACTCCAAAAGCTTCGTAAATATAAGCTTTATGCCAAGTTAAAGAAATGCGAGTTCTAGCTTGAGGAAGTAACATTCCTTGGGCACATAGTATCAAGTCAAGGAATATCTGTTGACCCAGCAAAGATTGAAGCTATTCAAAGCTGGGAGCAACCTAAATCAGTGACCGAAGTACGTAGCTTTCTCGGCTTAGCTGGTTATTATCGGAGATTCGTATACGGGTTTTCTCGAATCGCTACTCCCTTAACTCAGCTGACTTAGAAAGATACAAAATTTGGTCGGAACGAGGAATGTGAGAAGAGTTTTCAAGAACTCAAGAGGAGACTCATTTCAGCACCTGTTCTGACAATACCATCTGGTTCGAAGGGATTTGTCATCTCCAGTGATGCTTAGAGCAAAGGGTTAGCATATGTTCTCATGCAACATGGGAAAGTCATAGCCTATGCCTCTCGGCAACTCAAAGAATATGAGAGGAATTATCTTGCTCATGATCTAGAGTTGGCAGCTGTTGTCTTCGCACTTAAAATTTGGAGGCATTACTTGTATGGGGAGAAAGTGGAGAACTTTACGGATCATAAAAATCTCAAATATTTCTTCACTCAAAAGGAACTCAACATGCGACAGCGACGTTGGCTTGAACTGTTGAAAGATTATAATCATACCATCCAATACCATCCTGGAAAAGCAAACGTGGTAGCTGACACATTGAGTAGAAGATCATATGCGGGTACGAGTGCGATATTGTCAATGCAAAGGCCCATTTTGTATGACTTGCAAAGGATGGAGATAGAGATAAAGACTCCAGGGACCCACGTGATGATGGAGAATATACGAGTAGAACTGACTTTAATTGATAAAGTTAAAGCTGCTCAAGTTACAGACATAGAGCTGATGCATATGAGGAAGAAAGTACAAGAAGGTACTATGTCGGAGGCAAGAATCGATGAAGAAGGAATACTTCGAGTCAACTCCAGACTTTGTGTTCCTAACGACTCTGATTTAAAGTATAAAATTATGATGGAGGCGCACAACACACCATTTGCAATCCATCCTAGGAGTACCAAAATGTATTGTGATCTTCAACATACATTTTGGTGGAGAAATATGAAGAGAGAGATAGCGCTGTTTATCTCAAGGTGTCTAACTTTTCAACGAGTCAATGCGGAGCATCAAGTACCAAAAGGTCAATTACAACCACTTGAAATTATAGAATGGAAGTGGGAGCACATTACCATGGATTTTGTTATTGGTCTTCCCAAGGTTTCTCAAGGCATAGATGCAATTTGGGTCATTATTGATAGATTGACCAAGTCTGCTCATTTCTTACCAATACGAGAAACTTATACACTTGAACGTCTTGCTCGTATGTACATAAATGAGATTGTAAGACTGCATGGTATGCCAGTATCCATAGTTTCTAATCGAGACCCAAGATTCACTTCACGATTTTGGGATAGTTTGCAAAAAGCTATGGGCATAGATTTACAATTTAGTTTAGTATATCATCCTCAGACGGACGGACAATCAAAGAGGACTATTCAAACTCTTGAAGATTTATTAAGACTTTGTGTCCTTGACTTCAAGGCAAGTTGGGACAAGTTCTTACCATTGGTGGAGTTTTCATACAACAACAGTTATCAAGAAAGTATTGGCATGGCTCCATTCCAGGCGTTGTATGGAAGAAAGTGTCGTTCTCCAGTATGTTGGGATGAGGTGGGTGAAGCAACGTTGTTGGGACCAGAGTTGGTACGTATGACTACAAAAAAGATTCAAACGATCCGACAACTTATAAAAAACCTCACAATACCGACAAAAGAGTTATGTTGATCTTCATCGAAAGGACGTGGAATTCGATATTGGAGATCATGTGTTGTTACGTGTTGCTCCATAGAAAGGAGTTACAAGATTTGAAAAGAGAGGAAAGTTTAATCCTCGATTCATTGGCCCATTTTTAATCCTCGATTGAGTAGGGACTGTAGCCTATAGACTCGCTTTACCGCCAAGTATGTCTCATGTTCATAAAGTTTTTCATATATGTATGTTACGTAAATATGTGAAAGACCCGAACCACATTATTGAGTTAGAACCGGATGAAATAGCGGAAGATTTAACGTATGATGAGGTTCCTATTCAAATCTTGGATAAGAAGGAACAAATTCTACGCTCCAAAGTTATACCTCAAGTCAAAGTTTTATGGAGGAACAACGATGTTGAGGAAATGACCTAGGAGTTATAATCTGAAATAAAGTCAAGGTATCCTTACCTCTTCGACATACCAGGTATGTACCCTAATTTCGAGGGCGAAATTTCATAAGAATGGGAGATTGTAAGACCCCAACTTTTATGAATAAAGATGAATTTTTTATAATTATCATTTTTGAATATTATGGAATGAATTTGATATAATGTTATAGTTGTGGGTAATATTTATAAATTTTGGAAAGTACGTAAGTTGTTATATAATATTCGATTGGTCAGGGGATATTCGTTTTAACAAGGAATATTCGTACGACGGCCCAATCATTGGTGGACCCGACAACAGAATTATTTTCGGATTGAGAAAACGACAAAAATATTTTTATGAAAATAACGACGGAAGTTTTACCGTTAACTGTTGAAACACCCAGTGTTACAAGTATAGTAATACGCGTGGTTGCATAGTAACACACGGTATTGATTATTGATGCTTACGTGAGAAGTTACTCAGTTTTGTTCAATTATTGCTTCAGTAATTGTTGCATAGTATCTCACGTTAATTGATTCAATTATTGTCGATATTTTATATATTATTAAATCAATAATTGAGACGACGAAGTTATTAAAATTATTATTTGCAATATTAATGATGTCTAGAAGTTCTGTCAAGGAGAGGTTTAGTCATCTAATTGGGCTCCAATAGGGAGAAATTCTTATTGGAAAGCCCCCTCTTTCCTGGGAACGACTTGGTCGATTAATAGTGTGAATTATAATAATGATGATGAAGTTTTATTTTATTTGTATTATTAATGTAATAAAACAGAAAAGCTTTTTATATAAAAAAGAATACTTTTATAAAGTTATTTGTTTTATTAGAATATAAATAGAATATATTATATTCTATTATGCATAATGTTTTGCATAGTAAAATCTTTTTATATAAAACAGAATACTTTTATAAAGTTATCTATTTTATTAGACAATAATTAGATTATATTTTATTATGCATAGTATTTGCATAGTATCTGCATAGTATTTGCATAGTGTTTGCATAGTAAAATCTTTTTATATAAAACATAATATATAAAGTTATTCGTTTTATTAGATTATAAATAAAATATATTATATTTTATTATAAACCAATTTGGACCGTCTGTTTAAAAGTAAATCAATCTGGACCGTTTAGGAATTAGTTACTATTCAGTCTATTCTTCTATAAATAGAAGCTCATTCCTTCATTATTTCTTACGAATTCACTGAAACTCTAGAGAGAGAAACTATAGAGAGAAAAAAGAAAAGTGTTCTGCTACTTCACCACTTCTATATCCAGTTTCTTCTAAGGTAAGGGGTATTATTTATTTCGTATTCATGAAGAGAACTTCTATTACTCCATTCTCTATCGTTATGTTGGAATAACCTGTCTATGCGAAGTACCGCATACATTGTGAAATTCTTCTGTTTCTCCATTCTTTATCATTATATTAGGATAACCTGTCTATGGGAAGTACCGCATACATGGTGAAATTCTTATGTTATTCCATTCTTTATTATTCTATTGGAATAACCTATCTATGCGAAGTACCACATACATGGTAAAATTCTTCTGTTATTCCATTCTTTATTATTTTGTTGGAACATCCTGTCGGTGTGAATTTTGCCTGACCTGGTTCCATTGTTTATTATTCTGTTGGAACATCATGTTTGTGCGTTTACGCATGAACTGGTTTCGTTATTTATTATTCTGTTGGAACATCCCGTCAGTGCGAATTTTGTCTGACCTGGTTCCGTTATTTATTATTCTGTTGGAATATCATGTCTGTGCTTTTACGCATGACCTGGTTCCGTTGTTTATTATTCTATTGGAATAACCTGTCTGTGCGGTCTATCGCATGCCTGGTGATTTCTTTTGTTATTCCATTCTTTATTATACTCAGTTGGTTAAAGTTTTGACTTCTATACTGCATGAAATTAGTGGAATATCATTGATATTTGCGCTTCATCCAGTTTCTTTTAATGGAAATATTCTTTTGAGCATTCTTGTATTTTACTCTACAAAGAAGTATCATGTTGATAATTTGGATGTTATTAGTTCCTGGATAAATTAATTCTTGAACTTTTTTTTATTGAATTCTTATATCATTGTCATCATCCTCATGTTTATTTTATGTTGAAAGTCATTTGTGGCATTTAGTGCATAGATGGACTTGGTATGATTATGACAAGGGATTTATCGGTATAATCATGACCGTAATGTTGGCATGATTATGACCATTGATGAATACACGAATATCCTTGGCACGTAGTGCATGGATAATTTATGGTTGTTATATTAATGAATATCCTTGGTCGTAGTGCAGGGATGATGTGGATTATTTATTAAGCTGAGTCCCAGCGATAAAAAATCTTTTAAATCATAAAAGATAGTAAATTTTATTCTCTACTTGACTATTTTAATGGATTGCTTGTTCCTGTGACAACCCGAGAAATTAGACAATTTATGAAAATCTTAAATGATTAATTTAAGGTCAAATAATAGACCCAGACAGAAAATAAGTGTATGCATTTGATGTTATTGGGATTGAATTTTGAGGATTTCAAAATTCGGTGAAGGATATAGGTGAATTATTCAGGATTAAGGATTTATGTGAATATGTATGTGTACTAAATGTGGTTAAGGGTCAAGGGTTGACCAGATTAATTATATATGTGTCAAACCCTAAGTATATATTAAGAATGTCAATGTTCTGTTAGAAACCCCTAACGTCTGATGAGAAATCGTAGAAATCGGTTCTGAAACCCTAGTTCAGTTCCGGGAATCCGAAACCCAAAATTCATGATATGAATATGGTGATTAAGTTAGAAAACTCTAGCGATATGTTTAGAAAGCCTAATTTCAGTATCGAAAATTTAAACCCTAATTTGGGAATCCTAATGCGGAGTGTTAAACCCTAAGGGTTAAAAAGTTGTGTGTAAGGAATATGAACATTATGTGATAGTTTATATTTGTTTATTATATAAACAAACAAAAGAAACTAGTGTAACCCTAATTATATATTAGGAATGAAGGATTTAATAACTTAAGGGTTATGGAAAAAGAGAATTGTGGTATTTAGAATATATACTAATTTTAAGATATTTATTTTATATATATCTCAAGTGATTAATTTTATAACCTAATTATAGCAAGTCTAATTGGGTTAAGAAAATAAGTGTGCATGACGAAGGATTTGTGTTATAATGGAGGAAGTGAAAACCCTAATTAAATCATTTGGGTTGGATAAGAATTTAAAGTGTTGAACTATGTCAATTTCTTATGGCATAAGAAATTAATTTAATTAAAGCCCAAAAATTTGATCCAAGTAAGGAGGGGCATTTTAGTCATTTGATGAGGAAATAAGAGGGGATGAATGTAAGGATTACCTACTTTAGTTGGTGGACAACTTCCACCTACTCCTCTTATGTGTCATCTTGTAACTTAGCTAACATATTTGTTCAAGTTAGTAAGTAAAGCTTTGGTAGTTTAGTGGTAGAAAAGGAGAGAATTATATGCAAACACATCTTCCACTTTAAGCACCACACATGTGGTAAAAGGATAGTTCATTAATACAAGCTAGGTGTCCAACGGTTTAAGGAGCCACATGATATACTAATCTCCCACATGTTTATGATTAATAAGGAGAAAGATAGAGTTAGTGGGGAGATGACTTTTTGGACATTTAATAAATCAAATAAGAGATAAAATAGAAAGCAAATTGGGAGCATTATTAAGGCCAAGTGGCCGGTTATAGAGAGCAAGGAAATAAGGGGAGATGAATGTATTAATTGTTCACTTTAGTTGGTTACCAACTCCTACTAACTCCCCCTATGTGTCCAATTTTGATTAAACCAACACTTTGGCATTTTTTTTCTAAGTAAAGCTTGGTGGTTTAAGGGGGAAAGAGAGAATGTGGAGAATGAAGGAGCATGGCCGGATGACACAAGGTGAGAAAGAGAGTGGGTTTGGAAAAAAATTAAAAATCCACACTTCATAAAAAAATCTAGCTTAGTTTGTTTCTCTTTCATTTCTCATTTCTTACTTTGCATCTAAGAGAAACCAAAGAGAGAGAGAGAGAGGGGGAGTTCGGCCACACCAAGAGAGAGAGGGAGATTGTGGTTTTCATACAATCAAGATCCATCTCATATTTTGAAGGAGAAAGAAAATCAAGCAAAGGTATAACAAAAATTTCTACTTGTGTAGGCTAATTTCCTTTGTGTTTTGATTTGATTTTTGACAACTTGAAGTTGTGATCTTGAGGCTTATAACCTTAGATCTTGGTGTTTAAAAGTGTTTAATATGTAGATCCAACTCTTTTGTAGATCAAAAGTTAGATCTAAAGTGTGGAATGGAAGCTAGGTTTTTCAAAAGATAGAAAACCTAAATTTTTTTTTTCTTAGCTTTGATTGTGTTGATGCTTGTTTGATGAAATAAGAAACTTTGTTTCTAAACTCAAAAAACTATTTATATACATGTTAATAAGTGTTTATTGTTTGGATCTACCCATAATGGGTGTTAAATTGGTGGAAATCAAAGGAAGAGAAAAATGTAATTTTTACGGAAAAGTTTAAACTTTTAAAGTGTGAGCTAGGTTTTGATTTTTTTTGAAATATATGATGGAAATTTGTGATTTATGTTTTTGCGATTCTAGATATATGTGTTAAGGGTAAAATCCCTTTGGAATTACTCAATTAGGTGGAATATTGAGCAAGTTATGGGATTTCTCCCAAACTACTCAAAGTTAAGAAAACTGTTAGAAGGACAGTATTGAACAGCCACTTCCGGGCTAATTTCCGGGAGCTTAACATGTCCAAATATGGATTGTGATAGATGAAAACTGTATTTCGGAAAGATAGGAATCCAACAAAATTGACGGATCATTAATCGGAGTTATAGATTTTATTCTATTTGAGTTTTGGTAAAGGACTGCAAAACTGCCAAATGACAAAAAGTTGCTGCCAAAAATTTTCCCGGGGCTGTTTTGGACATTTATTTAATGAGAAAAATTCCAGGCTTTTGGAAAATGAAAATATATGGTATTATGTACCTCGTGTCCAAAAATGAGCTGATTCCGAGTTAAAACGACCAAGTTATGTACCGTTCTAATTTTTGTGATTTTCCGACAGAAATCGCTATAAACGAAGTTATACAACTCCGATTGCCACGAAATTTAAAATGGAGTATCACGTTAACATATATAAGGTTATGCCAAAAGATGGGCATTACTGGAGTTAAGCACGAGGTAGCTAATTTTCCTAAGCTATGCACTAAAAATGATTTTTGAAAAATACTAAAGGAAGTTAGAAAATTATGGAAAAATACTTTTTATGCATGAAATACATGTATATGTGTTTGACCAAAGGATAGAAGAATAATAAACTGATTTGGTATTTTCGTGATACAGATATAGAATACGGTTTGCTGGATTAGGTAAATTGTGAATCTAGTTTGCTGGATTGAAAAACAGTTTGCTGAATTGAAAAATTTGTTTAAATCGGTTTGTTGGATTGAGGTTTAGTTTGATGGATTGGTGAATCCAGGTTGATGAATTAAAAATTTGGTTGCTAGATTTAGAATCCAGATTGCTGAATTAGTATTTAATTTACTAAATGTTAGCGAATAACTTATGAATGAAAAAGGCGAGTGTTAAATCATATAAATGTGATTCTAAGTAATTGTTAAGTGCCTAGGCAGAGTTTAATTGAACTTAAACTCAAAATTTATTTTGACCAGACCGTCGGGATGTTAAAATTGTGTCGGTTTCAACTCAAACATAATAGTCTAACCCGATACAAAGTTTTATGTGAAGTATAGACTTATAAGATTATGTGTTATGTGTTTAGGTTATCCTGTATATATATATATATATATATATATATATATATATATATATATATATATATAACAGTATTATACTGTGATGATATTATTCTAATATTAAAGATCTATATTATTAATATTAGGTCTTCGGATAAAGTGATATAAATTTCGTAGCGGTAATCAACGGTTCAGGCAAGTTTCTTTTACTTAACTCTAATAAGAGTAGTTTCTTCAAGCTTATGGTTAAGCATTGTTGATTGCCATGAAATTTGTACTCTGTACATCTTGCATGTATAAGTCAGGTATGAAAGGCTGATCACCTTCATTACCAGTTGGTTCAGAAATGTTTGTTCATGTAAAATACTTGTTCAGTCAAAATTTTGTTCCTGCTAGTTCATAATTATATTGTTGAATTATAGCCAGCCAATTATTCATACTCTTCAATCATGATATATCGTTATATTGTTGTATATAAACTTGCTGGGCAACTTTCATGCTCACTCTTGCTATATCATGATAAACATTGCAGATAAGGCGAATGCGTTCGGATACAGGAAAATGTTAATGCCAAGTTCAGCTTGGGATATAAAGTGCGGCTAGTTTGTAATAGCGTATTTTGATAAATGTGTTGTATTTTAGATATTTTACGAATTGTGTATAAGTTAAGGTTACTCGACCTTGGGGATAAGTGTGTTAAGTTTAATGTATAAATAATTTATGTTTATATCTTCCGCAAATAGTGATAGAAATAGTATACCGGATCCGCGGCGATTTGGGCCTCGGGTTCGGGGATGCTACAGTTGGTATCAAAGCTGTTGGTTATGAAGCTTAGGTAGGAATACCTGAGACCAATAACCGCAGTGATTAGGATAAGACTAACTCAAATAGAGTTAGTTGGTCTGTAAGATTCAAAGACGAATCTCGGCGAGTGTAAAGCACAGAATTCCCTAACTCTGATAATAAAGTTGAACAGTAATGGTGAATAAATCGAGTCTAAAAGACTGAAAATGCAGGGATAGAAGATCGTAAAACAAAACGATCAAGTCCTAGAATTGAATCATAATATATACAATGAGATCACCCCGTGATCTGATAAGGTTATGATAGCCAGAAAGAATCAATCTGATGATTGAAAAGTTTACAGCAAGATGCTGTGTATCAGTTGTACTATGAAATTGTACTATGAAAACTCATAAAAGAGTTATGGATTATGAATACAGATTAAATGAAATTCGTATTGAGAAGGGGGTTAAGTATTAGGTGGGGATTCAATTGAGGACTCATGTCGGCAGCTGAGTTGTATGATTCCTTGTATGGGCGGGGAATTTGTACTTGGTTTTAGAATCACTTAGCTTCCTGGTCGATGTAGTGGTTAGGTTGACCAATTCTTTATATGGGCGGGGAATTGTCCGCTTAGCTTCCTATATTGATTAGTGGCCGAGTTTGGTTTGACAACCACTTAGTTTCTGGCACTGATAATCATTGAAATGTTTGTGTCGCGCTATTTTCTATATGCGTGTTAAAGGGGTGATTCCTTTCTCATGTGTATGACAGATAGATAGGTCATAGGTAGAGGATATAAGGTTAAGTACGAGTTCTTAAAACTCATACTTATGTGACATTCTTGATTCATAGTTATATGAAATGTTTATGAACCCCTCAGCGAATGGACGCCAAAGGTCTGTCTAGGAAAGTTCTTAAACTCATATGATTGTGGTCAGGTTATGAACTCATAAGTATGGTTTTATGAACTGGGTATAGTTGTGAATGGAGTGTTAAGGATTATAGGAACAGATAGATTGTTAAGCAAATGATCATTAGTGGAGACTTAGGTTTTCCTAAACCCCTAGCTATGCTAAACTTCAAAATTTTAACATCAAGCTAAATACGCACTATGTGCCTTATGTACAGTCTATGCTACTTATTTCAGCTAGACTCAAATGATTTGAAATATCAAAATTTATTTTTAATTATCACTCATGTACCATGTAACCTGGTGCAGAGATGATAAAAATGTGATGGAGTTGTAAATACAGGAATACTTAGTGTGAATTTGACCTTTGCGCACGTTTTGAGTATCTTTGATAGATACCCGAGAAATTTGCGTATGTATCAAAATAAATCTTTGATAGATACCCGAGAAGTTTGAGTATCTTTGATAGATACCCGAGAAGTTTGAGTATCTTTGATAGATACCCGAGAAGTTTGAGTATCTTTAATAGATACCCGAGATGTTTGAGTATCTTTGATAGATACCCGAGAAAATAAGTTCAAGATCTTGTGTGATCGCTCAGTATAAATGGTGTAAGGTGCACGGTGTAAGGTGTAAGGTGAATTTTGGGGACGAAATTTTTATAAGGAGTGGTGAATGTGACAACCCGAGAAATTAGACAATTTATGAAAATCTTAAATGATTAATTTAAGGTCAAATAATAGACCTAGACAGAAAATAAGTGTATGCGTTTGATGTTATTGGGATTGAATTTTGAGGATTTCAAAATTCGGTGAAGGATATAGGTGAATTATTCAGGATTAAGGATTTATGTGAATATGTATGTGTACTAAATGTGGTTAAGGGTCAAGGGTTGACCAGATTAATTATATATGTGTCAAACCCTAAGTATATATTAAGAATGTCAACGTTCTGTAAGAAACCCCTAACGTCTGATGAGAAATCGTAGAAATCGGTTCTGAAACCCTAGTTTCAGTTCCGGGAATTCGAAACCCAAAATTCATGATATGAATATGGTGATTAAGTTAGAAAACTCTAGCTATATGTTCAGAAAGTCTAATTTCAGTATCGAAAATTTAAACCCTAATTTGGGAATCCTAATGCGGAGTATTAAACCCTAAGGGTTAAAAAGTTGTGTGTAAGGAATATGAACATTATGTGATGGTTTATATTTGTTTATTATATAAACAAATAAAAGAAACTAGTGTAACCCTAATTATATATTAGGAATGAAGGATTTAATAATTTAAGGGTTATGGAAAAAGAGAATTGTGGTATTTAGAATATATACTAATTTTAAGAGATTTATTTTATATATATCTCAAATGATTAATTTTATAACCTAATTATAGCAAGTCTAATTGGGTTAAGAAAATAAGTGTGCATGAGGAAGGATTTGTGTTATAATGGAGGAAGTGAAAACCCTAATTAAATGATTTGGGTTGGATAAAAATTTAAAGTGTTGAACTATGTCAATTTCTTATGGCATAAGAAATTAATTTAATTAAAGCCCAAAAATTTGATCCAAGTAAGGAGGGGCATTTTAGTCATTTGATGAGGAAATAAGAGGGGATGAATGTAAGGATTACCAACTTTAGTTGGTGGACAACTTCCACCTACTCCTCTTATGTGTCATCTTGTAACTTAGCTAACATATTTGCTCAAGTTGGTAAGTAAAGCTTTGGTAGTTTAGTGGGAGAAAAGGAGAGAATTATATGCAAACACATCTCCCACTTTAAGCACCACACATGTGGCAAAAGGATAGTTCATTATACAAGCTAGGTGTCCAACGGTTTAAGGAGCCACATGATATACTAATCTCCCACATGTTTATGATTAAGAAGGAGAAAGATAGAGTGAGTGGGGAGATGACTTTTTGGACATTTAATAAATCAAATAAGAGATAAAATAGAAAGCAAATTGGGAGCATTATTAAGGCCAAGTGGCCGGTTATAGAGAGCAAGGAAACAAGGGGAGATGAATGTATTAATTGCTCACTTTAGTTGCTTACTAACTCTTACTAACTCCCCCTATGTGTCCAATTTTGATTAAGCCAATACTTTGGCATTTTTTTCTAAGTAAAGCTTGGTGGTTTAAGGGGGAAAGAGAGAATGTGGAGAATGTGGAGAATGAAGGAGCATGGCCGGATGACACAAGGTGAGAAAGAGAGTGGGTTTGGAAAAAAATTAAAAATCCACACTTCATAAAAAAATCTAGCTTAGTTTGTTTCTCTTTCATTTCTCATTTCTTACTTTGCATCTAAGAGAAACCAAAGAGAGAGAGAGAGGGGGGGAGTTCGGCCACACCAAGAGAGAGAGGGAGATTGTGGTTTTCATACAATCAAGATCCATCTCATATTTTGAAGGAGAAAGAAAATCAAGCAAAGGTATAACAAAAATTTCTACTTGTGTAGGCTAATTTTCTTTGTGTTTTGATTTGATTTTTGACAACTTGAAGTTGTGATCTTGAGGCTTATAACCTTAGATCTTGGTGTTTAAAAGTGTTTAATATGTAGATCCAACTCTTTTGTAGATCAAAAGTTAGATCTAAAGTTTGGAATGGAAGCCATGTTTTTCAAAAGGTAGAAAACCTAATTTTTTTTTTCTTAGCTTTGATTGTGTTGATGCTTGTTTGATGAAATAAGAAACTTTGTGTGACAACCCGATATTTTTTATATAAATAAATCATGAATTTTGCGTATAATTTTTTTTTCTTTTTATTTTAAGGATGAGGATTTGTACAAGATTATGTGTATATGTATTAATGTGGTAAATAAAAATATATTTATTACATGAATATTTATAAGTAAATTTATTTTAGAATTATTGATTATTATAAAGTATATTCTTATAATAATTAATTTTAAGATAGAAATGTTTTTATTAATTATTTTCCATGAATATATAATCATATATTATTTAAATAATATATGAAGTGATTTTTAGAATAATTATAATAATTATTTTATTACAGGAATTTTAGTACAGATTATTAAGTTAATTATTTTACCTTAATTATTAAGTATAAATATGAAAGAATAATCAGATATGGAATCCAAACCCTAATTTTGGATTATTGTCAAGGTATGAGAATAATAATATAATATTAATTATATTTTAATTTTTCAGTGCTATGAATATGTACTGTATGTACGTATTATTGAGGGTTGGTCAATTATGGTATATATTGACTCAAACCCTAGCATTAATTGATTTCATCACGTTTATCAATGTAAATGAAAAATTTAAGAATATTATATAACTTTGTTATATGATATATATATATATATATATATATATATATATATATATATATGTTGTGTGTTATGCAAATTAGGAAACCCTAAATATTAAATTTAAAACCCTAGTTTATATTTATATTTTCTAAATATTAGAAAACCCTAATTTGAAATCTAAATTGGAGTTCGTGGTCAGTCAGAAATTGTGTTACTGTTTTTAATAACACGTACGATAGACTTTAATTGCTAAATAAGGTAAACCTAATTAGTAAATTTAAACCCTAAAACCTAGAACCCTAATTTGATAATTAGAAAACCCTAATTATAATTATTTAACCCTAATTATCAAAACCCTAAACCCTAATTGGTATTTTGGCAAGGTTAATTATGATTAGTGGTACAAAACCCTAATGTTCATGTATAGTATAATTAGAAAAATAATCATAATTAGAAAACCCTAATTTCAAAATTTTAGAAACTAAAATTTATTTAATTTTATTTTTGAGCAAACCCTAAAAATGGAAATCCTACAAATGCTATGTACTAAACCTTAGGGTTAAACCCTAAGGGTCAAACCCTAAGGGTTTGCAAAGTTTACAATTGTGCCCTTAAATTTCCAAGCAAAAAGACCATTATACCCTCTTGAATTATTGAGTTTCGACAAGTGTGGGAGTTGTTTACCAACTCATACCTAAACTACCAACTCCATGTGACTTACAATCTCAGCAACCAGCAGCATATCTCAGCATTCATGCATCCAACACATTATATATAGAGATTGAAGGAGAGAGGAAGTGGGTTGTTTACTAAAAAATTGCACAAACACTCTAGTAATTCTCTTAAGCCCCAAACCTCCGAAAATATCAAGCTTTATAGTCCCTTATTCAAGCCCCACGAAATCCAACCACAAATCAGAAGCCTAGAATCATCACTTAATCATAAAAGGTATAAACCCTAGCCCAAAAATCTGTCCAATTTTCTGTTGTTAGATTTTATGTTTAATGTGTTAAACATGTTGGTTATAGTATATAATGATGATCTGGGCTGGTATTTGATAGATCCATAACATTTAAATACACGAAATTGGTGTTTTTGAAAATCTGGAATTTTTTAATTTTGAGTCTGACATTCAAATGTCAGTCATCATAGATCTTGGTATGTTACGTGTTTTTGTTGTTTAAGTGTTTGATTTTGTAGTTGAGTATGAGATCTTTCCTCTGGTATAAGAATCAAGGTTCAATGATGTATGGATTTCATTTTATAAATGGTCAAAACCCGTTGACCGGGCATGACCGGCTGAATTCTGGGTAACCCAGAAAGTAGTTTTAAGCGTCTGACAAGATATTCTACGCATTATATCTGACAGTACTTTGATGATCTGTTATGAATATTGAGTCTAAGTTGTAGTATGTTTGTTAGACTATAGAATCATGCCTTAATGTCGCATATATAGTAAACAGGTTAAAAATTGTGGCCGGGCAAACTAGTTAAGACGATCATGTTTTTTGTTTTCTAGGTAACCCAGAAAACATAAGAACATGACGACTGGCCTAGTTTGACCAGACTAGATCTCGCGGTTTTGTTGTTGTTGTTATGATTTTATGTATTGGATCTCTAGAATTACATGTTTTCTAAAACCTTCAAGCTTTAAATCACAAATACTTTAAATGTGAAGCAAGTTATGATGATCAAAAAAAGGCAGTATGAACTGTTCTTCATTTCTTGAAAACCCAGAAATGAAGAACAACTCTGACATTAAATTTGAGAGCTTAGATCTATCAGCTGAGATTTGTTTTATATATGTTATCGATTTCTAATTTTAGTGTTGCACTTATATTACACTCCAAACACTTTAGGTTGACCAGAATACTTTAGGAGCATAGAGAAATTATTGGTCAAACATTACACCGTGCACACTGGTGATGAATTTCTGTGTTGCATGAAGAACATAAAGAACACCTATAGCGACGGTTCTGTCGCTATAGGTGGTCTTTAGCGACAGATAATAATTTATTTTTCCGAAAATTAATAAATAAATAGAAAAAAATAGTTTTTAATTACTAAAAATACAAAATAAATTATTAAAAATTATTTTAAATTCTGAAAATTAGTTTTTAATTATTTTAAATATATTTCATAAATATTTAATATTTTTGGAATATTAAAAGTATTTAATTTATTTAATTATAATATTAAATAAATTATTTAAAAATGATTTTAATATTTGAAAAATCATTTAAAATTATATTATGATATAAGAAAATATTTTAAGTTATTTTTAATAACTTTTAATTTTATTTGATAATTTTCATTAATAAATTAATATTAATGATAATTAAGTTATTTATTAAATGAATTAAATAAATGAATTAAAAATGATTTTATTATATTAAAAATCATTTTAAATAATGATAGGGTATTTAAAAATATTTTAAGTTATAAAATATAACTTTTAATATTTAAAGGTAAATTTAATTAATTAATGATTATTAATGATATTAAAGTTATTTAATAATTATATTAAATAATTTAGTTTAAAAATGATTTTATTATTTTAAAAATCATTTTCAATAAAAATAAAGTGTTTAAAAATATTTTAAGTTATAAAATATAACTTTTAATATTTAAAGGATAATTTCATTAATAATTTAAAATTAATGATATTTATTTAATGATTAATGGTATTAAATTTATTTAATAGTTATATTAAATAAATAGTTTAAAAATGGTTTTATTTATTTAAAAATCATTTAAAAGGATATTAATGATTTAAAAATATTTTAAGTTATAATTAATGACTTTTAATATTTGGATAAATAGTTCATTAATATTTAAATATTAATGGTAATTATTTAATAATGATTTTAGATGTTTAAAAATTAATTAAGGGTAATATAAATGTTTTAAAAATATTTTGAGTTCTTATACATAACTTTAATATTTTGGAAATAGTTTCATTAATAGTTTAATATTAATTAAATATTAATGATAATAGAATTGTTTTATATTTAAATCATTTAATAATGATTCAGATATTTCAAAAATTATGGTAAATGGTAATAATTATTTTATAATTATTATAAGGTCATGAAAAATAATACGATTGTTGTTTAAGTTATCTATTTGGATATTGAGATACCGAATAGAGTCTCAGACTCGATAATTATCTGATATGGCTGTCGATACGTCAACATGTTTTAGAAATTAATCTGAACTTAGATATGTTGAATTGTTAACTGTTTATTTGTGATTCAATGGTTGTTAAAGTTGAGTGACAATGAGATTTAGGAATGAGTTGATGTTAGTTTGTGAAGCCATGATTGTTGAACATATGTGATAAGGTGATTAGGTTATGTGCTGACTGCGAAATGCAGTACTATGTGATATATTATATTGTTCTAATCGAACGAATGATTTGATTAATGAAAGGTTGTGATAGAAAAGGGTAGAACTAAGTTGAGAATTGTAAGCAGCGCATCAGGCAAGTAGCCTAACTTTGCATTTTCTTTATGCAATGGACAGAAGTAAGAAGTTCAGAATAATTATTATTATTAATATACAGATTGTTAAACCTATATTATATAAGCCCATTGATTATCAACATGTTAGTATATGATAATTCGAATATATATTCTGTTCATTAATTTTTAGAAATGATTATACAAGTTTCCCTACTTGGATAATCATTGTATTTAATCACATGTTGATACACCTTTGATATACATATATGTTGAATTATATATTATTGTTGAACAAGATAAGACCTTTGTTATGAAAACCCGACAGGTATGAACATCCCGATAATGGAAAAATTTTTATGCGCCCAAGGCGGACAGAGTGAACGATAACTTCGTTCTGGTACATGTAGTATTGATCAATACAGGGTACAACGGGGCTGATCACCCTCCGTGCCCGTAAGTCATGACGGTTTACAGATGAATTTCTGTTCAAACCTTTTCGAAAATGAAAACAATGTTCATAATATGTCATAGAAACCCATGTATAGTCAATACGTAGTTTCAAAAATTTGAAAGAGGGTTGTTATGATACTATTATTGGTATAGATTACTTCACAACTATTGACTGGTTGTAGAAGGGTATTATAAAGAAAACATTTAAATTCTTTCGGCTTATATATATATATATATATAATACTTGCTGGGCACTCAAATGCTCATCCTTGCTTAATTTAAATGTTTTTCAGCTAAGTATGAAGAACCAGAAGGCTCATGCCGAAACAAGGGAAAGGGAAAGCTAACCAAATAAGATTTGTGGTACTGTTTGTAATAGTTTTAGATTATGAAGACTATGATATTTAAATATCTATTATCATGTAATGAATGACTAAAGGTTACGTACTTGGGAGAAAGACTCTGATGTACATGTAAATTTAAGTTAAGTTTTATATTATTGTTATTATTATTAGTATTATTCCGCTCATAGAAATGGTATCGTGAAGTACCGAGTTCGGGTTTCAAGTATCCGGATTCGGGGACCTCACAACATGGTATCAGAGCTATAGGGTTAGAAACCTTAGGTGAGTTAGACCTTAGGCTATAACCTTAGAACAGAGGGAAACGTTGAAAATATAAATAACTCATATAGAGTTTAAAATAGATGAATCAGATAAATTCATCGTCAAACAAACTAAAAGATAACTTATATAAAACCTTTATGTGTTATGTGTATATATTATATGATAATCAGGATAATTGTTGTGTGTAGATGTCAGGTGAAAAAGGATTAGGATACCCACGGAACGTAAAGAAGGAGCTAATATCAAAGCCAATAGCGGAAATAGAAGCTCACAATGAAACCAACTCGGACGAGGTGGTTATCGTGGAAAACATAGTACCAGATTCGGAAATAGTGGATTTGACAGATAGTGATTCAGACCCCAAAGCTGAAGCTGATCAAGCATCAATGGAGATGCAAGATTTGAGGAACAAGGTTTCTTCTCTAGAAGGGTTGTGGAAGACAGAAAAACTGCTTAACAGTCAATTGTGTCAAGCGTTACTAGAATTAATGGAAGAGCAGGATAAGCTTAAACTCAAAATTAATCAGATGGGAGCTTCAAGCAACACTTCGTGTGCAGCTCCAAGAGATAAGGGAAAAAGGAAGATAGAAGACCATGATTTAGGAAAACCTGGGAAGAAGAAATAGAAAAGGATATGTTATCTTTGCGGTTATGAAGGGCATACCACTCTGTATTGTCCTGACTATAAACGGGGATCATGTTTTGTTTGTAAGATCATCAGGCGAGAAGCTGTCCAAGAAAGAAGACTTAGTAAATAAGTGGTGTAGGTTCTGTTGTGTAGACATGTTTAATATAATATGTGTGTTTAGTGTGTCTATGTAATGACTTATGCTAAAACTTTTGTACAAGTGGTGAAGTAAATCCCGACTTTTGCTGTCAAAAAGGGATAACTAATGTTTAAAGCACTCTGTGTTGTGATATGTAAGATATTTTGAAAGCAATGAATGAATATGAATCAAAGTTTGAGTTATGAAACAAGTTTAATAAGTTTAAACTTATATGATAAAGTTTAGAATGTAAGTTAATTTATGGTTTTTACTTTACCAGATAATGCCGCCAAGACGTCAAACTCGGAATCAAAGGGTAGAGGAATCTGTCAACAATGTTGAAGGACAACAACAAGCAGACCCAATGCAGCATTTTGCGAATATGGTAGCTCAGGCTATGCAACAAGGAAACCAGCCGGATAATCACTTGGTGAATTTTAAAGATTTTAAGGCTGTAGGACCGCCAGAATTTAAAGGTACGACTTACCCTGTAGAAGCCCAAACATGGGTTAAGGAAATTGAGAAGGCGTTTATAATAACTAGGGTAGCTGAGGGGAAAAAGACCTCTTTTGCCACCTACATGATGAAGGGTGAAGCAAATTTCTGGTGGGAAGCAAATCAGGTGAGGGCAGGAGCAGGTGTGGTAACATGGGATAGATTTAAGACTTTATTTTTTGAGAATTATTTTTCAGCTAGTATGCAGTCTAGAATGGAGGTAAAATTTCTAGAGTTGAAGCAAGGGGATATGTCGGTGGCGGAATATGCCGCAAAATTCAATGAGTTAGCTAGGTTTGCTCCGCATCAAGTTGATACGGAGGCTAGGAAGGCAAGGAGATTTGAGCTGGGATTAAAACCCTGGCTCTATAATAAGGTGGCAGTGCTGCAGATCCCAACATTTGCAGCACTCATGGAGAAGGCGATAATTGCGAAAGAGTGAAGTGAGGCTATGAGCCTCTACAATAAGGAGAAGAATAACAAGGGCAAGGTCAAGGGAGCTGAGAAGGTGAGGACTAATAATGGAAGCAGGAGTGTTGATGGAAATAGGAAGGGAAACTACTTTGGAAACGTGCAGGTAAAGCAAGAAGGAGTTAAGAAGCAAGCAATTCAGTGCAAAACGTGTGGAAAGAACCACTCCGGAGAATGTTTAAAAGGAAAATTTGTGTGTTATAAGTGCGGGCAGGAGGGCCATATCTTTCCCAACTGCCCAAATCCTAGAATGAATAGTGGTTGTTTTATTTGTGGATCATTGGAGCATAGGGTTAAGGATTGTCCAAACAGGAGGGTAGAGGCTGGTAGTGTGAATACTGGTAAGGGTAGTGGAACATTAGCAATCGCAGGACCGACGTTATCGAACAAACCAACAAGGTCAACATCAAGGGTCTTCAACATGACGGTCCAAGATACGGTGGCAGCTGGCAATATAATCCCAGGTAATATTCGAATAACTTTTATATATGATTTTCCTATATATAGTAAATTATTTTATAAAGAAATTTTGAGGAGGAATTTGAGTTCATTTAGAAATCAAATTTTCGTTTAATCAGAAAGATAAGCTTAATGTGATTAGTTAAAGATCAGTTCGATCAAAGTTGATCGAGATCTACTTGCGAAGATTATGTATGCTATGTACCTAGTTATGTATTGGTTTTAAAGCGGTGATTCCGGGGACGGAATCCTTATAAGGGAGGGTGAATGTGACAACCCGGTATTTTCTATATAAATAAATCATGAATTTGCGTATAATTTTTTTTTTAGGGATGAGGATTTGTACAAGATTATGTGTATATGTATTTATGTGGTAAATAAAAATATATTTATTACATGAATATTTACAAGTAAATTTATTTTAGAATTATTGATTATTATAAAGTATATTCTTATAATAATTAATTTTAAGATAGAAATGTTTTTATTAATTATTTTCCATGAATATATAATCATATATTATTTAAATAATATATGAAGTGATTTTTAGAATAATTATAATAATTATTTTATTATAGGAATTTTAGTACAAATTATTAAGTTAATTATTTTACCTTAATTATTAAGGTTAAATATGAAAGAATAATCTGATATGGAATCCAAACCCTAATTTTGGATTATTGTCAAGGTATGAGAATAATAATATAATATTAATTATATTTTAATTTTTCAGTGCTATGAATATGTACTGTATGTACGTATTATTGAGGGTTGGCCAATTATGGTATATATTGACTCAAACCCTAGCATTAATTGATTTAATCACGTTTATCAATGTAAATGAAAAATTTAAGAATATTATATAACTGTGTTATATGATATATATATATATATATATATATATATATATATAGGCCGGATCCTGTCCGGACTCCCGGACAGGTTTAAAATCCGGACCTTTTTTTTTTTTTGCTTTTTTTTTTTGAAACAACTAAAAAAAAAAAATTATGGAGTTGAAATTTTTACATAATACAGTGTTTTGGGCGTGATTTGGATGCCTATAACAAAACATGTCTGTACAGTCTGGGCAGACTGTACAAACATTGGTTGGTGTAGGTATTAAAAACACACCCAAAACACTATATTATAGAAAAATTTCAGTTCCATAAATATTTGTTTTTAGTTGTTCTACAAAAAAAAAAGCAAAAAAAAAAGGTCCGGATTTTCTCCCGTCCTGGAGGTCCAGACCTGATCCTGTTTATATATATATATATATATATGTTGTGTGTTATGCAAATTAGGAAACCCTAAATATTAAATTTAAAACCCTAGTTTATATTTATATTTTCTAAATATTAGAAAACCCTAATTTGAAATCTAAATTGGAGTTCGTGGTCAGTCAGAAATTGTGTTACTGTGTTTAATAACACGTACGATAGACTTTAATTGCTAAATAAGTAAACCTAATTAGTAAATTTAAACCCTAAAACCTAGAACCCTAATTTGATAATTAGAAAACCCTAATTATAATTATTTAACCCTAATTATCAAAACCCTAAACCCTAATTGGTATTTTGGCAAGGTTAATTATGATTAGTGGTACAAAACCCTAATGTTCATGTATAGTATAATTAGAAAAATAATCATAATTAGAAAACCCTAATTTCAAAATTTTAGAAACTAAAATTTATTTAATTTTATTTTTGAGCAAACCCTAAAAATAGAAATCCTACAAATGCTATGTACTAAACCTCAAGGTTAAACCCTAAGGGTCAAACCCTAAGGGTTTGCAAAGTTTACAATTGTGCCCTTAAATTTCCAAGCAAAAAGACCATATTACCCTCTTGAATTATTGAGTTTTGACAAGTGTGGGAGTTGTTTACCAACTCATACCTAATTTACCAACTCCATGTGACTTACAATCTCAGCAACCAGCAGCATATCTCAGCATTCATGCATCCAACACATTATATATATAAATTGAAGGAGAGAGGAAGTGGGTTGTTTACTAAAAAATTGCACAAACACTCTAGTAATTCTCTTAAGCCCCAAACCTCCGAAAATATCAAGCTTTATAGTCCCTTATTCAAGCCCCACGAAATCCAACCATAAATCAGAAGCCTAGAATCATCACTTGATCATAAAAGGTATAAACCCTAGCCCAAAAATCTGTCCAATTTTCTGTTGTTAGATTTTATGTTTGATGTGTTAAACATGTTGGTTATAGTATATAATGATGATCTGGGCTGGTATTTGATAGATCCATAACATTTAAATACACGAAATTGGTGTTTTTGAAAATCTGGAATTTTTTAATTTTGAGTCTGACAGTCAAATGTCAGTCACCATAGATCTTGGTATGTTACGTGCTTTTGTTGTTTAAGTGTTTGATTTTGTAGTTGAGTATGAGATCTTTCCACTGGTATAAGAATCAAGGTTCAATGATGTATGGATTTCATTTTATAAATGGTCAAAACCCGTTGACCGGGCATGACCGGCTGAATTCTGGGTAACCCAGAAAGTAGTTTTAAGCGTCTGACAAGATATTCTACGCATTATATCTGACAGTACTTTGATGATCTGTTATGAATATTGAGTCTAAGTTGTAGTATGTTTGTTAGACTATAGAATCATGCCTTAATTTCGCATATATAGTAAACAGGTTAAAAATTATGGTCGGTCAAACTAGTTAAGACGATCATGTTTTCTGTTTTCTGGGTAACCCAGAAAACATAAGAACATGACGACTGACCTAGTTTGACCAGACTAGATCTCGCGGTTTTGTTGTTGTTATGATTTTATGTATTGGATCTCTAGAATTACATGTTTTCTAAAACCTTCAAGCTTTAAATCACAAATACTTTAAATGTGAAGCAAGTTATGATTATCAAAAGAAGGCAGTATGAACTGTTCTTCATTTCTGGAAAACCCAGAAATGAAGAACAGCTCTGACATTAAATTTGAGAGCTTAGATCTATCAACTAAGATGTGTTTTATACATGTTATCGATTTCTAATTTTAGTGTTGCACTTATATTACACTCCAAACACTTTAGGTTGACCAAAATACTTTAGGAGCATAGAGAAATTGTTGGTCAAACGTTACACCGTGCACACTGGTGATGAATTTCTGTGTTGCATGAAGAACATAAAGAACACCTATAGCGACGGTTCTGTCGCTATAGGTGGTCTTTAGCGACAGATAATAATTTATTTTTCCGAAAATTAATAAATAAATTGAAAAAATTGTTTTTAATTACTAAAAATACAAAATAAATTATTAAAAATTATTTTAAATTCTGAAAATTAGTTTTTAATTATTTAAAATATATTTCATAAATATTTAATATTTTTGGAATATTAAAAGTATTTAATTTATTTAATTATAATATTAAATAAATTATTTAAAAATGATTTTAATATTTGAAAATCATTTAAAATTATATTATGATATAAGAAAATATTTTAAGTTATTTTTAATAACTTTTAATTTTATTTGATAATTTTCATTAATAAATTAATATTAATGATAATTAAGTTATTTATTAAATGAATTAAATAAATGAATTAAAAATGATTTTATTATATTAAAAATCATTTTAAATAATGATAGGGTATTTAAAAATATTTTAAGTTATAAATTATAACTTTTAATATTTAAAGGTAAATTTAATTAATTAATGATTATTAATGATATTAAAGTTATTTAATAATTATATTAAATAATTTAGTTTAAAAATGATTTTATTATTTTAAAAATCATTTTAAATAAAAATAAAGTGTTTAAAAATATTTGAAGTTATAAAATATAACTTTTAATATTTAAAGGATAATTTCATTAATAATTTAATATTAATGATATTTATTTAATGATTAATGGTATTAAATTTATTTAATAGTTATATTAAATAAATAGTTTAAAAATGGTTTTATTTATTTAAAAATCATTTAAAAAGGATATTAATGATTTAAAAATATTTTAAGTTATAATTAATGACTTTTAATATTTGGATAAATAGTTCATTAATATTTAAATATTAATGATAATTATTTAATAATGATTTTAGATGTTTAAAAATCAATTAAGGGTAATATAAATGTTTTAAAAATATTTTGAGTTATTATACATAACTTTAATATTTTGGAAATAGTTTCATTAATAGTTTAATATTAATTAAATATTAATGATAATAGAATTGTTTGATATTTAAATAATTTAATAATGATTGTGATATTTCAAAAATTATGGTAAATGGTAATAATTATTTTATAATTATTATAAGGTCATGAAAAATAATACGATTGTTGTTTAAGTTATCTATTTGGATATTGAGATACCGAATAGAGTCTCAGACTCGATAATTATCTGATATGGCTGTCGATACGTCAACATGTTTTAGAAATTAATCTGAACTTAGATATGTTGAATTGTTAACTGTTTATTTGTGATTCAATGGTTGTTAAAGTTGAGTGACAATGAGATTTAGGAATGAGTTGATGTTAGTTTGTGAAGCCATGATTGTTGAACATATGTGATAAGGTGATTAGGTTATGTGCTGACTGCGAAATGCAATACTATGTGATATATTATATTGTTCTAATCGAACGAATGATTTGATTAATGAAAGGTTGTGATATAAAAGGGTAGAACTAAGTTGAGAATTGTAAGCAGCGCATCAGGCAAGTATCCTAACTTTGTATTTTCTTTATGCAATGGATAGAAGTAAGAAGTTCAGAATAATTATTATTATTAATGTACAGATTATTAAACCTATATTATATAAGCCCATTGATTATCAACATGTTAGTATATGATAATTCGAATATATATTCTGTTCATTAATTTCTAGAAATGATTATACAAGTGTTCCCACTTGAATAATCATTGTATTTAATCACATGTTGATACACCTTTGATATACATATATGTTGAATTATATATTATTGTTGAACAAGATAAGACCTTTGTTATGAAAACCCGACAGGTATGAACATCCCGATAATGGGAAAATTTTTATGCGCCCAAGGCGGACAGAGTGAACGATAACTTCGTTCTGGTACATCTAGTATTGATCAATACAGGGTACAACAGGGCTGATCACCCTCCGTGCCCGTAAGTCATGACGGTTTACAGATGAATTTCTGTTCAAACCTTTTCGAAAATGAAAACAATGTTCATAGTATGTCACAGAAATCCATGTATAGTCAATACGTAGTTTCAAAAATTTGAAAGAGGGTTGTTATGATACTATTATTTGTATAGATTACTTCACAACTATTGACTGGTTGTAGAAGGGTATTATAAAGAAAACATTTAAATTCATTCAGCTTATATATATATATATATAATACTTGCTGGGCACTCAAATGCTCATCCTTGCTTAATTTAAATGTTTTTCAGCTAAGTGTGAATTTAAGTTAAGTTTTATATTATTGTTATTATTATTAGTATTATTCCGCTCATAGAAATTGTATCGTGAAGTACCGAGTTTGGGTTTCAAGTATCCGGATTCGGGGACCTCACACTTTGTTTCTAAACTCAAAAAACTATGTATATACATGTTAATAAGTGTTTATTGTTTGGATCTACCCATAATGGGTGTTAAATTGGTGGAAATCAAAGGAAGAGAAAAATGTAATTTTTCCGGAAAAGTTTAAACTTTTAAAGTGTGAGCTAGGTTTTGATTTTTCTTGAAATCTATGATGGAAATTTGTGATTTATGTTTTTTAGATTATAGATATATGTGTTAAGGGTAAAATCCATTTGGAATTACTCAATTAGGTTGAATATTGAGCAAGTTATGGGATTTCTCCCAAACTACTCAAAGTTAAGAAAACTGTTAGAAGGACAGTTTTGAACAGACAATTCCGGGCTAATTTCCGGGAGCTTAACATGTCCAAATATGGATTGTGATAGATGAAAACTAAAGTTCAGAAAGATAGGAATCCAAAAAAATTGACGGATCATTAATCGGAGTTATAGATTTTATTCTATTTGAGTTTTGGTAAAGGACTGCAAAACTGCCAAATGACAAAAAGTTGCTGCCAAAAATTTTCTGGGGGCTGTTTTGGACATTTATTTAATGAGAAAAATTCCAAGCTTTTGGGAAATGCAAATATATGGTATTATGTACCTCTTTTCCAAAAATGAGCTGATTCCGAGTTAAAACGACCAAGTTATGACCGTTCTAATTGTTGTGATTTTCCGACGAAAATCGCTATAAACGGAGTTCTACAACTCCGATTGCCACGAAATTTAAAATGCAACATCACGTTAACATATATAAGGATATGCCAAAAGATGGGCATTACTGGAGTTAAGCACGAGGTAGCTAATTTCTTAAGTTACGCACTAAAAATGATTTTTGAAAACTACTAAAGGAAGTTAGAAAATTATGGAAAAATACTTTTTATGCATGAAATACATGTATATGTGTTTGACCAAAGGATAGGAGAATAATAAACTATTTTGGTATTTTCATGATACAGATATAGAATACGGTTTGCTGGATTAGGTAAATTGTGAATCCAGTTTGCTGGATTGAAAAATAGTTTGCTGAATTGAAAAATTTGTTGAAATCGGTTTGTTGGATTGAGATTTAGTTTGATGGATTGGTGAATCCAGGTTGATGAATTAAAAATTTGGTTGCTAGATTTAGAATCCAGATTGCTGAATTAGTATTTAACTTACTAAGTGTTAGCGAATAACTTATGAAATGAAAAAGGCGAGTATTAAATCATATAAATGTGATTCTAAATAATTGTTAAATGCTTAGGCAGAGTTTAATTGAACTTAAACTTGATATTTATTCCGACTAGACCGTCGGGATGTTAAAATTGTGTCGGTTTCAACTCAAACATAATAGTCTAACCCGATACAAAGTTTTATGTGTTGTATAGACTTATAAGATTATGTGTTATGTGTTTAGGTTATCCTGTATATATATATATATATATATATATATATATATATATATATATATATATATATATATATATATATATATAATAGTATTATACTGTGATGATATTATTCTAATATTGAAGATCTATATTATTAATATTAGGTCTTCGGATAAAGTGATATAAATTGCGTAGCGGTAATCAACGGTTCAGGCAAGTTTCTTTTACTTAACTCTAATAAGAGTAGTTTCTTCAAGCTTATGGTTAAGCATTGCTGATTGCCATAAAATTTGTACTTTGTACATCTTGCATGTATAAGTCAGGTATGAAAGGCTGATCACCTTCATTACCAGTTGGTTCAGAAATGTTTGTTCATGTAAAATAATTGTTCAGTCAAAATTTTATTCCTGCTTGTTCACAATTATATTATTGAATTATAGCCAACTAATTATTCATACTCTTCAATCATGATATATCGTTATATTGTTGTATATAAACTTGTTGGGCAACTTTCATGCTCACCCTTGCTATATCATGATAAAACATTGCAGATAAGGCGAATGCGTTCGGATATAGGAAAAGGTTAATGTCAAGTTCAGCTTGGGATATAAAGTGCGGCTAGTTTGTAATAGCGTATTTTGATAAATGTGTTGTATTTTAGATATTTTATGAATTGTGTATAAGTTAAGGTTACTCGATCTTGGGGATAAGTGTGTTAAGTTTAATGTATAAACAATTTATGTCTATATCTTCCGCAAATAATGATAGAAATAGTATACCGGATCCGCGGCGATTTGGGGCTCGGGTTCGGGGATGCTACAGTTTCGCTACAGTTAAACTTGATGTTTGTTATATTGTATTAGTTTAACATTGTTGAAGGCTAATAATAATTTATTCTGCATTATCTTAGTCATAATATTTCTTACTGGGCTAGTTGAGCTCACCCTTTTACTTTCAATATTCTCTTAAGGAAATGAGAACGTAGCAGGGACTAGTCGGGGAATGGAGTAACGGTCCAAATAATAACATTAGTAGTCCTCACTATTCTATTAAATAGAGTGATAATAAATATAATGAGGACTCACTTGAGTGTGGATATTGTCTAGATGATAATATTTGTATTAAAACTCACATCATATGTTTTGTCGTATTTTACACGACTGTTGTATAATTAAGTTGTATTTGAATTATGTACCATGTATTTGGCGACTCAAGATGGGTGATGTATATCTATTTTGGGGGCGTCACAACATGATTTCTAGGCTCACATGATGTCGCAGTTTATATAAAAAGTAGTAAGCAGTTATATATATAAAAGCTATAAATATATATATATATATATATATATATATATAGACATTGTAAGATCCTGAATTTTATGAAATGAAAGTATTCAATTTTCTTATAATTTTTATTTTTTTTCGTAAATGGTTAAATTGATAAAAGGTTAAAGTTAAAGGTGATATGTGAATTTTTGCAATTTTTTTTATTATCTCAAGTTACTAATTTTATAACTTAATTAAAATAAGTTTGATTGGGTTATAAATAAATATTTGGAATGGGTACCCTAATTAAATATTTAGGGTGGGACAAGTTGAAAATGATTGGACCATATAAGTATTGCATGACCCAAAAGAATTAATTGAAAGCCCAAGAGATTATATATAATTAGCCCAATTGTTTGCCCAATTTTGATCCAAGTTTGGAGGATATCTTTGAACAAGAAAAGGCAAAGGAGGGGCATATTTGGGATAAAGAAAAGGAAGCTAGCATGTGTTTAGAAGAGGGCCACTTGGCCGAATTTTTTTTTTTGTTAAATAAGAAGAAGAGATAAGAATAAAAAGAGAAGATAAAGAAAAGAGAAGAGAAAAAGAAGCTCGGCAAAAAGAAAAAGAAAGTGAGAAGAGAGAAACCGGGAAGGAGAGGGAAAGAAGAAGAGAGGGGCGGCAGCCTTTCATGGGGAAAAGATGGAGAAGGATCTCCATGGAAGAAAGAAGAAAGATGAAGCAAATGTATAATCTCAGTCTAATTTTTTTTTTTTTAGAAATTGATGAAGGAGTTTATGATTTGGATGTTTAAAACCCTAAGATCTATGTAATATATATGGATTCATGTATGAATTTAGCCATTTTGGGTGTTGATTTGGTTTGAAACCAAAAGAAGAGAAAAATAAAAAAAAATTAGTTTAGAAACCCAAAATTTGTAGGTATTTTGAAAATCCACCATTTTAAATATATAGCTCCTTTTTGCGATCCGTCAAAGAGGGGTACTAGATATATGTGTTGGCTAGTAAACCCAAGTGGTAGGACTCAAAAATGTTGAGTTTTCATGGGGTAATGACTAATTTTGTGAAAACAGTCTGGTTTTTCTAACAAAAAAATGGGCAGATTCATGGCAGTCTAAAACAGGGGCAGTTTGGTCCTGTTTTTGTGCTTTATAACTTCTGGGCTTTTGGTATGTTGTAGTACTCTGATTTAGATTTCCATAGACTCCGGAACGGACTAATTCCGACTCCGGATGAGGTAGTTATGGCGTTCGGAAGGAGAGTAATAAAACTGTTTCTCAAATCCCGAACAACCTCCTTGATGTAAATTTTTGGACTGTTGTGTTCTGATTTTGGAAATATGTCGTGAGACAAATGTTGTAGAACTAGAAGTTATCGTCGAGTGGGCTCAAGAATCGCTCAAAAATGTTTTAAAACGCGAGAGTTATGGCCGTTTTAGCGAGGCTGGGTAAAATTTTTGGAAATCAAAAGTGTCCGAAAATAGGAATAATGTGATTTATGATGTGAGACCCTTTGAGCATGTCTTATGCATATTTTTGATGAAGCTTTGGGTCGGGTTTATAGTGTTATGATGTTTATGACATTTTAGAATGTTTAAACGAGTTTATTAATTACGGAAAGGAAAAACAATTGAAATAATTTTTTATTTATGAGATTAATGTTTTGAATTATTTTATATGACTAATAATATTATATTGATATATTATTAGTAGTATTTGACTAGAATGTTATTAAAAGGTTGATAACCTTAGCGTAAAATATTATTATATAATTAATAATATTCGACGAGAGATTAAAATGAGAGATTTATGATATTTTTCAATGTAATTGTTGAAATTGACATTCAATGAAGTAAAAGTTATTTAAATTAAAGAAATATTATAGTAAATTGATTTTTCCTATAAAAGCTATACATTAGCTGTTTAAACTCCGAATTTGCGAGTAGAGGTAAAAGATATTTCTGAAATGAAATTTAAATGGTTTAAGTTTCAAAATGTAAAATATTTATATACACAAATGTGAGAGACCTTTATTTGGTTTAGAAAGGTTAAAATGAATTAAGTTTCTAAATAAACTAATATTCGTTTTGAGTAAGAATAAGTAATATTAGTTTGTATAAAACTAATAATCGTTATTGATGAATATACATGCATGTTTTGTAACATATTCGATTATCTAATATGTGTGTGCATGTAAATATAATTCTGTAGGAATTGTGGAGAAACTCTAAGTTAAATTTTGTGGTAATCTCCAATCAAGGCAAGTTTTTCAGTTCTATTATATTTGTGGATGGAATGTGATTATGTGTTAAATTACATATCATGCTCTATGAATTGTTAAAAGTCAAAATATAACTAAGTTAATTGGGTTATGGAACTCAATCTATATGTGATTACATGTTGTATGATGTAACTCGATAAATTAAAAATGTATAATGCATGAATGTATGCTTTGTAAGGAATTATTGATGCATATAGGATATGCATAGTAAAGAATATATGTTGCATGCAAATATGCATATTAAAGTAAATGTAGTGTATATGGAATTGTGTGCTATGTGAAACATGATAGACTGTTAAATTTGCTGGGCTGTCGAGCTCAATCTTGCAAACACAAACTTTTTGCAGGTTAAAGAAGTTAGGCAATATTACTTGTTATACAGATGATGAAGATTGAACGATGTGCAAAAATGAATATATTTCCTTGAATTAAAAATGGTATAAATCTATTATTGATAGTTGTGTCAAATGTAATTGGCAGTTATGTATAGTTTGAAATGTTGAATGGTTAAAGAATGTTTATTCTGAAATGAGAATAGATATGATTCTAAAATGAATGAATCATCAATATAAAATATATGAAGTATTGAGACTTAAGCTTTTAATACATTTACACGAATTATACAAATCATATAATAAATATGATTTTAGTATAAAAAAAAGAATTGTAAAGGTTGCGATTCAGGGAATGGATGACTTAAGAAAAAAAAAGGTTTAATTATTCCAAAATTTTTAGTTATTTTAACATTAAATAATATTTTAAAGCTAGAACAAAGTAGTATTAACGCACAAGATCGGGAAGGAAAATAGTCTCGATTTTGGGGGCGCTACAGTTGGTATCAAAGCTGTAGGTTATAAACCTTAGGTAGGGGTACCTTAGGCTATAACCGCATAGATGATGATAAGTAATAAACTCAAATAGAGTTTAAGCGATAAGGAATGAATTTATGGGAATTCATCATTAAGTAAAGAAGAAAATAAATAAGATTCAAAGAAGAATCTTGAAGAGATATAAGGATAAGAATTCTGAGTTACCTAACTCCAGTAATAGAGATGAAAAGTGATACTAAATAGACGATGTCTATCAGATGAAAAGTGCAAATAAAATCATAATATAATATGATTAAGGAGAAGAATAAGAAGATCATAAAATAAAACGATCGTAAGCATAAGGAGAAATGATTACAAAAATAAGATCACAACGTGATCAGATTAAATCGTTGAATAACATATGATATGTTAAGTGATTGGAATGATATAGCTAGATGCTATAAAGAGAAGGTACTATAAAATGGTACAATGTAAACTCAGTAAAGAGTGGTAAATATTAAGATATGGATTATAGAAAATTTGTATTAAGAAAAGAGAAAATTAGAATTATGTGGGATTTCAATTGAGGACTCATGTCAGTAGCTGAGTTGTATGATTCCTTCTATGGGCGGGGAATTTGTACTTGGTTTTAGAATCACTTAGCTTCCTGGTCGATATAGTGGTTAGGTTGACCAATTCTTTGTATGGGCGGGGAATTGTCCGCTTAGCTTCCTATATTGATTAGTGGTCGAGTTTGGTTTGACAAACACTTAGTTTCTGGTAATGATAATCATTGGAACCTAATGTCGCGCTATTTGTTATATGCATGTTGAGAAGGTGATTCTTTTCTCATTTGTATAACGAATAGGTAGAGGATATTGTTAGGTTTGTAATATTCAAGAACGCAATCAAATTGCATAAAATTAACGAAGAGTGTAAAATCAGAGTTTAAAATTTTTACAAACCATATACCCGGATCACCCTTTATGCACAATTATTAATTAAACGAAAAAGATAGAACAAGAACCATACCCTTGAAGATCCGAGCTTCCTCAGGTACAAGTTCACCTCCAATCCTTTTTCGCGTTCAACTTGAATCCACCGGGTTTGGTTCCTTCTTTTGATCAACGTTAGCCACCCAAGTGTTTGGCCTCTAGAGGTGATCCACCAAGGAAGGAGAAGAATTCAAGAAGATGGGTATTTGGCTCAAACCCTAGTTTTCTATCTCTATAAAAAAAGACGTACTCTCCCAACTATTGGAATTACGTATTTTTGATATCTGATATAAGACTAATCTTATAAAGATATCAAGTAACCCTATTAAAATAAGTTATTATTTATTTAATTAAACTCTTTTAATTAAATGGGCTACCTAATCTTATTAGGAATAATTAATTAAACTCCTTTAACTAATTTTTCCTCCTAATCCTATTAGGAATAAATGAGAGTACTTATATTAAATTAATTCCTAAACTCTTTTAGAAATTAAAATAATAATAATTGTAATAATATTAATAAGACTCCTCTTATTAATTTATATTTAATATTTCTAAAATATTAAATAATAAATATTAAGCTATTTAATTTATTCTATCACCATAGATTAAATTAAATATACTTAACATATTATTACGATTATGTCATTAACTTCTTAAATAATTATTCTTCCTTTTATGGTGTGACCCTTTAGGTTCTCCATATTAAACCGGTTGTGAATAAATCAATTAGAACAATTCTAATCTTATTTAAATAAATAAATTAAACTATTAATTTATTTAAATAAATAATATTTATTCTACAATAGGGATAAGCCTCCCTAGCGATAAACGACTTTCCAGATAATACAGATTTCAACATTAATCATAAAAGAACCTTTGAGTAAATAGTTACCGTACAATTCAATCCTTCCACCATACAATGTCCCAATTAAATATAAGACATGGAATTTCTGTCAAGTTTTATTTTATTTAATTATATGTATTTCGACTCTTAAATGCACAACTCCAAATAATGCAAATTAGAAACACTTTTCTAATTTCATTCTGCCTTGGCCAAGGACTACTGAGTTGTCATTTATCGAATCACATAGGACATTTTTTACTAGAAGTGGTAGATTATTTATTGATCATACATTTTCTCCATGTACAACTTATTATACCCAAGCATACCCTTTGATATACCCTAAGGGTCTTAAGGAATAAGTCAAAGTATAACTCATCATACACAAGATACTATGATGATCTCAAGTCCAAGGATCACTTGTACTACTATCACTACAGGAATTCCTATTGACATGCAAGTAAAACTCCATTAGGTATTCCTTAGCGAGTCACGTTCAGTGAACTTATTCTCTAATAAGCACCTACATACTTGCTTTAGTGTCTCCACACAAATGATCATGAGATCAATCATCCTCATCCAATGAGCAAGCAACGTATGTACCAATCTATCCGGATTCACTAATCCCCAATTTAGTAATCCAACGATTGGGAACTATTTTAGTTTTAAGCTTTCTAAGAATTTAGATCTCATTAGAATGATCATCATCATTATTCTAAAAGCATTGCTTAAAACTATGGGTTTATCACATATTATAAAACAGCATCATGTAGATAATTAAAAGCCTTTAATAAATAAATACTTTTTATTAATAAACGAATAAGATTGTTTACAAAGTATATGCTTTATCATCAAATATGATTGGCTTGTGTGCATACTACTTTCAATCTCCCATTTGCACTAAAGCCAATCGTCATGGTATCTCATACTCTTCTTCTCTAAGTGACGATTATCCTGCTGTTGGATAAGCTTCAGTTAATGGATATGTAATATTGTTCTTGAGAGTTCACTATCTCTATAGTGATTTCTCATCTTTCAATTATTCTTATAATCAAATGAAAGTGCCACAACACATGTTTAGATCTAAGATGAGACTTAGGAACTATTCCTAGTTCTGTAATGAACTTTTCATCCAAACAATCAACTTGTAGCTTCATTTATAGCTATATACTTTGTCTTTATCACTAAACCAACAACTCTTTGCTGTTTGGAACCTTTCCAATTCACTACACCACCGTTCAAGGTAACGATTTACCTTAAAGTGGATTTTCTATCGTCTTGGTCGATCTGAAAAACCTGAGTTTGTTAAGCCCTCTAGTTTTAATTTAGACCCACCATAAAAATGATCACATCCTTAGTGCCGGTTAAGTACTTTAAGATGTTTTTCACTGTCTCGCGGTGAACTTCTCTAGAATATGACTGATCAACATCAGGTCTCGTACATTTCATTGCATACATGATAGTTACTCATGCGATCTCTCTTTTGGAGTCTATGGGGACTATTAAGAAAGATACACTCCATGGCTCATCAACATGAGACATCCCATGGAGTTTGCCATGCTAAACGACTTTAGCATCAAATGAATATACGTTCCTTGGGTTAAGCCGAGCATCCTTTTAAATCTATCTATATAGATTTGCATCCCCAATTAAGATACTCTTCCCAAATCATTCATGGAGGAATGTTTAGACAACTTTATCTTTATTGATTTTAGCATTGGCATGTCATTCCTTATCCGTATTATATCAACATATAATACCAGAAATGTCACGACGCTCCCACAGACCCTTTTGTACACACTAGGTTCATTCTTATTTTTGATAAAATCAAACTCTTTTGATTATCATATCAAAATGAATGTTCCATTTTTTAGAAGATTGCTTCAATCCATTTCTCAGAGTGTCTACAACTCTTACCTCATCATAAGTAACTGGATCATCATCTTCTATGATACGTACCTCATCGTCATCATCCATGATGAATCCATACCTCCCAGGTATCTTCGGTACTATTCCAGATTTACGATTCGGTTGTGGTAAAATAGGTCTATCTATAGGTTCCTCTTATTTGACTTGTAGTGTTTTGTGGTTCTTGAACTTTTCAAGATGTACTATCCTCCCACTAGCCCCTTCAATGATAAACATCTTTATCTTAGAAGGCAGCATGTTTCGCAACAAACACCTTTTGCTAAGTAGGAGAACAGAACATATACCCTAAACTTACTTTAGGATGTCCCACAAATCTATACTTGCCAAATCGTGTCCCAAACTTATCCTTTGAAACTGTTTCATATAAGTTGGACAACCCCTTATCTTAACATACTTAAGATTAGGAATCCTCCCTATCCATAACTTTTATGGAGTTTGGGGCCAGATTTTGAGGTTACCTTTTCCGTAGATATGCAGCCTTTTATAGGACATTACCCCAGAAGGATACTAGAATGTCAGTAAAATCATTATGGACCGTACCATGTCCAACAAGGTACGATTTTTCCATTCAGATACATCAATCAATTATTGCGTATCAGGATGTGTCCATTATGAGAAAAACCATTTGAGATGATCTAGAAACTTATTGCACAAGTATTTATTCCTTGATCTAATCAAAGAATCTTAATACTTTGCCAATTTGTTTCACTTCTAAATTCTTTGAACCTTTCAAATAATTCATACTTGTATTTCAACAAATACATACATTCAACTCTTTGAATGATCATCTCCTTTTCTTATACTAGTTTGTTCAATTTGCAAAATATATTTTTAACGTAAGTCAAGTATACAAAATCCATTAAGTAATATTCCAGTTCTATACAAAACATTATTATTATAAATAGAACAACAATTGTTCTTAATTATAATACCAAAGATTTCATTGTCCAACAATAAAATAGAAATAATGTTTCTAACAAGAACTGAAATACAATAACAACTTATTGACTTAATAGATTTTCCCGTAGGCATTGCTAAACTATAAGTTCCTATGGCTAATGCAGCAACCTTTGCTTCATTTTCCACACATAGGTTTACTTATATTTGTTTAGCTTTCTACGTCTATTTGGTCCCTTTATAAATCTATATTTATGATAACCAAAGTCGGTATCCAATACCCAAGTAGAACCTTGACTTGAAGAAAAATTTATTTTAAATCATGAGCAAAATTATATTTGTACCCGAAACTTCACTAAGCTTCTTTGGTTAGCCTCTGCAAGATGCTTTTCGCAGTTTCTTTCCAGTGTCCAGGCTTATTGCAGTGGAAGCAAACTCCTTTGCTATTCATATCAGTTTTGTTCTTATTATCCTTTGTTTACGCATTTCTTTTTACCTTCTTAGAATCGTTCTTCTTTTCAGAAGATCTTTTGACCCCTACCAGTAAGACTTGGTCTTTCTTTGTTGGAGAGTGACTCTCAATATTTTTCAACATGTTAAGCAAATCAGCAAGGCTGATATCTAGCTTGTTCATATGAAAAATTCATAACAATTGTGAAAGGAGTCCGGGAGTGAGTTCAAGATCAAATCTTGGCTCACCTTTCCATCCATGACAAAACCCGTTGTCCTAATTGATCAATCAAATTGATTATGTTTAGGACATGTGTCTGTACTGTAGTGTCATTGGCCATTCTAGATTGGAAGAGCTCCTTAGATATCTGATATCTATCAGTCCTACTTTCTTCACCATCAACTACTTGATGTGTAGGAATATAATAGGAGCATCCATAGTTTCATGCTGACGCTGAAGCTCGTTACTCATAGATGCGAGCATGATGCATTGAGCCAACTATGCATCATCTAGCCACTTTCTAAAAGTAGCAATATCTTCCTCAGAGGCATTGTCTGCAACCATTGCAAGGATTGGCGTATTAAAGACATAAGATAGCTTTTCAGCCGTGAGAACTATTCTCAATTACCTTAACCAATCCGTTTAATTCGGTCCGGTTAATTAACATCTAATATGTTTCGCAGTGATAGTAATTTAGACATTGTAAAATTTTGTAAATGAATTTGTAATTAACAACATTTTAACATACATTCTTTTATTAATTACCAAAATAATTTAGGTCTTGTTTTAAATTGGTATCTCCCACTATTTTCTTCAAACTATATTACCCTCAATATATATAGTTCGACAATATCTAATTAAAGATATGTTAGTGAGAATAAGGATCCCATTTCAAATGTATATAGCCTTGTGTGTGCACAACAAACTATATATAAATAAATAGGTAGACAACTCTTGTCAATTACATCAACTATGTAACTCCTTGTATTTTGCCTCTTAAATCATAATGGTCAAGTGTGTGCACATCCGAACTAAAATGATTTAAGTTAAGTCAGACCCAACATTTCTATATAAGTGAAGAGAAAACTACAGCCCTTGTGTGTGCACAACAAAGCAGTAATGTTCAATTCCTTATAAACATCATATGTAATAAAAACAACATCTTAAATATTTAATACTTGCCTTGTGTGTGCATAACAAACTCATATTAAATATTTAATACTTTATTGTTTCTATCATGCTAGAAGGCGACGTTCGATATTCCAAATATCTTTGAACGTTACAACTTAATATAAAATATATGAGGGTTTTGTTATTAATTTGTCTCATCTTGTTTAGCGCGCATGCACATATATATATAAAATACGCGTCATATTAATAAACATGCGAAGCATGTTTGCATAATATATAATATATAATATATATATATATATATATATATATATATATATATATATATATATAGTATAAGCATGCACATATAGAATACTATATTCTACCCGGATTGATTATGGACTTTTATTCTAGTTTGGTTCACTAGAGCCATCAAGTGAACCAAAAGGTCAAACCTAGGGGGTGCAAGAATTAATATTTAAATATAACTATTACATTTAAACCCGGGCTCCATTACAAACGGGTCTTCAAGCGCTCCTTGATCCTTGATCTCTAATTCTTCAAAATTAAATCTAACTATTCCTATTACAAAACTATTTAAAAAAAATAGAAACCTTGATCAGCAGTCAAGGGGAAATACATAGGAGGGAGATAGAATTTACATTAAGAAAAATTTAGAGAAGACGAGGTACGCAGACCCCATTTTAATAAAACCCATACATTCATGCATCCAACTAAAATAAAATCCAATCACATTGGTCAATAGTCCATAATCAATCCCATTTATTATCATACACATCACCATATGTATCAATAAATAACATTCATCTCATGAATAATTAACATTTAATATATATATTGATATCATTTAATGGGCAAATTTAGTTAGTATAAAATCTATTTTTGAATCAAAATAAACTCCTTTATTTTAATCCAAATTTAAATCAAAATAAAACTATTTTATTTTAATCAAAATCTTTAATCAAAATAAACTCCTTTATTTTAATTAATTATGGAATCCAATTCCATAAAAAAAATAAAACTCCTTTATTTAAGGAAATACGGATTTTCTTTCCTATTCACAAATAAACTCCTTTATTTTGAATAATATGAAATCTTATTTCATATCTAAATAAACTCCTTTATTTAAGGAAATTAGGATTCTCTTTCCTATTCACAAATAAACTCTTTTATTTTGAATAATATGAAATCTTATTTCATATTTAAATAAACTCCTTTATTTAAGGAAATACGGATTTTCTTTCCTATTCACAAATAAACTCTTTTATTTTGAATAATATGAAATCTTATTTCATATCTAAATAAACTCCTTTATTTAAGGAAATATGAATCCAATTTCAACTCCAATTAGTTATCATGGAATCCAATTTCAACTCTAATTAGTTAGTATGAAATTCTAATTTTAAAATTAAAATAAATTTTATATTTTAATATTAAAATAAACTTTTTATTTTAAGATTAAAATAAATTATTTATTTTAATTATAAAATTATTAAAATTATTATATATATATATAATATTACGGTAATATATATTATATATATAATATATATATAACAATCATCCTTATATATATCCAGTAACTCTTGATTCCGTGCATGACATATATACACAACACCTGATTTTGTTAAAAAAATAATAATTTACGGAAATAACGTGGCATGTATAACAATCAAGAATCCTGACATAACTAGAAAGTTTAGGTGGCGTGAATCATGTTATGCTTGTACGGCATCATCAAATACACCAACTCATATAAATCTACTGATTCACGAACTTTAAAAAAACGGTGCTATGATTTCGCCTTTTTTTTTAATTTTATACAACAAATTATGCCCAATTAAATTGTTCTAAACACATATCAATATACATATCAAATTAAATAATTAATAATTCACATAAAGGTTTGGCTCTGATGCCACTGTTAGGTTTGTAATATTCAAGAACGCAATCAAATTGCATAAAATTAACGGAAGCGTGTAAAATCAGAGTTTAAAATTTTTACAAACCATATACCCGGATCACCCTTTATGCACAATTATTAATTAAACGAAAAAGAAAGAACAAGAACCATACCCTTGAAGATTCGAGCTTCTTCAGGTACAAGTTCACCTCCAATCCTTTTTCGCGTTCAACTTGAATCCACCGGGTTTGGTTCCTTCTTTTGATCAACGTTAGCCACCCAAGTGTTTCGCCTCTAGAGGTGATCCACCAAGGAAGGAGAAGAATTCAAGAAGATGGGTATTTGGCTCAAACCCTAGTTTTCTATCTCTATAGAAAAAGACGTACTCTCCCAACTATTGGAATTACGTATTTTTGATATCTGATATAAGACTCATCTTATAAAGATATCAAGTAACCCTATTAAAATAAGGTATTATTTATTTAATTATACTCTTTTAATTAAATGGGCTCCCTAATCTTATTGGGAATAATTAATTAAACTCCTTTAACTAATTTTCCCTCCTAATCCTATTAGGAATAAATGAGAGTACTTATATTAAATTAATTCCTAAACTCTTTTAGAAATTAAAATAATAATAATTGTAATAATATTAATAAGACTCCTCTTATTAATTTATATTTAATATTTCTAAAATATTAAATAATAAATATTAAGCTATTTAATTTATTCTATCACCATAGATTAAATTAAATATACTTAACATATTATTACGATTATGCCATTAACTTCTTAAATAATTATTCTTCCTTTTATGGTGTGACCCTTTAGGTTCTCCATATTAAACCGGTTGTGAATAAATCAATTAGAACAATTCTAATTTTATTTAAATAAATAAATTAAACTATTAATTTATTTAAATAAATAATATTTATTCTACAATAGGGATAAGTCTCCCTAGCGATAAACGACTTTCCAGATAATACAGATTTCAACATTAATCATAAAAGAACCTTTGAGTAAATAGTTACCGTACAATTCAATCCTTCCACCATACAATGTCCCAATTAAATATAAGACATGGGATTTCTGTCAAGTCTTATTTTATTTAATTATATGTATTTCGACTCTTAAATGCACAACTCCAAATAATGCAAATTAGAAACACTTTTCTAATTTCATTCTGCCTTGGCCAAGGACTACTGAGTTGTCATTTATCGAATCACATAGGACATTTCTCTTCTTTTACTAGAAGTGGTAGATTCTTTATTGATCATACATTTTCTCCATGTACAACTTATTATACCCAAGCATACCCTTTGATATATCCTAAGGGTCTTAAGGAATAAGTCAAAGTATAACTCATCATACACAAGATACTATGATGATCTCAAGTCCAAGGATCACTTGTACTACTATCACTACAGGAATTCCTATTGACATGCAAGTAAAACTCCATTAGGTATTCCTTAGCGAGTCACGTTCAGTGAATTTATTCTCTAATAAGCACCTACATACTTGCTTTAGTGTCTCCACACATATGATCATGAGATCAATCATCCTCATCCAATGAGCAAGCAACGTATGTACCAATCTATCCGGATTCACTAATCCCAAATTTAGTAATCCAACGATTGGGAACTATTTTAGTTTTAAGCTTTCTAAGAATTTAGATCTCATTAGAATGATCATCATCATTATTCTAAAAGCATTGCTTAAAACTATGGGTTTATCACATATTATAAAACAGCATCATGTAGATAATTAAAAGCCTTTAATAAATAAATACTTTTTTTATTAATAAACGAATAAGATTGTTTACAAAGTATATGCTTTATCATCAAAAATTATTGGCTTCTGTGCATACTACTTTCAGATATAAGGTTAAGTTGCGAGTTCTTAAAACTCATACTTATGGTAAGTTCATGACTCATAATCATATGGTATGTTTTGAACCCCTCAGCGAATGGACGTCTATGGTCTGACTAGGATAAGTTCTTAAACCCATATGATTGTGGCAAGTTACTGAACCCGTAATGTGTGGTAAGTTTGATGAACTGGGGTATAGTAAAGTTATGAATGAAGCATTGAGGATTATAAGAATAGATATATTTATTAAGCAAATGATTTGAAATATCAAAATTTGTTTTTAATTATCACTCATGTACCATGTAACCTGGTGCAGAGATGATAAACATGTGATGGAGTTGTAAATACAGGAACACTTAGTGTGAATTTGACCTTTGTGCGCGTTTTGAGTATCTTTGATAGATACCCAAGAAGTTTGAGTATCTTTGATAGATACCCGAGAAATTTGAGTATATATCAAAGTAAATCTTTGATAGATACCCGAGAAGTTTGAGTATCTTTGATAGATACCCGAGAAATTTGAGTATATATCAAAGTAAATCTTTGATAGATACCCGAGAAATTTGAGTATATATCAAAGTAAATCTTTGATAGATACCCGAGAAGTTTGAGTATCTTTGACGGATACCCGAGAAATTTGCTTATGTATCAAAGTAAATCTTTGATAGATACCCGAGAAGTTTGAGTATCTTTGATAGATACCCGAGAAGTTTGAGTATCTTTGATAGATACCCGAGAAAATAAGATCAAGATCTTGTGTGATCGCTCAGTATAAATGGTGTAAAGTGCACGGTGTAAGGTGTAAGGTGAATTTCGAGGACTAAATTCTTAGAAGAAGGGGTGAATGTGACAACCCGAAAATTTCTAAAATCTTGAATGATTAGAATAAAGGTTAAAGAATAAAACCTAGATGAGAATTTGAGGATTTATTTAAAATTTTCAAGTAAAAACCTATATGGTTTGATATTCGAATGTGAATAGAGAAAATATGGGTTATAAAATTTCTAAATCCTAGAAATGAATTAATATATACTTGAAGTAATATCAAGGATAAGGTATTACGATACCTGTAAATTCGATGTGAACTGAATAGTCTAAGAAATGTTTTATAAGTACATATGGAAATTTTATTATTGGAGATAAGATTTCACATGAAGAGGTGCTATGAGGTTAAACGAAGATGAGTATATATATAGAAATATATATACTTAGTAAGGTGCTATATATATTTTAGCAAGAGGAATGATAAATCAAGTTAATGATTTAATGATCAAGATAAAACTATGTTAGTAATAAATATAGCTTGAGTGTTGGCCTTGACTGACAAATAAGAAATTGAATAAGTATAAAGTCGTTAGTTAATACGAATAGCAATGAGAATGGAGTAATTTAAAACTCAAAATTTGAGTTAGATATAGAATTTTGAAGCATGGACTGCTCGGTTGTGTCCGAAACGTCAAGTTTAGTCAGAATGGACAGTAAACACAATATGTGTAAAGGTTGACTTTTGGTCAAAGTCAATAGTTGACTTTTTATGAAGAAAAGTCAAAATTTGTGTGAGAAGTGAAAGATGTTATGATTATGAGAATTATGAATATGAGTAAAAAAATATACATTATATAATGTGAATACATTTATTTTGTATATAGGAGTGAATTACGAATTAAGTTATGTAACCTAATATATATATTAGGTGTGGTGATTAAATAACCTGAGAGGTTATAATATGAGAGAATATTAGTATATAAATGTATATACTGACATTAAGAGATTTATTTTATATCTCTCCAATAATTAATTTTCTAACCAAGTATAATTTGGTTTATGAAATTAAAAGGGCATGAGTAAGGAATTTATTTTCTAGAGTGAGAGATAAAAACCCTAATTTAATGATAAGGGTAGAATGGAATATAATTAAAAGTAATGGACTATAATAAGGTCATAGCCCAATTAATTTGAATAGAGTCCAAGAGAAGGGGATTTAATGGACTAAAGATGTTATATTGTTAAACAAGCCCAATTAATATATTAAGCATGTGACTTGTAGATAATATGGGTTAAGGGCGATTAAATTATTTAATCTAGCCCAACATATTATGTGTGGGACAAGAATTGTAATGACCCAATTAAATTTTGGGTGAAAGCACTCTAGCCCAACATATTATGTGTGGGACAAGAATTGTAATGACCCAATTAAATTTTGGGTGAAAGCACAAGTTAGTATTTGTTAGTAAGTAAAACAAGTAAAATGGCTAGCTCAATGGAATTAATTATTGAGAACCCAAGCTAAGCCCACTTGTGGGAGAATAATAAATTATATTAAGTTAAGAGATTTTTTTTATTATCTCAAGTTACTAATTTTATAACTTAATTAAAATAAGTTTGATTGGATTATAAAAATTTAGTGTACTAGAGTAATGATTGAAATTCTAAATATTTGGAATGGGTACCCTAATTAAATATTTAGGGTGAGACAAATTGAAAATGATTGGACCATATAAGTATTGCATGGCCCAAAAGAATTAATTGAAAGCCCAAGAGATTATATATAATTAGCCCAATTGTTGGCCCAATTTTGATCCAAGTTTGGAGGATATCTTTGAACAAGAAAAGGCAAAGGAGGGGCATATTTGGGATAAAGAAAAGGAAGCTAGCATGTGTTTAGAAGAGGGCCACTTGGCCGAATTTTTTTTTTGTTAAATAAGAAGAAGAGATAAGAATAAAAAGAGAAGATAAAGAAAAGAGAAGAGAAAAAGAAGCTCGGCAAAAAGAAAAAGAAAGTGAGAAGAGAGAAACCGGGAAGGAGAGGGAAAGAAGAAGAGAGGGGCGGCAGCCTTTCATGGGGAAAAGATGGAGAAGGATCTCCATGGAAGAAAGAAGAAAGATGAAGCAAAGGTATAATCTCTCTCTAATTTTTTTTTTAGAAATTGATGAAGGGGTTTATGATTTGGGTGTTTAAAACCCTAAGATCTATGTAATATATATGGATTCATGTATGGATTTAGCCATTTTGGGTGTTGATTTGGTTTGAAACCAAAAGAAGAGAAAAATAAATTTTTTTTAGTTTAGAAACCCAAAATTTCTAGGTATTTTGAAAATCCACCATTTTAAATCTATAGCTCCTTTTTGCGATCCGTCAAATAGGGGTACTAGATATATGTGTTGGCTAGTAAACCCAAGTGGTAGGACTCAAAAATGTTGAGTTTTCATGGGGTAATGACTGATTTTGTGAAAACAGTCCGGTTTTTCTAACAAAAAAAATGGGCAGATTCGTGGCAGTCTAAAACGCGGGCAGTTTGGTCCCGTTTTTGTGCTTTATAACTTCTGGGCTTTTGGTATGTTGTATTACTCTGATTTAGCTTTCCATAGACTCCGGAACGGACTAATTCCGACTCCGGATGAGGTAGTTATGGCGTTCGGAAGGAGAGTAATAAAACTGTTTCTCAAATCCCGAACAGCCTCCTTGATGTAAATTTTTGGACTGTTGTGTTCTGATTTTGGAAAAATGTCGTGAGACAAAAGTTATAGCACTAGAAGTTATCTTCGAGTGGGCTCAAGAATCGCTCAAAAATGTTTTAAAACGCGAGAGTTATGGCCGTTTTAGCGAGGCTGGGTAAAATTTTCGGAAATCAAAAGTGTCCAAAAATAGGAATAATGTGATTTACGATGTGAGACCCTTTGAGCATGTCTTATGAATATTTTTGATGAAGCTTTGGGTCGGGTTTATAGTGTTATGATGTTTATGACATTTTAGAATGTTTAAATGAGTTTATTAATTACGGAAAGGAAAAACAATTGAAATAATTGTTTATTTATGAGATTAATGTTTTGAATTATTTTATATGACTAATAATATTATATTGATATATTATTAGTAGTATTTGACTAGAATGTTATTAAAAGGTTGATAACCTTAGCGTAAAATATTATTATATAATTAATAATATTCGACGAGAGATTAAAATGAGAGATTTATGATATTTTTCAATGTAATTGTTGAAATTGATATTCAATAAAGTAAAAGTTATTTAAATTAAAGAAATATTATAGTAAATTAATTTTTACTATAAAAGCTATACATTAGCTGTTTAAACTCCGAATTTGCGAGTAGAGGTAAAAGATATTTTTGAAATGAAATTTAAATGGTTTAAGTTTCAAAATGTAAAATATTTATATACACAAATGTGAGATACCTTTATTTGGTTTAGAAAGATTAAAATGAATTAAGTTTCTAAATAAACTAATATTTGTTTTGAGTAAGAATAAGTAATATTAGTTTGTATAAAACTAATAATCGTTATTGATGAATATACATGCATGTTTTGTAACATATTCGATTATCTAATATGTGTGTGCATGTAAATATAATTCTGTAGGAATTGTGGAGAAACTCTAAGTTAAATTTTGTGGTAATCTCCAATCAAGGCAAGTTTTTCAGTTCTATTATGTTTGTGGATGGAATGTGATTATGTGTTAAATTACATATCATGCTCTATGAATTGTTAAAAGTCAAAATATAACTAAGTTAATTAGGTTATGGAACTCAATCTATATGTGATTACATGTTGTATGATGTAACTCGATAAATTAAAAATGTATAATGCATGAATGTATGCTTTGTAAGGAATTATTGATGCATATAGGATATGCATAGTAAAGAATATATGTTGCATGCAGATATGCATATTAAAGTAAATGTAGTGTATATGGAATTGTGTGCTATGTGAAACATGATAGACTGTTAAATTTGCTGGGCTGTCGAGCTCAATCTTGCAAACACAAACTTTTTGCAGGTTAAAGAAGTTAGGCAATATTACTTGCTATACAGATGATGAAGATTGAATGATGTGCAAAAATGAATACATTTCCTTGAATTAGAAATGGTATAAATCTATGATTGATAGTTGTGTCAAATGTAATTGGCAGTTATGTATAGTTTGAAATGTTGAATGGTTAAAGAATGTTTATTCTGAAATGAGAATAGATATGATTCTAAAATGAATGAATCATCAATATAAAAGATATGAAGTATTGAGACTTAAGCTTTTAATACATTTACACGGATTATACAAATCATATAATAAATATGATTTTAGTATAAAAAAAAAAGAATTGTAAAGGTTGCGATTCAGGGAATGGATGACTTAAGAAAAAAAAAGGTTTAATTATTCCAAAATTTTTAGTTATTTTAACATTAAATAATATTTTAAAGCTAGAACAAGGTAGTATTAACGCACAAGATCGGGAAGGAAAATAGTCTCGATTTTGGGGGCGCTACATTTAATCTACATATCTCGGGGTTATCTCCGAGATTGGAAATGACATTCCCGGTGTGTGTTTCTGGTTTGAGATGATGTTCCCGATTTGTGTTCCGGGATGGAACTGAACTTCCGGTGGTATCCGAAATGGATGTAAGTTGTCTTTCAGGGTTATCTCCAAAAGACGAATCTACCCTCCTGTAATGTTAGTAATAGGAGTGCAGAAAATTTTGAGTTTCTACAGATGCCCCTCTTTATCATATTCATGCAATACAAGGCATAGATAGGATAAAGAATACTAGACACTTGAAATTCAAGAAAGATAAACATGATGCTATATGCAACAAAATGATGCAAATGCATGTAGAATGCTTGAATGATTGTCATGTAATCCTGCTGGGATGACAATCAGTGATGACTTGGACATGCGATCTAATTTTCCAAGGATGTTGACATTGGGACTACCACCAAAGTCTTGAACCCTAGACACTGGCTCATACTCCATAGAGGTACCTCTTGTGTGAAAGAGATCTGTGGGGATAAGGCTTTATCTGTTTGAGGATGTGTATAATATGTTCCCTCATACTGTTGGAGTTACTACCAATAGTTTGTTGTTATCAGGGTTGCCTGATCTTCGTTGATGTGTGTATCACCGGATAGATCCCTGCTGGATGCATTGTCAAGGCTGCTTAACCTTCATTAATTTGTGTATCAATGGTTGTATTGCATTGTAACCCCGCCGGGGAGACGTAGATGTTTGAAGGATGTACGTTGTGACCCCCGCCAGGGAGACATAGATGTTTGAAGGATGTGCGTTGTGATCACCACCGGGGAGATGTAGATGTTTGAAGGATGTGCATTGTGACCCCCGCCGGGGAAACATAGATGTGTGATAACTTCGGCGTTGTAACCCTCGCCAGGTAGGTTTGATATTTCATGGTTTCGCGTTGTAACCCCCGCCAGGGATACGTTAGGGTTGCCTGACACTCATTGATGGCATCGAACCTTTGTAGGGTATTGCCGACCATGATATGTGAAAACTGAGCTCATTAGTATAGTATACCCTGTATTCAGGCGAATACCATTAAGACGATGGGAGTTTAACTCTAACCGACAAGAAACCAGGATTTCAGGCTGTCCCGCTCCATCGCGTAGCATTTTTATTCCTGATTTAGCCTTTTTAACTTGTGAGACCTCCTTTTCAACTCTAACTGGAGCAAGCCAGAGGTGTGGGACCCATGTAGGGGTTCCACAGGTGTACCTGCAGGTGCCGCAGGTTAACATGCGGCCAGCCGTGCCTATGTATAGGTGGCTGGTCGCTTACATAAGTCATTTTAAAGTTGCGCAGCGAAGGAAATCCGAGAGCTCTTCTTCAGATCTGCTGAGTTCGAGAAACTTTCTGTATATTCTATCACCGTACAATTGTTCTTCACTATCCTGGTAACACATGCATGTATTTTTTTCCAATTTTTGTCCGTTGGAAAATGACATATCACATGAAATGCATTTAGACACATAGTAGTGAATATGCATGCGGATATGACTTGATAAAAAATATTCAACATAGTAAATGTTAGTATTAAACCATGCTTAACATAATGATGTGAAAAAATTTAACTTTTGAAGTAGTCAAATTGGCACCTTTTACTGTCATTTCTTATCCCATATGAGGACAAATGAGTAAAGGTGGAATAGTAAAATAATCCTGGTAATTAGAATACACTTACGGATTTTTACTGCAATGTGATGAATGCATACAAGATATATATGACTGTGTACAGGTGTGCTACTGAATGGTCACCTAGTCATGCCTATGTGCATGTGGATAGTCCCATTTACAAAGGGGGCTATGACAAAAATTTTCCAAAATGTAGGCATTAAGTAGTTATGCATTTTTAACTCTACTATTGATGTATGTTAAAACAATGCATGTATGCATGTAATCATAGAATGCATTTTGAAAAAGACTCCAGGTACGAAATAACCACAGCCTTTCTGAGGTGATTTAGAGACTTGTTGTGCAGATATTATGGATCCAGATCAATCGAGCAGTTCCCGCAGGACAACTTCTGGTGTACGGAGGAGGGCTTTTTAAGAGCCTCAACGTCGTTCTGTGAGACAACCTCATCGTTTGGCGGAGGCGGTGGTACGTCCTATTCGGGTTGAGGTGTCGAATGTCAAAGACGAGGAGGAGGATATACCATTCGAGGTTCCTGCTCCTGTTATACGTGTTCCCCGTAGGGAATTGCCAGGTATTCAAGTGGCGAACCCATATCTTTTGGGTGACTTAAGTAGGCATCCTTCAGTATACCTGCACGCAAATGAGGTATGAAGTTAGATCTTTAATCTTCCTTATTTCATATTGACGAGGAGTCAAGGAGTCTGATGTTGATCTGTATTTGATGTTGGTTCCCGGCTTCACACAGCCTTGAGGGAATTCATTTAGCATCCACTCTATGTATCAGGCCTGGCATGATGACTATAGAGCGATTGTTCATGGCTGGGGATTCGGGAGGTTCTTCTACATTCTACCCCGTCGTTGTCCCTGGGGTTACCTCAGGGCATTGTCTGAGCGGTGGTTTCACCAGACTCAGTCACTTCATTTGCTAGACTTCACGGTGATGATGACGTCGATGGATTGGCGGTTTATCATAGGTATGGAGTTTGGAGGGGAGCCGGTGCCTTGTACAACGGATATCACCCCTACCTTCCGTCAGATCCTTGTTGGGAGTTTCGGAAGATGCGATCAAGGGCAGGACTGTTCGTATAGGTCCTTTGTGCATAGATGATATGAGCGGGCTATTAAGTGAGCCCATACCCGATGATGTGAGAGTCAGGGATTGCATTCTTCGGCGATTATTCCTGATGATCATTAGGGGCTGCTTCATAGCAGATAATTCCTCTATGGTGTCCTTCGCTTTGATCAGTGCCACTCGATACGTGCACCATATAGGAGAGTATAATTGGGGTTCCTACACCTTTGCCTACTTCCTCAGGGGAATGCGTATGCGATCGTAGGGCTTGACCGAGGCAAGGTTAGGATTCTACCCATTTCTATTGGTGAATGTTTCTCTTTTCTTTTCCCATTTTTGGGTTAAGAGTGTTGACTGACAGCAGATGTTTGCCTTTGTGTTAGCAGTTTTGGGCCTATGAGAGGCTTCCTTTTTTGCGTCCTGTGAGCATGTTAGGTTTCAATACCTATCCACGAGGACGGAGATGGCATCATTCCACACTGGCGGAGGTCCCTTTTGCTGAGGGTTTCACTCATTATCGTTTACAGCTGGAGCTATTGAAAGCTGATGTCATCACGTGGATTCCCTACTCTGGAGAACATTTGGGAGTTGGTTTTGAGGATGGGTACCTGACTGGAGTGAAGTACGTCATTTCCACCCACAGGATTCCTCTATTCACAGATGGAGGATGGGAGCTCTATTTAGGAGAGCGTGCTATCAGGAGCACTACAGGAGAGATTCGTATGCCAATCTTACATACTGACAGGCGTTATTGGTCTGTTTCGCAGTCACCCGTCATTGAAATCCCATTGATGGGGATTGACGACTTTACATTGTCAGAGGGCCCCTGTTCTTAGGAGATGTTCCAGCATTGGTGGATCCCTCGTACGATTGGAGCTCAGACCCGCGCAACATAGTTTATTGGGGATATGGTTCCATGATCCGTGATGATGACAGATTAGGCTAGCCTGTGTCAGAGATCTAACTCATGTGACACAGATTGACAGATTGACGTGACAGTTGGACCGGTCACATCTTTTCATTCGGCATTTGGGTTGAGATCCTGCAGAGGTAGATACTTTTGATCCTTCCAGCTCTGGCGCTTGTCCCTCGAATGACCCATATGGTTTTGCCGGCGCAGATCCTCCTTTGTATAGACCTAACATCCTTATGGATAGAGATCCAGTGACTCAGGAGGAGTTACATCATGTGGACAACATCGATGATGTGGACATCGACACCATTGACTTTTTCTGATGTATTTCTTTTGATAGGCCTCTGTTAGCTACTGGGTAGCTTCGCCCCATTTCCGTTATATCTTTTGATAGGCCTCTGTTAGATGTTGGGTTGATTCACCCCATTTCCCTGTATTTTAGTTGTACAAAGATGTATTAGATGATGATATACTTAGGAATGTATGCATAGTTTTCCATTCCCTATATCATATTTCCATCTATTGTATCATGCATGTTATTGTTATGCATATGTATGTATGTTCAGAGATATTCAGCATTGACCCCTGGATGGTCTTATTACACGGCCAGTACAGATGTCTTCTTTGACAGTTAGCCGTATTAATCATACCCCACCATTTGTGATGGTAGCTGGTATGAGATTATGGTATGATAATATATCACCATCAGACACGGTGATCGTAGATGATTTGCTACAATATACTATGACCTTACTGATGTTTTAGGTTCCTCCAGGATTTATAGAGGGCATGCTAGAGCAATGGGTATCAGACATACATGTATTCCTCTTTGGGACCCGTGAGTTGACTCCTACTTTAGAGGAGTATGCACGATTGACGATGCTGCCTATGGATAGACCTTATGTACACATGGTGATAGGAGACATGAGTAGACAGTTCATGACTCTCACAGGATTGAGGCGCAAAGTAGTATAGGATGAGATTACATCCGACCATGTTATATCCCAACATTTCCTATTTGACAGTTTTTGCTCTGAGGACAGCTATGCACAACATTCTGGGGATTTCACCACACCGGAGGGTCATTGGCATTCAGCCAGAGTAGATGTACTACTTCTATGCGTATTATCATACGTATACATGCCGCGATACATGGATGAGCTAGATATCGACGTCATTGTGGCAGTGAGAACACTCAGGGAGGGTCATACCATTATACCGATGATCATCGTAGAGACCTTGAGGTCGGCTACATACTGCTGCACTTATCTGGCAGGAGTGTTCACAGGTAGCTCGGTCGTGCTTTATGTGTGGTTCATATCGCACTTGAGACCGATTGGCACATTTAGACATCATGGATTTTGTTTCACCCATGAGATAGCCATGTCGTACTCATTCTAGCCTGCGGAGTATACATATGTTGCATCTTGGTCCGCTTTCTTGGCAGAGATTGGAGATCCATTTGATATATTTCCGTGTCCAGGGCTCAGTTCACCCTACAGCTACATTACTCATGCTCTGGGAATGGATTATCTCCACTCTCGTTGGTTTGAGGGGTATGATTACTTACCACCCACTGGTCGTGATGTGTCAGTTTGACCAGTTTCAGGACTTTCATCCGTATGAGGGGGCAGTGAGTCAGTGCTTCGCGTCACACCATTTTTGAACGGAGGGCAGATCCAGGTTGTATGCCTGTTGGGATCAGCGAGAGTTGGCTGAGTTTTCTGTTAGTCATCCAGGTTGTTCTGTAGGGTACTTTGCATGGATGAAGACAGAGACTGCATTGACTGCGGCAGTATCCACAGTGCAGGAGGTTGATTCTGACGATGAGGAGCCTATAGTGGAGGCTGTCATTCCCATCGATGACTTGACTGCTGGGCTACCAGCATTTATGATAGATTCTCCCATCCCGAGTGCCACTGTTACTCAGTATTCGGTATAGCATTTGGAGCAGAGCTTATATCTGATGACCTATAACAGAGATCAGGCTAGGGCCATGATGTTGACAGCTCTTGATGAGAGAGATACAGCTCTGTTAGAGAGGGATGAGGCTAGATCAGCCAGGGATGCATTGATAGTTGAGCGAGATGCCGCCTTATCTGTTAGGGATGTGGCCATTGCAGATAGCATTTCAGTAAGATCCCAGATGACGGTTAGTCTAGCCAACATGAGTGTTTACGTTGATGAGCATTATGCCACCATGCAGTTAGCCTCTGATCTGTTAGCTCGTGTAGATACCCTTGGGCAGGAGCTCGCAGTGCTTCCTCTGTCTTCAGAGAGGGATGCTATGTTAGATCTTATAGTCCGCATACACACAGATCTATAGATAACTTTATATTTTCCTGCACAGACTAGCTTAGCCATTTTGTCATGTACAACACAGATGTATATATCAAACAGTATTATGTATGGCAGGGAAATATATTTTGATTCACTTCCCTTTTAGTTATGCCTTGATACTTGCTTGATACTTTCCTGTTTCTCTAGGGACTTTGATCTTGATGCATTATGAACTTATCCTTTATAGATGGACATTAAGACATCGTAAGGTCTCTCAGAACGGATCATTGATTACTAAAAATCCCTACCATCTTTGGTGTCTAGGGACTGGTATCTGTATGGAAAAAATGGAGAGGAGGGTGGTCTCTTCCTCTTTGAGATTGACCTCACCACAGATGGTCTCTAGTACTTCTATTTGTGAGAAGCCTAGTTAATTTCATCTCTTATGGGTTGGTGTTGCTCTTTGAGGCACGATCGCAGCTTAGATGGTCACCGAATCTTCTATTTGTGAGAAGAGGTTGGATAATTCCATCCCTTTGATCTGAAACCGATGAAGTCGGGAAAATTGAAGGTTGATCTCAGTACCGTGTGACAAGTATGTTTGTTCTGGTAGGGGTTACACTGCACCATGAATGGCTGCCTACATACTCCTGTTGAAGAGTAGATCAAGTCTGCTTAGTTCGAACCTGGTGTAAGAGGTTCAACTGCTTAATGCTGAAGGCAGATGGGTGTAGAAGTATTTTTGTTGTTTTTGTGAAGAAAGGGCAGAAATGTTTTTGTTATTTTTCTTTATTGCGACCGGGCCATATAGAATATTGTTGCCTACGTACCCCTGGGTATCTGGGAGATCAGGTCGATGTAGTTCGCCCCTCAGGACAAATCGTAGCTGAAGAGAAGCATAAATCCCATGTGCAGGCTATACTGCGGGGAAAAGAAAGTTTAATCCCATGGAGGGGATAAACTGCAAGTGTGGAAAAAGTTTAATCCCATCTTGAGGATAAACTGCAGAGGTGAAAAGTTTAATCTCGTCTTCAGGAGAAGTAGATGTGAAAAGTTTACTCTCATCTTTAGGAGAAGCAGGTGTGAAAAGTTTAATCTCGTCTTCAAGAGAAGTAGGTGTGAAAAGTTTAATCTCGTCTTCAAGAGAAGTAAGATTGTATGAAAGGTTTAAAATGAAGTAAAAATCTGGCTGCTGGCTTGAAGTGTATGTTTCCCTGAGGGGCAGAAGAGTTTGTAAAAAGGAGAGAGGGTTCAAAATCGGAATGACTGGTGATTAGATGATCAAAACCAGGATGTTTGTTTGATGGTAACTTCAGACATAATACCGTTTCACGGGTCCTAGTTGATAAGCTGTGGAAATTCATCACCATCCATTTCCTGCAATCCGAGAGCACCTCCTGTCAATGCTTCCTTGACATCAGATGGGCCTTCCCAGTTATGAACGAATTTTCCCTTAGATTGATCTTGGTTGTCGACGATCTTCTTCAAAACCAAGTCATGTTATTTGAATTGCTGTAGTCGGCCTTTTTTTTGTGTAGGATCGTGCGATCCTTTACTAATATAACTGACGATGGAAGATAGTCGCGGTTCGCCTTTCATCTATCAAAGACATTTGGTGATACCAGTCTTGTACCCATTGGTCTTCATCCAACTGAGCATCCATCAATACTCTGAGGGATTCCATTTCCACTTCTATGGAGAGCACTGCTTCCATCCCATAGACTAATGAGTAGGGGGTTGCCCCAGTGGAAGTACGCATTGAAGTTTTGTAGGCTAATAAAGTTAGGGGCAAGAGGTCATGCCATCCTTTGTGATTGGCGGATATTTTTCCGCATGACCTTCTTGATGTTTTTATTAGCCGCTTCAACATCACCATTCATCTTTGGTCGGTAGATGACAAAGTTGAGATGTTTGATGTGGAATTTTCTGCATAATTCCTCCATCATGTAGTTGTTGAGGTTTTTAGCATTGTCTAACACAATGACCTCTGGTTGTCCATATCGACAAACGACATTGTTTCCGATGAAAGTAATGATGACATCTTTAGTAACCCTGGGGAAGGAGGCTGCTTCAACCCATTTGGTGAAATAGTCGATCATGGTGAATATGAATCGATGTCCATTACTTGCTTTGGGATCCATGGGCCCGATCACGTCAATTCCCCACATTGAGAAGGGCCATGACGAAATCATATTGTGGAGTTCCCTTGGAGGGGCGTGAATAGCATTCCCATGGATCTGACATTGATAGCACCTCTTGACGTGATCATCATAGTCAGCTTTGAGTGTAAGCCAATAATGTCCCGTTCTGAGAATTTTCTTGACAAGTAGGGGTCCGCTCATGTGAAGGTCGCATACTCCACCATGGATCTCATCCATGATTCGCTGAGCTTGGTCTTTGTCCAGATATCTGAGGAGACCTAATCCTGCATCTCTTTTGTAGATTGCATCTCCGTTCAGGTAGAATTTCATAGCAAGTCGATGAATCCACCTCTTCTTAGTTAGGCTCGCCCCAGCGGGTGTAGATCCATCTCATAGGTACTCCTTGATATGTTGATACCAAGGGTTGTGGATTGGAGGCAATCATCCGATACTTCTCTAATGTAATTCCCATAGACTAGGGCTTTCTACATAGCAATCGTGATGCTTGGCATGTTTTTCTTATCAGGTATGTAAACCAAGGAGGCCAACGTTGCTAATGCATCTGCAAAGTCATTCCTATTACGAAGAATGTGTAGAAAGGAGACTTCTTCGAACTCCAAAACCATCTGTAAAACTTGCCGATGGTAAGGCAGTAAATGTAATTCTTTGGTTTGATAGATTCCTGTGGATTGCTTGATTACCAATTCGGAATCTCCAAAGACAGTTAACCGCCTGATACCCATTGAATGGGCAAGTTTGATTCCCATAATACAGCCTTCATACTTAGTTGTGTTATTGGTGTTGACAAACTATAATTTGACGGCAACGGGATACTGTTCCCCCGTACCAGATATTAGAACTGCTCCAGCTCTAGAGCCTTCTGTGTTAACAGCTCCATCAAAATAAATTCTCCACGTACGGCATGTATCGTACTGATGTTGTAGCGGAATTGTCATTACTCCTTCGTCAGGAAAGTATGTTTCTAAGGGTTTATAATCCCTACAGGTGTAGCGGCCAATTGATCCATAATTCCTTGACCTTTGACCGACTTTTGAGTCACGTAGACGATATCAAATTGCTGTAGGATCAACTACCATTTGGACAGTCGACAATTCAGTATAGGCTTACTGAACACATACTTGAGAGCATCCATTCGGGATATAAGATGGGTTGTGTGACCATGGAGATAATGTTGTAATGCCATGGAAGCCCATGCTAAAGCACAACAAGTCTTCTCAATCAGAGTGTACTTGTCTTCACTGATGCTGAATCTTTTGCTGAGGTAATAGATAGCTCGTTCTTGGCCTCTATTGTCTTTCTGCCCCAGCATGCAGCCCATAACATTATCATTTATGGACAAGTACATGAACAGGGGAAAATCATCCCTGGGAGGTACCAAAACAGGAGCGTTAATCAGTTGTTCTTTGATAGTAAAGAAGGCTTTTTGACACTCGTCATTCCATTTCATGGAGGAGTTCTTCCTTAGCAGCTTGAAGATAAGCTCACAGGTTGCTGTGAGTTGAGAAATGAATCTACTAGTGAAGTTGATTCTTCCCAAAAATCCCCGTATTTCCTTCTCTGTCTGAAGAATGGGCATTTCCTTGATGGCCTGGATTTTGGTAGGATCCAGTTCAATCCCTTTGTGGCTGACTAGGAAACCTAGCAACTTGCCTGACTTAACACCAAAGGCGCACTTGGCAGGATTCAACTACAAGTTGTACTTACGCAACCTATTGAAAAGCTTTTTGAGATGGTCTAAATGGTCATCCTCTTTCGGGGATTTGACAATGATGTCATCCACATAGATCTCTATCTCCTAGTACATTAAATCGTGGAAAACAGCCATCATATTTCGCTGGTAGGTTGCCCCGGCGTTGATGAGGCAGATTGACAACCGTCTGTAGTAAAAGGTTCCCCATGGTGTGATGAAAGTAGTTTTCTCATGATCTTCCTCAGCGACCATAATTTGATGGTACCCCGCAAAGCAATCAGGAAAGGAGTACATGTCGTATTGAGCAGTATTATCAATAAAAATGTCGATAAATGGCACGAGAAAGCTATCTTTAAGGCAAGCTTTGTTCAAATCCCGCTAATCCATGCAAACTCGCACCTTTCCTCCTGGTTTTGGCACGGGAACAATGTTGGATATCCACTTTGGATATGTAGACACCATGATGATGCCAGTTTGAAATTGTTTCATAATTTCTTCTTTCACTTTTCAACTCCACTCAGGTTTCAATCGCCTGAGCTTTTGACTAACTGGCTTGAATCCTTCTTTAATGGGAAGGCGATGAAGAACAATGCCAGTGGACAATCCCGCCATGTCTTTATGAGACCATGCAAACACATCTTGGAATTGGGTTAACAGTGCAACCATGTCATTCTGTTGATTTATTGTAAGGTCTAAACCAATCTGGATTAGCTTAGGGTTGTCTAAGGTTCCGAGATTGAAAGAAGTAGTTTGATCAAGACTGGGTTTGGGTTTGTGTTTGTCGGCGACCCATTCCTTAATCTCTTGAGGTGTCTCAATGTCCTCTTGGATGTCCATCAAGTCTGAGTCCAACTTTACATCAAAGTTACAACCCTTGTGGAGAGAAGGCACGTCATCAGCAAGGACAGGCACATCTAAATTCAGAGTCCTGAAACAAAAGATGCTTTCACTTAATATATGCAACTTTTCGATCATACAAAAGTGTTAGCATGTACTTGATAAAATAAATTCTAGTGCTGTAAAGGAAAGAAAGAAATTAAAGTTATCTACAAGGCAGAGGGATTTTCTTCCCGTTTTACCCACGTCGACCAATGAATGGAGTGCTGTTCCAATTGTCGAGGGCAAAGTCTTGATGGACTGCAGTGATGGAAGGATCGTTATTTTCCTCCTTCTCCCGAATGATAACCATGACATATGGGCAATCATCGTCTGGGGTGTATCTATTTATATATTCATCATAAACAATGATGTGAATGCCTGCCATCATCGAGGCAAGGTCATGTTTATGTTTCCGTTCCTTTTCTTACACCTCAGGATCAGGAATCAGCACCTCTTTATCTTTGATTGGCATTAGTTTTGGAAACAACATAGCTATAACATGTGCTGGAACCTTTACTAGAGACTGTATCAAGTCATGCGATAAAGGTGTAGAAAATCGCCGTGTGGCGGAAGTTTGAGGAACATGCTTGTGCTTATGTGGATTCTTATGACTAGAACTGGCAGAATAGCCTAGTCCGGCTGTCCCAATCTGACTGGACATTTGGATAGGGTGCTTAATACCCTGTTGATCCTTACCAAGCCCTTGTCCAGGTTGATAACCCAATAACATCATTTCTTGAGTGGCTAACATAACCTCGTCAGAAATCTTGGGTACTGGAAGTGGCGCTCCAATAGAATGGTATTGCTTGTTACTCACTTCCAGAGTATGGAAACTTATCGGCTCAACTTCTGAATTGAAGCTGATAATTGGTAGAGTTCTTGGTCTAGGACATTCCGTTTCAGCATTAACAATGACTAGACTGTTGTTGATGATGTATTTGAGTTGTTGATGTAGCGTGTAGGGAACAACTCCAACCATGTGTATCAATGGTCTCCCCAATAATAGGTTGTATCTTGAGTCGATCTTGAGGACGTGGAAGGATACGTTGAATGTATTAGGACCAATCTCAATTGGTAATTCAATCCTTCCAACAGAATTTTGCCGAGATCCATCAAAAGCTCGGATGATCGTATGGCTACTTTGGATCCGCTTGAGATTGATATTCATCTTTACCAAGTTGGCATAAGGACAAATATTCAGAGATGAACCTCCATCTATCAATACTCCTGCTAGCATGTACCTGGAAGACAACACTGCGATGTGCAGTGGTTTGTAATGACCGGTCCCTTCAAGAGTTATGTCGTCATCAGTGAAGGATATCACATTGTTGTTGAAAATGTGATCAACCAAATGTTGAAATTTTTCCACATCCATTGATTTTGGCAGATAGGCTTCTTCCAAATCCTTTAGCAAGACCTTCCGATGCTCCTCGGAAGAGATAACCAAGTCCAAAATTGAATTCTGGTGTGGACCTTCTCGCAAGCTTAAAACCACATTGGCTTCATTATGACCCATAGTACGAAGGAATTTTTCAATCTTCTCAATGGGCAATTTCCCCTTTGCTGCGCAAGTATGTTTAATAACCCATTAAGGAAGGTACAGTGGATTTTCTTTCGACACTGTGGCAGTAGTATGAGACGTGGATCCTTCAGCTTTTCCATAATTCCATGCAACTTTGTGTAAGCTGACAACAGGATGTTGTAGTCTGCAAGGTAAAGGAATTGGCTCTGGTGCGACCACTTTCAAAGGATTGTCAGCTCCTTTGAGATGAAAGTGTTGTATGGGAAATACTTTGACTGTCTCATCATCCACTTCAGATATAACTACTACTGATCCCTTCCGTTGGGTAGGACATGCATTCCCACCCTTGAATTGTATAATGTAATCATCTGCTATTTGCAGGACACCGCTATCAATAAAATTCTAAATGAGATGGCGGAGTGCCCAGCATTCTTCTATGCTGTGACCGTGAGAATGTGAATGATATTGACACATTTTACCAGGATTGAACCGCCCTGAGCCGGGATGAATTGGAGGTAGAAGGAATGTGATTCTTCCCTCGCTAATCAATATTTGAAGTATCTCCTCCATAGATTGGCCCAAATAGGTGAATTCCCTTTTATTGGCAAAATCTCGACGAGATTTAGCACTTGCTCTCTTTGCAACCTTATCCTCCATAGCTTCGCTTTCTAGAGAAGTTGATGAAGCCTTCATAACAAATGGAAGGAGATAGGCATGCTCCTGCTTGATTAATTGGCGTGTGACTTGATGATGGTGGGTCACCAGTTCTGCCAATTTCTCAATTTTTTTGGAAAGAGCTTTCATCTTTCGTTCCATGGTAAACTGGAACTTTGCATAATCCCATTTGTCAACACTGTCTTTGATGGGTTGAGATGATTCGCTGTTAGAATTGGAACCTTGTAAAGTGCTCCAACTGATCATGTTGACCTCTTCTTCTTTATGTTGAGGAAGAGGGTTGTCTTGTACATGAGGTTGATCTGGTTTAGTGACCATGATCTCACCATTGTCTATTAGATCTTGAATCTTATGCTTCAAGGCCCTACAGTCTTGAGTATCATGTCCGTGTACCCTGGCATGATAAGCACACTTTCGAGTAGCATTAAAACCCCTCCCATTAGGGTTGGCTGGTGGAAGAAGATGTGTAATTTTCTTCTGAGCCGTCAGAAGAGGAAGAATATTCTCGAGCGAGTCCCCTAAGGGTATGAATGTTCAAGGTCGCTTTAATTCTCCACTTTTAGTTTCTCCTCTGCATGCATGCTTGGATTGACTTTTTGTCCTTGTAGTATAAAGGAAACATGCTCCTCGATCTTTTTAATGACCCTCCGAGGGTTGTTTCCATAAGATCCGGACTGGATGTGTTCAACAACAGCTTTAAGAGTGGCTAGGTCTTGAATTTTACCAGACTTTAATCCCATTTCAGCCATTTCACCGTGTTTTATCATTTCAGAAAATGGTTTGCCAATACCATCTAGAATTCTTTCATAGAAAGGAGCTTCCTGTATATGTATGAAAGTCATGACCATTTTTGATTCTGTCATGGAAGGAATAACTTAAGCAGCAAGGCGCCTCCACCTTTGAGCATACTCTCTGAATGACTCATTAGACTGTTTCTTGACCTTGGTAATTTGGTACCGGTCAGGAGCCATCTGAGATTGAAAACTGTATTGAGTGAGGAAGGTGTGAGCCTGCTCTTCCCAACTATGGATCTTAGAGTTGTATAATCTGGTATACCATGAACGGGCTTCTCCAGTTAGACTTTTCTAAAACAGATGCATTCAGAGCTCTTCATTCTCAGCATAAGATCCGAGTTCTCCAATGAACACTTTTAAATGTGTATAAGGATCCCCTAACCCGTCATATTTCTCAAAATCTGGGGCTTTAAATTTCTCCGGATAATGAACACCAGGGAATATGCAAAGGTCTGTATATGAAACACTACCATGAGTTCCAATCTCTTTGAGAACACGAATGGTTTCCTCCATTTGAAGGACTTTCTTCCTGATATCACCGTTGTCTAGATCTCCTTGGAGATGGGTGCCTTCAGGATCTTTGTTGGTTGCATCCAACTGATGTTCTGGAATAATTTTTTCCAGACCTTGAACTCCCCATTGTGTAGAGGATTCTGTTTGTGTTGGTATCCTCGTACCCTGAGTAGACTGGATGACATGTCATGCACAGATATTCTTAAAATTTTCCATTACATATGGATGAACATGGAATAAAATTATAAGTAAATGCTTTTACAAGTAATTGAAAATGGAAAGCATGAAGAGACTTTCCTTCGCATTTGGTTTATTAGAGGTTGACCTATCTTAGGGTTACTCTTGCGGCTTTTCGGCATGAAGGTTCCCAGATCATCGCAATCTACTCGGCGGGAAGTTAATCCGGTCTTTCAACTGGAGCAAATCTAAGTGGTGCCTTTCCTAAGCCCCTAGGAATTATTCTTCCCATGGGTCCAATAATCAAACACCGGCAGGATAGCCTCCTGATGGAGGGACCACACAACATAGATTCACATACAACGTGTCTCACCGTTTATGCAAAATGATGACATGTGCGAAGCACTAATATCACAGATAGATATTTAGCAGTGCAATAAGTAAGATTCATTCGTACACAATCATTAGAAATGCAAATGCAACAATCACAGAAAAGCATATAACAATTTTGAAAAACTTGTAATAGCAGTTTAAGCCCTCTTAATGGAGTCCCCAGCAAAGTCGTCACCTGTCGATGTCGGGATTTTTTGATGTCCCTTTTCGATACTTGTTCTTTGGTGTTCTCATGTTAATGTGAGATTTTTTTGAAAAAACAAGTGAAAAAGGTCCGACACGTGTAATGTCGATGATTGGACTTTAAAAGTCGCCAGTTGGTGTTTTTAACTGGTGGCACCAACGCAACCGAAAAGGTTAGCACAATTACCCAGTGGTTCGACACTGCTAAACGGGTCTGTGAAACCGAGATTCATTAAGGGTTCGGGGGCTTGATTATGCATAGGGAAGGTGTTAGGCACCCCCCCGACATCTGTGTTACCACGATGACGGCCACTCTTCAAAGAAATTGTTATATGAATGTGTGTGCGTGTATGTATTGATCAATGTGCAATTTATTTGAAAGTAGTGCGAGGCCTCGTTCGCACCTATATACACAAGGTTTAAATTTTATAGAAAAATTCAGTTTTAAACAAGATGTAGCAATGAAGTTTTGTAAAAGAGGTCTTTCAAACCCTGTGCTCAATAGGAATTTAGACCTTTTCATACTTCCATTTTATTGTTAAATGTCCGGCTTGTTTGCTTTTATTTTCGAGATGCGAAGCATCCTCGAGAAAATAATATACAGCAGTGCCGAACTCCTTATGGGCATGACAGCCATCCAAGGAAACTCAGACACTGTAAAATAATGTACAAGCTTCTTACAGCTAAAAAATGTCCATCATGGGAACCGAATCTAGGTTTAGTAGACTGAACCTATGATCACATGATTCATAGGCTCACATGATACTACAACTTGTATGGAAAATAGTAAGCAGTTATATATATAAAAGCGATATATATATATATATATATATATATATATATATATATATATATATATGTGTGTGTGTGTGTGTATGTGTGTGTGTGTGTGTGAGTGCATGATCAACCACCACAAAACAACTCCATGGGGGATCAAAAATATAAATAAAGCAGATGTAAAATCCGACAACAATTATATATATGTAAATATATATATATATATATATATATATATATATATATATATATATATATATATATATATATATATATATATATAAACTGTGGTCAGACTCTGTCTGATGAGCCTGGATTTTACATCTGGTGCGTTACTCATTTATATATATATATATATATATATATATATATATATATATATATATATATATATATATATATATATAAGCAGATAAACGCTCCAGACCGAAGTCTAGGCTCAATCGAGGCATAACTAGATAATGTTAGTCCATATATACGAAATATATACATATATTAGTATATATATATATACAGACAGAAATGAAAACCACGGACCGAAGTCTAGGCAAACACACTCACACGACTATCAACGTGTACAACAATGTGTGATATATGAGAAAGAGGCTTTATAGAATGTAAGAATGCTTACAGTGGGCTGCCAAAGTAGACTTCTTAGACTTTAAATGGATAAAAGCTCAGCTCCCGCCGGATAAAAAGTAGCTATATGTGAGCTAACTAGTGTTTAAAGAAGAGGAAACACTCAAAAGATGTGTATGCAGAGTAAAATGGACAAGGCTTTCTCGCCTTTTTGCTTCTCTCTCTCCCTTCAAATGGCTGACCCCAGTTGTACCTGCGGCTGGTCGGGGTGGATCCGAGCCTCGCGGGTCCCGTAGTCTCGTAGTATGTGCAGTCGTGCACTGTAATGTCCGCTCAAACTTGCAGAACTTTAATCCGAGCATCCAAACAAAGCATATCTGTACTTCTTCAGATCGCTTGTGTCGAGAGTTACGTAATGACATGGATTAGAGGTTGTACGAAGTCAGGAATAGGGGTCTATGCCCATGGTCTTCAAGTTTCAAATTCTATCCAAAGTACTGCCACACGTAATAGTCACTCGGGATTGTAATTCCTCAGCTCTTGTGGGCCATTGTTGTATGTTTGTATGAAGTGTTGAGACGATGTGCCATTGTTGAAGGATCAATATGACGCTTGACTCCTCTCCGGGGTTATCGCCGGTCTGAGTTGAAAGTAGTCGTTGCTCAGGGTTATAGCAGAGATTGGACTACTTTTTGGTATGCCATGATATCATCTTGTTGACGTAGACAGATGACGTTGTGACTCCTCACCGGAGTTATTGCCGGTTTAAGAAAAAAGCAGACGTTGCTCAGGGTTACATCTGAGATTGGATTGCTTATTTGTATGCCTGACTGTCATCTGGATTGAAGCTGATCGCACATGTTTGAAACAAACATTTCTGGGGTTATCGCCGGAACTGCAATGGCATCCCTTAGGGCAATCACCAAGGACGGGGTTGCTACTCTTAGTGTTGTCTCTAGGACTAGAACTGAACGTCATGGTGTTATCGCCGAGAAAGGACTGTCCTCTCTGGTGTTGTTTCCGGGCTTTTAATCTGCATATCTCAGGGTTATCTTCAAGATTGGAAATTACATTCCCGGTGTGTGTTCTGGGTTGAAACTGAACTTTCTATGGTATCCAGAATGGATGTAAGTTGTCTTTCAGGGTTATCTCCAAAAGACGAATCTACCCTCCTGTAATATTAGTAATAGGAGTGCAGAAAATTTCGAGTGTCTACAGATGGACTTGGTATGATTATAACCAGGGATTATTCGGTATAATCATGGCCATTGATGATTACCTGAATATCCTTGGCCCGTAGTGCAGGGATGATTCGATGATGTGGTTTATTTATTAAGTTGAGTCTTAGCGATAAAGTTGACGAAAAATTTTTAAATCATAGAAGATAGTAGATTTTATGCTCTACTTGACTCTTTTAATGGATTGTTTATTCCACTGCAGTTGTTGATCTAAAACTTATTGTCTATTATATTCTATCAGTTTTTATACTGTTGAAGGCTAAGGATAATTTATTCTGCATTATCTTAGTCATAATATTTCTTACTGGACTAGTTGAGCTCACCCTTTTGCTTTCATTGTTCTCTTCAGGAAATGAGAACGTAACTGGGACTAGTCTGGGAATGGAGTGACGGTCCAGATGATAGCATTAGTAGTCCTCACTATTCTGTTAAATAGTGTGACAATAAATGTAATGAGGACTCCATTGAGTGTGGATATTGTCTAGATGACAATATTCTTATTAAAACTCTTAGATTATGTTTTGTCGTATTTTACACAACTGTTGTATAATTAAGTTGTATTTGAATTTTGTACCATGTATTTGGTGACTCAAGATGGGTAATGTATATCTATTTTGGGGGCATCACAGACATGATCAACCACCATGAAGCACTTCCATGGGGGATCAGAAATATAAATATATAAAAGTGGTAAATATATATATGGACATGATCAACCACCACGAAGCACCTCCATGGGGGATCAAAAATATAAATAAAGTTGTAAAAGACGGTCAACAACCACGAAGTAAACTTCAGGCGGGACTAAATGTAAATAAAGCAGTAAAAGGCCTCGAAGTAAACTCCAGGCCTGAAAGAAATGTAAATATATATATATATATAAGTAATAAACGCTCCGGATGTAAAATCCAGGCTCATCAGACAGAGTCTGACAACAGTTTATATATAAGTATATATATAAAAAAGCAAGTAAACGCTCCGGATATAAAATTCAGGCTCAATCGAGTCATAACTCGATAATGTTAGTCCATATATAAATATATATATATATATACAGACAAAAATTAAAACCACGGACTGAAGTCTAGGCATACGCACACAACACGACTCTCAATGTGAAGAATAGTGTGTGCAAAGATGAAGAAAAAAACTTTATAGAGTGTGAGAAGGCTTATAGTGGGCTACCAAAGCAGGCTTTTATGACTCTAGATGGATAAACACTTAGCTCCCGCAGGTAAAAATATAGCTATATGTGAGCTAACAGATGTTTAAAATGAGGAAACACTCATTATGGGGTGTGTACAAAACAAATTGGACAGCACTTCCTCCCCTTTTTTTCTTGAATATGGCCACCCCAAGCCCTCTATTTATAGAGGGGGGGGGGAGCCACATGTGTACCTGCGGCAGCCGCAGATGCACCTACGACTGCCCGGGGTGCCCTGAACTCCCCAGGTCCCGCCGTCTCAAAGTACGTGCACTCGTGCACTGTGATATCTGCTCGAACTTGCAGAACTTCAATCCGAGCACCGAACGATGTGCACAAGACCTTATTCAGACTGCTTTTGTCGAGAGTTATGCCATGAAATGGGATTAGAGGTTGTACGAAGTCAGGAAAAGGGGACCATGCCCATGGTCTTCAAGCTTCAAATTATATCCGGTGTGTTGTCACGCGTAATAGTCACTCGGGATTGGAACTCCTTGGTTCTTGTGGGACATTGTTGTACGTATGTGTTAATGAAGTGTTAAGACGGTGCGCAGGTGTTGAGGTGGCAAGATGATAGTTTGACTCCTCACCAGGGTTATCTCCAGTTTGAGCTGATAGCAGACATTGCTCAGGGTTACATATGAGATTGGACTGCTGCAAGTATTTGAATTCTGCAAGGTCATCTGTAAGTGTGCCTATCTTCCCGGTGTTAACTCTGGGTCTTTGGTATGAGTACCTCGATAGGAGGTCTGAGATTGAAGTTGATTGCATGCATTTGAAATAAGCATTTCTGGAGTTATCGTTGGAACTGCAACAGTATTCCTTGGGGTTATCTCCAAGGACAAAACATGGGGTTATCTCCAAGGTTGGAATTGATACTCCCAGTGTGTGTTCCGGGGTTGAGATTGAACTTTCGGTAGTATCCAAAATGGATGTGAACTGTCTTCCAGGGTTATCTTCAAAAGATTAATCTGCCCTCCTGCAATGTTAGTAACAAGTGTGTAGAAAATTTTGAGTGTCTACAAGTAGTACATTCACTCCAGCCAAACGCCAATGATCCCGAGGTGTGGTAAAATCCCTAGAATGTCATGCATAACTATCCTCCGAGCTAAATCTATCAAATAGAAAATGCTGGGATATAACGTGGCTAGATGTGAGCTCATCCTGCACCACCCTACGCCTCAAACCAGTTAGGGTCATGAAATGCCCACTCATGTCTCCAATCTCCGTATGCACGGAAGGTCTATCCAGTGGTAGCATCATCAAACGTACATACTCGTCCAAAGTAGGAGTCAACTCCTGGGTCCCAAATCATAAAACCTGCCTCTCCGATACCCAGTGCTCCAGCATGCCCTCTATGAATCCTGCAAGAACCTGAAACATCAACATGGTCATAGTATGCTGCAATAGACGATCTATAGTCACCCTGTCTAATGGTTACATACTATCATACCATGATCACATACCAAATGCCAACAATAATGGTGGGGTATGATCAATATGGCTAACTGTCGAGGAATACATTTGTACGGGCCATGTCATAAGACCATACAGGGGTCAATGTTGAATATCTCTGGACATACATACATATGCATACCATAATACCATGCACGATACAATAAATGGAAATATGATATAGGGAATGAAAAACTATACATACATTCCTAAGTATATCATCATCTAAGTACATCTTTGTAAAGCTAAAATAAAGGGAAATGGGGCAAAACTACCCTACAACCAACAGAGGCCTATCAAAAGATATAGCGAGAAATGGTCGAAGCTACCCAATGTCTAACAAAGGCCTATCAAAAGAGATAACGATAATATACATCAGAAGAAGACAATGGTGTCAATGTCTACATCATCAATCTTGTTCACCTGATGTAACTCCTCCTGAGTCACTGGATATCTATCCACAGGGATGTCAGGCCTATACAAGGGAGGATCTGCACCAGCAAAACCATATGGGTCACCTGATGGGCCAACACTAGAGTTGGAAGGATCAAAAGTATATGCCTCTGAAGGATCTCTGCCCAAGTGCCAGATAAAGAAATGTGCTCGGTTCAACTGCCGGGTCAAATTGTCAATCTGGGTCAAATGAGTCGGATCTCAGACACAGGCTAGCCAATTCGTCATCATCACGGATCCTGGAACCATATCCCCCATAAACTGAGTGGCGCGGGTCTGGGCTCTAATGGTACGAGGGAACCACCAATGCTAGAATATGTCTTGAGTGTAGGGACCCTCTGACAGTGCAAAACTGTCAACACCCAACAATGGGATATCAATGATGGGTGACTGCGAAACAGGCCAATAACGCCTGGCAGGAACCAAGATCTATATACGAATCTCTCCTGTGGTGGTCCTAATAGCATGCTTTCCTAAGTAGAGTTCCCATCCTCCATCTGTAAAGAGAGGAATCCTACGGGTGGAAATCACGTGCTCAACTCCAGTCGGGTACCCATCCTCAAATTCAATGCTCAAGTGCTCCTCAGAGTAGTGAACCCACGTGATGACATCTGCTGTCAACAATTCCAGCTGTAGGCAATAATGAGTGAAACCCTCCACAACAGGGACCTCCGCCAGTATGGAATGATGTCATCTCCATCCTCGTGAATAGGTATCTAAGCCTAACACACTCACATAACGCAAACATGGGAGCCTCTCAAAGACCCAAAAATGCCAACACAAAGGCAAACATCTGTTGTCAGTCAACACTCTTAACCTGTATATGGGAAAAGACAGTAGAAACACTCACCAGTAGAAACGGGTAGAATCCTAACAAAGCCTCGGTCAAGCCCTGCGAGCGCATGCACATTCCCCTGAGGAAGTAGGTGAAGGTGTAGGAACCCCAATCATACTCTCCTATATGGTCCACGTGTCTAGTGGAGTTAATCAAAGCGAAGACACCGTAGAAGAGTTATCTGCTATGAAGCAGCCCCTAATGATCATCAGGAACAATCGCTAAAGAATGCGATCCTTGACTCTCACATCATTGGTTATGGGCTCCCTCAATAGCCCTGCTCATAGCCTCTATGCTCAAAGGACAAGTACGAACAGTCCTGCCCTTGAGCACCTCCGCCGAAACTCCTAATAACGATCTGACGACTGTAGGGGTAATATTTGCCGTACAAGGCACTAGCGCCCCTCCAAACTCCATACCTATTATAAACCGCCAATCCATCGGCATCATCATCACCTCACAATCCAGCAAATGGAGTGACTGAGTCTGGTGAAACCAGCGCTCAGACAATGCCCTGAGGTAACCCTAGAAACAACGGTGGGGAAGAATGGAAAAGAACGTCCTGGATCCCCAACCATGTACAATCGCTCTATAGTCATCATACAAAGCCTGATACATAAAGTAGATGTTGAACCAGTTCCCTCGACGCTGTGTAAAGTTGGGAACCTACATCAAATGCAGATTAACATCAGAATCCTTTAGTTCTCATCAATAGGAAAAAAGGAAGATTAATATCTAACTTTATACCTCGTTTGCGTGCAGGTAAACTGAAGGGTGTCGAGTCAAGTCGCCCAGAAGCTCTGGATTCACCACCTGAATGCCTGGTAAATCCCAACGGGGAACATTTGCAGCAGGAGCTGGGTCTGCAACCGGAACATCCTCCTCCTTGTCCTCGATGTCCGACACTTCAAATTGGACATGACGTATCACCACCTCCACCAAATGACGAGGCTTTCTAATAGAACGCGGTTGAGGCACTTCAGAAGCCCTTCTTCGTACACCAGAAGTGGTCCTGCGGGAACTACTCGGCTTATCTAGATCCATAATATCTGGACAATAAGTCTCCAAATCACCTCAGAAAGGGTGTGGTAAATTCTTATCTGGAGCTTTTCAAAATGTATTTTTATGACTACATGCAGGCATGCATTATTTTAACATACGCCTACAGTAGAGTTAAAATGCATGACTATCCAATGCCTATATTTTGAAAAATTTGGCATAGTCCCCTTTGTAAATAGGACTATCCACATGCATATAGGCATGACTAGGTGGCCATTCAGTAGCACACCTACCCATAATCATATACATCCTACATGCATTAATACATTATGGTAAAAATATCCGTAAGTGTAGTCTAATTACTAGGATTATTTTTCTTTCTACCTTTATTCATTTGTCCTCAAATACGATAATAAATAACAGTAAAAGGTGCCAATTTGATTATTTCAAAAGTCAATTTTTTTCACGTCATTATATTTAACATTGTTTAATACTAGCATTTACTATGTTGAATAATTTTTATAAAGTCATATCAGCATACATATTCACTACTATGTGTATAGATGCATTTCATGTGATAAGTCATTTTCCAACGGATAGAAACTGGAAAAGAATACATGCATACGTTACCAGGACAGTGTAGAACACTTGTGTGGTAGCAGAATTTGCAGAACGTCTCCTGAACTCAGCAAATCTGAACAAGAGCTCTCGGATTTCCTTCGTGGTGCAGCTTGAAAATGACTTATAAAAGCAACCAGCATGCAGTATATACCCACGGTTGGCTGCAGGTCCACCTGTGGCTACTGCAGGTGTACCTACAGCACCCTTACATGGGTCCCACCCCTCCAGCTCAGTTCAGTTCGAGTTGCAAAGGAGGTCTCATAAGCTGAAAAGGCCAAATCAGGAATAAAAACGCTACACGATTAAGTGGAATAGCTTGGAATCCTGGTTGTCACAAGACAAATTATGGCTTCACAAGCCACTCATTGGTATTCACCCAAATGCAAGGTACACTATACAGATGATCTCAGCTTTTGTGAATCATACTCGGCAATGCCTCACATAGGTCCGATGCTGCCAAATACAGGGTCGTAACCCTGAAAGTATCCCTGACGGGGGTTACAACGCATTGTCATCCATTGACATGATCCCTGGCAGGGGTCACAACGCAGATTTTCACTCGTCCACGTATCCTCAGTGGGGGTCACAACGCAGTGCAACCATTGATGTACATGTCAGTGAAGGTCAAACAGCCTTGACGTCATTTTAATTGATAGCAAGTACACTCATCGAAGCATCGGAAGCCATTCAATTATCTCATCCATCAGTGTAATTATCCAAAACCTTCCTCGGTGGGGGTCACAACGCAATGCAACCATTTATATACGCGCCAATGAAGGTCAAGCAGCCTTGAAATGTTCCCCGGTGGGGGTCATAATGCAATGCAACCATTGATACACACATCAATGAAGGTCAAGCAGCCTTGACAGTTCACCCAACAGGGATCTATCCGGTGATACACACATCAACGAAGGTCAGGCATCCCTGACAATACATACTGTTGGCATTAACTTCAACGGGACCGTAGTATATGCTGGTGACACAAACCAGAAAAGACCCTCCTCATCGGAGAGGATCGATGATGGAATATGTTATACACATCCTCAAACAGACAAAGATTTATCCCCACAGATCTCTTGCACACGAGAGGCACATCTGTAGGTAAAGTTTGTATCAAGGATTCAGGACTTTGGTGATAACCCCAATGTCAACATCCTGGAAAACTTGGATCGCAAGTCCAAAACATCCCTGATTATCATCCCCGACAGGATTAACAGGGAATCAGAAATCATTCCATCATGTTGGAAAAATAATCTAACAAAACACATGCATCATGCATTTGCATTATGTTGCTGCACATGGCATCATGTTTATCTTGTTTGCATTTCAAGTGTCTAGCATTCTTTATCCTATCAATGCCTTGCATTGCATGAATATGATAAAGAGGGGCATATGTAGACACTCAAAATTTTCTTCACACCTGTTACTAACATTACAGGAGGGAAGATTCGTCTTTCAAAGATAACATTGGAAGACAACTAACATCAATTCCGGATACCACCGGAAGTTCAATCTCAACCCCGGACTACACACCGGGAGTATCAATTCCAACCTTAGAGATGACCCCGAGTTTCATCGTTGGAGATAATCCCAAGGAATGTCGTTGCAGTTCCGATGATAACCCCAGAAATGCTTGTTTCAAATGCATACAATCAGCTTCAACCTCAGAACTCCAATCAAGGCACTCATTCCAAAGACCAAAAGATAACACCGAGAAGACAGGCACACTTAAAGATGACCTTGTGGAATTCAAACACTTGCAACAATCCAATCTCAGAGATAACCCTAAGCAATGTCTGCTATCAGCCGAAACCGGAGATAATCCCAGTGAGGGGAAAAATCATCATCTTGCAACCTCAACCCCCAGTGCGCCGTCTCAACATCTCATACATATATTTTTACATAGCAATGTCCCACAAGAGCCAAGGAGTTCCAATCTTGAGTGACTATTACTTAGGGCAACACACCGGATAGAATTTGAAGCTTGAAGACCATGGACATGGTCCCCTCTTTCTGACTTCGTACAACCTCTAATCCCATGTCATTCCGTAAATCTCGACAAAAGCAGTCCGGAGAAGGTCTTGTACACCTCGTTCGGATGCTAGGATTGAAGTTCTGTAAGTTCGAGCGGACATCACAGTGAACGAGTACATGTACTTCGAGACGGCAGGACCCGCGAAGCCCGGGGCACCCCAGGCAGCCGCAGGTGCATCTGCGGTTGCCGCAGGTACACCTGCTGCCACCAACTCTATAAATATAAAGCTTGGGGTGGCCATTTGTAAGAGAAAAAAGGCGAGGAAACCTTGTCAAATTTGGTCTGTACACACCCCATATTGAGTGCTTTCTCATTTTAAACACCTGTTAGCTCACATATAGCTATATTTTTACCGGCAGGAGCTGAGTGTTCATCCATTTATAGTCATAAAAGTCTTCTTTGGCAGCCCACTAAAAGCCTTATTACACATTATAAAGCCTTTCTCTTCATCTTTGAACACACTATTCTTGACATTGAGAGTCATGTTGTGTGTGTATGCCCGGACTTTGATCCGTGGTTTTCATTTCTGTCTGTATATATATATACTTATATATGTATTTATTTATATATATGGACTAACATTATTGAGTTATGTCTTAATTGAGCCTAGACTTATATATATATATATATATATATATATATATATATATATATATATATATATATTTCTGTCAGGCCTGGAGTTTACTTCGTGGCCTTTTACTGCTTTATTTACATTTAGTCCTGCCTGGAGTTTACTTCATGGCGTTTGATTGCATTTATTTCTTTATTTACATTTCTGATCCCCCATGGAGGTGTTTCGTGGTGGTTGATCATGTCTGTATATATATATTTATAACTTTTATATATATATATAACTTTTTACTGCTTTTTATATAAATTGTGGCATCATGTAAGCCTAGGAATCATGTGATCAAAGATTCAGTCTACTAAATCTAGATTCGGTTCCCGTGATGGATATTTTCAACTGTAAGCAGCTTGCAAATTATTCACGGTGTTTGAATTTCCTTAGATTGCTTTCATGCCCATGAGGAGTTCGGCATTGTTATATATATATATATATTATTTTCTCGAAGATGGTTCGCATATCAAAAATAAAAGCAAACAAGCCAAACATTTAATAATAAAATAGAAGTATGAAAAGGTCTCAATTACTATTGAGCACAGGGTTTGAAAAACCTCTTTTACAAAACTTCACTACTATATCATGTTTAAAACTGAATTTTTCATATAAATTCAAACCCTTTGTATATAGGTGCGAACGAGGCCTCACACTACTTCCAAAAAAATTTCACATTGATCCACACACACACACACACATATTCATATAACATTTTCTTGAAAAATGGAGGCCACCGTGGCAACACAGATGTCGGGAGGGTTCCTAACACCTTCCCTCCACATAATCAAGTCCCCGAACCCAAATGAATCTCGGTTTTACAGACCCGTTTAGCAATGTCATGTCACGGGGTCAATGTGCAAACCTTTTCTCAGTTACATTGGTGCAACCAGTTAAAAATACCAACTGGCGACTCTTATAGTTAAATCGTCGACATAATATATGTCGGACCTTTTTCACTTGTTTTTTTAAATAAATCTCACATAAATGAGAACACCAAAGAACAAGAATAGAAAAGGGACAAATAAAAATATCGACGTCGACAACGATGAATGATCGTAGTGTGCCAAGAAGTACTTTCTCGGAGCCGTAGGTTACTACGGAAGTCATGTTCAAAATCGTAGAGACAACATGTCTAAGAGTCGACAGAGCATCTGCCAGAGCCAAGTCAAGAATCATAGGGCACATTTGAAGTAGTGGAGTCTACTGGTCATATCAGAGGTAGAGATAGTAGTCGAGCCATATCAAACGAAGACATCAAGCATAAAGACAAAAATCATAGTTTGTCAAGATCTGATCTCGGAGTCGTAGTGTCTGCAGAACCAAAGCTTAATCATAGTCTGCAGAATCAAGGCATAAATAGAGGAGCTCACAACTGCCAAGGAAGAATCGTAGAGTTAACACGATTCTCAACAAATGAGCACTCCCATAATATTCAAAGTATAAAGTCTCTGCTCTGAGTTGAAAATATACATTCCACCTGGAGGAAACTAGAGAGCACTCAATGAATGTCATGCAAGCTAACAGTGGATCTAAGCACCAGCCCGGTCAACATCTAGATTGAGTTGTTAATAAGTAGGTTTTATACCTACTTATTGGTTGCCAACTCACTGGAATTCTGCTCAAATCAAGTATGTTTAGTATTCTTTATTTGTTTTTGTGTTTATTTTGTAGTGTGTGTAGCTGGAACTTCTAAAGCATCCTAAGGCATGGAATGTCATGGAAAGGAAATGGCAAGGACAAATTATGGTAGACTTGTGCAAAAAGTGAAGATAGTAGCTGGACTGAAGCTGGTGAGGAGAGCACTTAGAGTGAAGAAGAAAAGAAATGAAGAAGAAGAAAGTAGCAGGAAGCAGTAGCAGCGCGGCCGCGCTGCCATATAGCTTAGTCATGGCGCGCCCATGCCAGAAGAAATACCTAGGCATAAATACTTACCGCGCGGCCGCGCCTCAGTGACAAAAGGACATGACGCACCCACGCCATGCACTCAGCAGACAATGCTTACAGCAAGCCCGCGCTAAAACCATAATCTAACATAGCGCAACCGCGCCGGTCATAATTATTTTAAAATGCTGGCTCTTTGTAATTTGAAAAGAGAGCATGTTTGCCATCCTTAGACGATTTGGTTGGTTACCAAAGATGTATTATTCAGTTTTCATTACTATTATTAGGTTTTGTCTTCTCTAGAAAGAGTTTTAGCATTTCCTTAATATTTTGAGCTTCTCTCTTTAGATGATTGCTTGTAAATATTGGTTTTCATTATGGTGAAGATTGTGGATTTAAACAAGCATGGAAACAGACTTTACAGTAGGGATTATCAGATTTGATCTCTAATTTCTATTATATCTCTAATTTGTATTTATTATTTCCATGCTTTGCTTTAATCCCATAATGGTTGTTGATTCAGAAATGAACTAACTTCCATTATGGGATTCTAATGGATTTTAATGTGTAGTTCATATTTGTATATCTGAATGTAATGACTGTATGTTTAACATTTGATTGCCCATCATGGTTGTGCTAAATTATTAAATGTGTAAGACCCCAACTTATTATAAATGAAATTGAATTTCCTCTATTTATTATTTTGAAATAGTAAGGGTTGATTCGATTAATGTGGTTAGTTATGAGTAAAATGTGCAAATATCTCATATAAGCAAGTGCTTATAAAATATTCATTGTTGTCGGAGAATATTCGTTTGGACATGAAATATTCTTACTGTTGAGGAATATTCGTACGACAGCGTAGCCTTGTGTGGGCTCCATAATGGGAAGCGATTGGATAAAAAAATGGCAAGTATAAGTTTTTATAAATAACGGCGTAGTTGTTACCGTTAACATTGTTGGAATACCCGGTGGTTAAAACACAGTATTACGCGGTATTGCACCAATTATTGATTCTTACGTAAGAAGGCACTACTCAATAATTATTACAGTAATTACTATTCAATATTTTATTTTATTGATTCAATAATTGTTACGTTGATATTTTATATAATTGTTGTTTAAATAATTGTCACTACACAGTATTTGCCATTATCAGATCAATAATTCATATTATTTGGATAATATTATTAGATAGCATTATTGGCAATGTCTAGAAAGTTTTGTCTAAGGAGAGGTTAGGTCACCTAATTGTGCGCCAGTAAAGAGAAATTCTTATTGGAAAGCCCCTATTTTCTGGGAACGGCCAGTATTGTGATTCTGTAATATTATTTGAAATAATTAATTATTGATTTATATGATTAGAAAAATATTCATTTTATGTGGATATAGATGGAGAAAATTTTTTAATGTGATAATTGTTGAAAATTGATATTTTATCTTTTTTGATAAAATAATTCATTTAAATATATTATTATACTATAATAATATAATAATGGTGATATTTTACAATGAATGTGTGATATATGAATAAATGAAGAGGAAGAGTATTTTTGTTACAAAAAATGTTTAAAACATGTTAAACATGTTCGTGGGCCCTATTTCTTGACTGAAATTTAATTATAGCTTGTAAAATCGTCCGTATGTGGATTTCGGTCAATTTTTGCTTGGAATTTAGAAAAACTTAAAACTACAAAGTTGTAGAAAATTGAATTTCCTATGGAATGGACATAAGATTTGAATTTTTCTAATAAAAAGGCTATTTATTATGAAATATTGAAGTTCTGAAATAATTGATTTTTGGAGTTTAAAAATTGTTTTTTAAGAAAAACGTTTTTATTATGTTGGTGGGCCCCACTAGTATTTAAAATGAGCTGAATGCAGATTTTAAAAGTGGGAATAAGAAATTTTTAAAAATAATAATATTTCATTAAATTTTCTTCTTTGGTGTTCTAAGCATTTTCTTATAAATATGGTGCTTATGTTAGAATTAAAATCACACAAAAAACTGAAGTTTTATATCTCTATATTATCGAGCGTATTCTTGTGAGTATTTTGATACTTTAAGTGTTGCTATACAGTGCAAGTTCCTTCAGCACTATATCCAGTATTCCAGTCTGAAGTATTATCTTTTTGAGGTATGGGATGTTATTTTTTTTATAAATGACATTATTTCTTCTAATATCATTATGCCGAAATATTGATATAAATTTTATTGTGGAATTTCTACCTTTTTGTGTCGGGGTTATTATTCACGTATATGACACTATTCACGAATACGACACTATTCACCAAAAAATGAAATTTTCTCTTCTTTGTCCCAGATGTCTATTTTTGTTACTAGCTTTGATTGTATCCATGTTTTGATCATTATTCTTAAATTTTACTCCACTATGGTATATTATGGGGTGTTTTTAAACATGGATAAATCGAAGTACGAATCCTTAATATTTGTTCTTTTGCCTCACTGGATTCATTTTTTTAAAATATTTTTCATCATCCTCAGTCCTAAATGATGATATAACTGAATATCTTTGGCCTGTAGTACAAAGATAAATGATTTTTTGATGAATATCTTTGGCCCGTAGTGCAAAGATGAACAGGTGTTGAGATGAACATGACCAACTGATGAATATCTTTGGCCTGTAGTGCAAAGATGAATATTTGATTCAAGATGTATATTGATTGATGTTACAGGGATAAAATATTGATGATGCACTTTAAAATCATGGAAGATAGTAGATTTCATTCTCTACTTAACTCTTCTAATGAATTATTATTTTCACTGCGAATATTGATTTAAAAATTATTGTCTATTATATTCTATCAGATTTTTTCATGTTGAGGACTAACGATAATTTGTTCTATATTATCTTATTCATAATATTCTTTACTGGGCTAGTTGAGCTCACCTTTTTCCTTTTTGTTCCATTTTTCTTCTCAGGAAGCGAGAATATAGCGGGGAGTAGTCGGGGTATGGCGTGATATTCCAAGGCAGTTGTTATAGTAGTCCTCACTATTTTGTAAAATATTGTATCAATAATTGCAATGAGTACTTATTTGAGTGTGGATATTGTCTAGATGACAATATTTATATTTAATCTCATAGTTTATGTGTTGTCGTATTTTGCACGAAAATTATATTAATAAAGTTGTAGTTGTTTCTGTACCATGTGTTTGGCGACTCAGAATGGATGATGTATACCTATTTTGGGGGCGTCACAGTTGGTATTAGAGCTTAAGGATATTGTCTATGGCGGAGATCGGGGAATAGAACTAGGAAGGGAGAGGCGAGTAAATCTTTCGCTAGTAGTCCTACCTAAGCTTATTTGTTGGTTGGTAAGAGTATAGGGTTATTATGTTGCATGTCAATTTCTTTAATTAACCCTTGTTTTATGGCGGTATTTGAGAATGACAACTGAGAATGTTAAAAGTGGAGTAAATGAAACCGTGGAGACACCTGTACTCACCAATCAGGAGAATGTGCTACAAGAAGACAATGTTCCTCTTGTAAACAACACCACTGATCAGACGATGAACGAATGGATGTTTAGAAGCTTTTTGCAGTTCATGAACGACGTGGGTCAAGCAAATTACCAAGATATTCGATGTCTTGAGATGCACGGAGGAACAGAAGGTTCCATTCGCCACTTTTATATTTTATAATGAGGTAGATTACTGGTACGAATCTGTGAAGCATACCCATCTAGCCGCACTCAGCATGTCTTGAGAGACATTTTAGAAACTGTTCAATAACAAGTACTTTCCTGTAAGTATTTGTCATATGAAGGAGGTGGAGTTTATTAGACTGGAACAGAACAACATGACGGTGTCCTAGTACAAGGCGAAGTTTGCGGACTTATGTAGGATTGCACCTCATTTGGTGGATAATGAGGAACATATGACATGGATATTTCTAAGAGGTTTGAAACCCGACATACGTCAATATCTCATTTCTAATAAATTTTCTCTATATTCAGATGTTGTCAACAGAGCTAAATTATTAGAGCGAGATAACTAGTACGTTCAACCGAGGGACCACAACCAGGGTCATAGCAGTGACAGCAGTCATCGGAGTAACGATAACCAATGGGGAAAGAAAAATACGGACAAAAGCGGTAACCACTCTTGTGGTAATCGTGGACATGATAATAAAAGAAGCGAGTTGGATAGAGATTGTAAAAAGAGAAGGTACAACAATGACAATGTGAAGACATCAGCACCAGCATCAACTATTTCTAAGGGAGGAAAACGACCACCGGACATATATTATAAATGCGGGAAAAGGGGACATATCAGCCCAAACTACCCACAACAGTTCAAGGTATGTTATAATTGTAGAAAGGAAGGACACATCGCTCGGGATTGTACTGTAGCAAAATTAAGTCCAGCGAGGATGGTGACTCAAAAGGTTGTCCCAAAAAAGTCCAAGTCGGCGGTTCCTGGAAGAGCGTTTGTCGTGACTGGCCAAAATGCGAGGAACCCGAACGAGGTGATCACAGGTAAGCTAATCATAAATTCTTACGAAGTTTATACCTTACTAGATATTGGTTCTACCCATTCATTTATCTCTTCTACTTGTTCTCAATTTTTACATTTGACTCCGGAGAAATTAGACTTTGACCTATCTTTGGAGACTCCGTTAGGAGAAACTTTCATTACATCCATTGTTTATAAATCTTGTTTGATCCAAGTTGGCACCATCACATTATCTATTGATCTTATCTCTTGAAAGATACTTGCATTTGACGTGATTTTAGAGATTGATTGATTAACTACTCATCATGCCAAAATTAATTATTTTCGTAAGGTTATTAGTTTTCATATTCCTAACCATCCTGTTATGCAAACTCAAGCAACTAAACCACTGAAATCAATCACTGTCATATCAAGCCATAAAGTAATTCGTGTATGGAAAAACGGATTTCAAGCTTTCTTAGCCCATGTTATGGATTTGAATAAAGATATGTCATATTTGAATAATATTCATGTTGTTAGTAAATTTCCTGACGTATTTCCTAAAGAACTTCCCGGTCTACCCCCATAACGGGAAGTTGAATTCTTTATTGACCTTGAACCTAGTATAAAGCCCATTTCTAAAACCCCATATCGAATGGCTTCTATTGAACTTTAGGAGTTAAAGGTCCAACTACAGGAGTTATTGGACATCGGTTTCATTCATCCTAGTACATCTCCTTGGGGTGCTCCTATTTATTCGTAAAGAAGAAAGATGGAAGTATACGACTTCGTATTGACTACTAGGAATTGAACAATGTCACCATCAAGAATAGGTATCCGCTACCTCGCATTGATGACCTGTTTGACCAGTTGCAAGGAGCACAATTCTTCTCAAAGATTGATCTTCGTTCTAGATATCATCAATTGAAGATTAGAACTGAGGAAATTTTGAAGACTGCCTTTAGAACTCAGTACAAGCATTATGAATTCCTAGTCATATCTTTTGGATTGACTAATGCTCCTATGGCTTTCATGGATATGTTAAACTGAATATTCAAGGAATATTTTGATCAGTTCGTTGTTGTCTTTATTGATGACATCCTCATATATTACAAAAGTCGTGAAGATCATGAGCACCATTTGAATCTGGTACTCCAAAGGCTTAGTGAAAACAAGCTATATGCCAAGTTGAAGAAATGCGAGTTCTGGCTTGAGGAAGTAGCATTCCTTGGGCACGTGGTGTCAAAACATGGATTATCTGTTTACCTGGTGAAGATTGAAGCAATACAAAGTTGGGAGCAACCGAAGTTGGTTGTGCGCCCCTAAAATAGGTCCATTCCATCTAACCCATTCTGAGTTGCCAAATACATGGTACAGAAATAACTACAACATCATTAATACAATTGTCGTGCAAAATATGATAACATAAATACTGTGATTTTAAATACAAATATTGTCATCTAGACAATATCAACACTCAAATGAGTCCTCATTATAATTATTCATACACTATTTTACAAAAAATAGTTAGGACTGCTAAAACATCTTTCTAGAACCAACACTCCATACCCCGGCTAGATCTTTCTATATTCTCACCTCCTGAAGAAAAATGGAATAAAAAGGAAAAGGGTGAGCTTAACTAGCCCAGTAAAGAATATTATGACTAAGATAATATACAACAAATTATCCTTAGCCTTCAACAGGGAAAAATCTGATAGACTATAATCGATAACAAGTTTTAGATCAACAACTACAGCGGAAACAATAATTCATTAGAAGAGTTAAGTAGAGAATGAAATCTACTATCATCTATGAATTTAAAAGTCCATCATCAATATTTTATCCCTGTAACATCAATCAATATACATCTTGCATCAAATATTCATCTTTGCACTACGGGCCAAAGATATTCATTTGTATCACCAGTTGGTCATGTTCATCTCAACACCTGTTCATCTTTTCACTACGAGCCAAAAATATTCATCAGGTAATCATTCATCTTTGCACTACAGGCCAAAGATATTCATCAGTTAATTTTAGAGAACGAATCAAGTGAGACAGAAGGACAAATATTAGGGATTCGTATTTCGGTGTATCCAAATTCAATAATAATACTTCATAATAACCAAGTGTGAAGTAGAATTCAAAAATACAGATCAAGACATGGATACAATCAAAGATAGTAACCATAATAGACATCTTGGACAAAAAGGGAAAATTTCATTTTTCGGTGAATAGTGTCGTATTCGTGAATAGTGCCATATACGTGAATAGTAACCCCGACACAAAAAAGTAGAAATTCCACAATAAAATTCATAACAATATCTCAAAATAATGATATTGAAAAAAATAATATCATTTAAGAAGAAAATAATATCCCTTACCTCAAAGAAACAGTACTTCGGAATGAAAGGTCGGATGTGATGTTGAATGAAACTTGTACTGAACAACAACTCTCAAAGTATTTAAATACTCACAAAATACGCTCAATAATATAGAGAGAGAAAGAGAGAAAGCTTATGTTTCTGGTGTGATTTTCAATTCTAACTTAGCCCTCTATTTATAGGAAACTGTTAGCACGCCGAAGCAGACTTGACCTGCTACCTAATGGCTTTACCTGCTACTATTGTCACCCACCACATTTCACATAAAATTCTGCACATTTCTTCACTAACCATGGGTGGGGCCAACTTAAATCTAGAATTTTCCACTAAAATCATTTATAAACCTAATTTCCGAATCAGTCACCTCTTAAAATTCATAACAAATCATATGCTCAGTTTTAACGGTTCAAAATTTGTGGACATATACTCAACTTATATATATATATATATACATATATATATATATATAACATATCCAAAAATCACAACGATCCAATGGTCGGATTAAAATCATAACTCACGCAATAGAGCTTTAAGAACATCGATTTGATCTTTAATACCTCCATTCCGATAAAAATACTGATAAAACACCTCAACAATAACCCCTTCAATTATAACCACATAAAATAAATATATCCATCAATTATATCCACATAAAATAAATATTTTCTTATCATATAAATCAATAATTAAGTATTCACAAATAATATTACAGAATCACAATTATGACAACTAGGTCGTTCCTAGGAAAGAGGGGGCTTTCCGATAAGAATTTCTCCTTACTGGCGCGCAATTAGGTGACCAAACCTCTACTTAGACAGAACTTTCTAGACATTGCCAGTAATGTTATCTAATAATATTATTCAAATAATATGAATTATTGATCTGATAATGGGAAATACTGTGCAATAACAATTATTGAAACAACAATAATATAAAATATCAATGCAACAATTATTGAATCACTAAAATAAAAATATTGAACAATAATTACTTTAACAATTATTGAGTAGTGCCTTTATATGTAAGAATTAATAATTCAAAAATAGTGTGCAATACCGTGTGCTACTGTACAACCACGCGTATTACTGTATTTTAACCACCGGGTATTCTAACACTGTTAACGGTAACAATTACGCCGTTATTTATCAAAACTCAAACTTGTCATTTTCTTCATCCAACACTTATTCTGTTATGGGGCCCACAAATGACTGTGCTGTCATACGGATATTCCCGACAAAAAGAATATTCTACGACCAAACGAATATTCCCCGACAAAAATGAATATTTTATAACCACTTACTTATTTTGCAAAATTTGCACATTTCACCCATAACCAAAACATTATATCAAATTAACACCTTATTATTTCAAGATAATAAATAGAGAAGATTTAATTTTATTCATAATAAGTTGGGGTCTTACAACCTCCCCTCCTTATGAAATTTCGTCCTCGAAATTGACGTACGTACCTGGTGTTTCGAAAAGGTGAGAGCACCTCGCTTTCATTTCCGATTCCCACTCCCAAGTCATTTCCCCAATAGCATGGTTCATCCACAAAACCTTAACTTGTGGTATAACCTTTGTTCGTAGGACATGCTCTTTCCTATCCAAGATCTTGACAAGTACCGCCTCGTACGATAAATCTTCGGCTATCTAATCTGGTTCTAACACAATAATATGGTTTGTGTCGTCCACATATTTACATAATATTGATACGTGAAAAATGTTATGAACACGCGACATACTTAGCGTTAAGGCGAGTCTATAGGTCATAGTTCCTACTCGATCGAGGATTTCAAATAAATCAAAGGTTTGAGCTTTCTTCTCTTCATCGACTCTTACTTCTTGCACAACGCCTTCTTGCACCTTCTTCATTATATTCATCAGCTCCGGTGTGAAGCTTGAGCAGTTTTAACTTTATCAATTAAAGTCGATTCTACTTGTATATTTAACATCATAACGTGGTTCCCTAGTGTCTTTAACTCTATCTTTATCGTTTGTAAATTATACAAAATAGGTCTTTCTGTTCAACAATATCACACTCGTACTCACATACGATCTTCTACTCAACGCGTCTGCTACCACGTTTGCTTTTCAAAGATGGTATGGTCAGAACAGGTACTGAAATGAGTCTCCTCTTGAGCTCTTAGAAAATATTCTTGCATTCCTCGCTCCATATGAATTTTGTATCTTTCCAAGTTAGCTAAGTTAACGGAGTACCGATTTGAGAAAATCCTTCCACGAATCATCGATAGTAACCAGCTAAGCCTCGAAAGCTAGATATTTTGATTACTAACTTAGGTTACTCTCCACTGTGACTCATATCCCAATCTTGGATAGCACTTCACAATAGCACCTATCGTTTTTCCACCAGACAAATATAGCGTCCCCTTACGGAGGGTCTGGCTTTGGTGCATTCCACAAAGGAAGTCACCAGATAGAGGCTCGGGTACCAACTCTTATACTTAGGTTTTTAACTCCAAAAGTTCAATAGGAGCCATTCGATATGAGATTTTAGAAATGGGTTTTTTACTTGGTTCAAAGTCGATACAAAATTCAATGTCACACTCTGGGAATTCTTCAGGAAATACGTCAGGAGATTTACTAACAACAGAAATATCATTCAAATCTGTCGTATTTTTGTTTAAATCCATGAAATGGGTTAAGAAAGCTTGACATCTGTTTTTCAATAAACGAATGGCTTTATGGCTTGATATGAAAGTGTTTGAATTCAATGGTTTGATTGCTTGAATTCAAATAATAGGTTTCTTAGGAATATAAAAACTAATAACCTTACGAAAGTAATCAATTTTGGCATGATGAATAGTTAACCAATCAATCCCTAAAATCACATCAAAAGTAAGTATCTTTAAAGAGATAAGATCAACAGGTAATATGATTGTGCCAACTTGGATCAAACAAGATTTATAAATAGTAGCTGTGATAAAGGTTTCTCCTAACGGAGTCTCCACAGATAAATCAAAGTCTAATTTCTCCTGAGTCAAGTTTAAACATTGAGAACAAGCAGGAGAGATAAAAGAATGTGTAGAACCAGTATCTAATAATGTATAGATTTTGCAAGAATTTATAATTAACTTACCCGTGATACCCTCGTTCGGGTTCCTCGCGTTTTGGGCAGTCACGACAAACGCTCTTCTAGAAACCGCTGACTTTATTTTGTCAATATCCGCCTTTGGTGCCACTATCCCTACTGGACTTGATTTTGCTACAGGACAAAATCGAGCTATGTGACCGTCTTTTCCACAACTAAAACATACCTTAGAAGGCTTTGAACAATTTGGATGTATATGTCCCTCTTCTCCGCATCTGTAGCATCTAACTGGCGGCCATTCTACTCCCCTAGAATTTGTTGCTGGTGCTGGTGCTGCTACCGATGTCTTCTCGTCATCGTTAAATCTTCTCTTCTTTAAATTTACAATTGAATTATTCTTCTATTATCTTGTCCATGATTACCACCGAAGTGGGTACCATTTCTGGCATGATAATTTCCTCCACAATGGTTATCATTGTTCCGATGACCATTGCCACGGATACGATTATCATCGAGTTGTTGGTCGTTATTCTTCAGTTGAGCTGACTCATTATCGCGCTCCAATAACTGAGCCTTACACACAACATCATCATTCAGCGTTTGATCGGTAGTGCTGTTTATAGGAGGAATATTGTCTTCCTGTTGTACGTTCTCTTGGTTGGTGATTGAAGGTGTCTCCATGGTCTCATACACTCCATTGTTAACGTTCTCAGCCGCCATTCTTAAATATTGTCATAAAACAAGGGTTAATTAAACAAATTAACATATCAAATAACATCCTTATATTATGACCGACCAACAAATAAGCTTGGGTAGGACACACTAGCAAAGGATTTATTCGTCTCTCCCCTCCTAGTTCTAGTCTCTCATCTCATCCAGGGATCATATCCCTAAGCTTTGATACCAACTGTGACGCCCCCAAAATAGGTCCATTCCATCCAACCCATTCTGAGTCGCCAAATACATGGTACAGAAACAACTACAACATCATTAATACAATTGTTGTGCAAAATATGACAACATAAATACTTTGAGTTTAAATACAAATATTGTCATCAAGACAATATCCACACTCAAATGATTCCTCATTACAATTATTCATACACTATTTTACAGAAATAGTGAGGATTGCTAAAACATCTTTCTAGAACCATCACTCCATACCCCGACTAGATCTTGCTATATTCTCACCTCCTGAAGAAAAATGGAACAAAAAGGAAAAGGGTGAGCTCAACTAGCCTAGTAAAGAATATTATGACTAAGATAATATACAACAAATTATCTATCCTTAGTCTTCAACAGGGAAAAATCTGATAGAATATAATCGACAACAAATTTTAGATCAACAACTACAGTGGAAACAATAATTCATTAGAAGAGTTAAGTAGAGAATTAAATCTACTATCATCTATGAATTTAAAAGTCCATCATCAATATTTTATCCCTGTAACATCAATCAATATATACATCTTGCATCAAATATTCATCTTTGCACTACGGGCCAAAGATATTCATTTGTATCACCAGTTGGTCATGTTCATCTCAACACATGTTCATCTTTGTCTTCTTTGCACTACGGGCCAAAGATATTCATCAGGTAATCATTCATCTTTGCACTACAGGCCAAAGATATTCATCAGGTAATCATTCATCTTTGCACTACAGGCAAAAGATATTCATCAGGTAATCATTCATCTTTGCACTACAGGCCAAACATATTCATCAGGTAATCATTCATCTTTGCACTACAGGCCAAATATATTCATCAAGTATCACAATTATTGACTGAGGATGATGAAAACATTTTAGAGAACGAATCAAGTAAAATAGAAGGACAAATATTAGGGATTCGTATTTCGGTGTTTCCAAATTCAATAATACTTCATAATAACCAAGTGTGAAGTAGAATTCAAAAATAAAGATCAAGACATGGATACAATCAAAGATAGTAACCATAATAGACATCTTGGATAAAAAGGGAAAATTTCATTTTTTGGTGAATAGTGTCGTATTCGTGAATAATGTCGTATATGTGAATAGTAACCCCGACACAAAAAGGTAGAAATTCCACAATAAAATTCATAACAATATCTCAACATAATGATATTGAAAAAAATAATATCATTTAAGAAGAAAATAATATCCCTTACCTCAAAGAAACAATAATTCAGAATGAAAGGTCGGATGTGATGCTGAATGAAACTTGTACTGAACAACAACTCTCAAAGTATTTAAATACTCACAAAATACGCTCAATAATATAGAGAGAGAAAGAGAGAAAACTTATGTTTCTGGTCTGATTTTCAATTCTAACTTAGCCATCTATTTATAGAAAAATGTTAGCATGCCAAACTAGACTTGACCTGCTACCTGATGGCTTTACCTGCTACTATTACCACCCACCACATTTGAAATAAAATTCAGCACATTTCTTTACCAACCACAGGTGGGGCCCACTCAATTCTAGAATTTTCTACCAAAATCTTTTATAAACCTAATTTCTGAATCAGTCACCTCTTAAAATTCATAACAAATCATCCGTTCAGTTTTAACGGTTCAAAATTTGTAGACATATACTCAACTTATATATATAACATATCCAAAAATCACAACAATCCAAAGGTCAGATTAAAAATTATAACCCACACAATAGAGCTTTAAGAACACCGATTTGATCTTTAATACCTCTATTCCGACAAAATACTGATAAAACACCTCAACATAATCCCCCTTCAATTATAACCACATAAAATAAATATATCCATCAATTATATTCACATAAAATAAATATTTTCTTATCATATAAATCAATAATTAATTATTCATAAATAATATTACAGAATTACAATTATGACAACCAGGCCGTTCCCAGGAAAGAGGGGGCTTTTCGATAAGGATTTTTCCTTACTAGCGCGCAATAAGGTGACCAAACCTCTACTTATAGAAAACTTTCTAGACATTGCCAATAATGCTATCTAATAATATTATTCAAATAATATAAATTATTGATTTGATAATGGGAAATACTGTGCAGTAACAATTATTGAAACAACAATAATATAAAATATCAACGTAACAATTATTGAATCAATAAAATAAAATATTGAACAGTAATTACTGTAACAATTATTGAGTAGTGCCTTCATATGTAAGAATCAATAATTCAAAAATAATGTGCAATATTGTGTGCTACTGTGAAACCACGCGTATTACTGTATTTTAACCACCGGATATTCCAACGCTGTTAACGGTAATAATTACGCCGTTATTTATCAAAACTTAAACTTGTCGTTTTCTTCTTTCGATAGTTATTCTGTTATGGGGCCCATAAATGACTGTGCTATCGTACGGATATTCCCAACAAAAAGAATATTCCATGACCAAACGAATATTCCCCGATAAAAATGAATATTTTATAACCACTTGCTTATTTTGTAAAATTTACATATTTCACCCATAACCAAAACATTATATCAAATTAACACCTTATTATTTCAAGATAATAAATAGAGAAAATTCAATTTTATTTATAATAAGTTGAAGTCTTACATTGGTGACTGAAGTACGTAGCTTTCTGGGCTTAGCTGGTTATTATCAGAGATTCGTGGAAGGATTTTCTCGAATCGCTACTCCATTAACTTAGCCGACTTGAAAGGATACAAAATTCGTATGGAGCGAGGAATGAGATAAGAGTTTTCAAGAGCACCAGAGGAGACTCATTTCGGCACCTATTCTAACAATATCGTCTGGTTCGGATGGGTTTTTTATCTACAACGATGCTTCAGGCAAAGGGTTAGGATGTGTTCTCATGCAACATGGGAAAATCATAGCCTATGCCTCGCAATAACTTAAAGAATATGAGAGGAATTATCCTACTCATGATCTAGAGTTGGCAGCAGTCATTTTCGCGCTAAAGATCTGGAGGCACTAACTATATGGGAAGAAAGTGGAGATATATTCAGACAATAAAAGCCTCAAATATTTTTTCACCCAAAAGGAACTCAACATGCAGCAACGACATTGGCTTAAGCTATTGAAAGACTACGACCATACCATTCAATACCATCCTGGAAAAGCGAACGTGGTGGCTGACGCATTAAGTAGAAGATCATATGCAGGAATGAGTCTGATGTTGTTAACACAAAGGCCTATTTTGTGTGATTTACAAAAGATGAAGATAGAATTCAAGACTCTAGGGACCCATGCGATGATGTCAAGTATACACATAAAACAAACTTTAATCGATAAAGTTAAAGTTGCTCAAGCCACAGACCCGGAGCTGATGCGTATGAAGAAGAGAGTATAAGAAGGTGTTATCCTAGAAGCAAGAATCGATGAAAAAGGAGTACTTCGAGTCAACTCTAGACTTTGTGTTCATAACAACTCAGATTTGAAGTACAAGATTATGATGGAGGCACACAATACACCGTTTTCAATCCATCCTAGAAGTACCAAAATGTATCGTGATCTTTGACATACATTTTGGTGGAACAATATGAAGAGAGAGATCACAAAGTTTATCTCGAGGTGTTTAACTTGTCAACGGGTAAAGGCGGAGCATCAAGTGCCCAAGGGTCCATTACAACCACTTGAGATTATGAAATGGAAGTGGGAACACATTACCATGGATTTTTTATGGGTCTTTCGACGGTTTCTCAAGGCATAGATGTTATTTGGGTTATTATTGATAGATTAACTAAGTCTGCTCATTTCTTGCCGATACGGGAGACTTATTCCCTTGAATGTCTTGCTCGTATATACGTAAATGAGATTGTGAGATTGCATGGCATGCCAGGATCCATAGTCTCAGATCATGACTTAAGATTTACTTCACGATTTTGGGTTAGCTTGTAGAAAGCTATGGGCACGGATTTACGATTCAGTTCGGCATACCATCCTCAAACGGACGAATAATCAGAGAGGACTATTCAAACTCTTGAAGATCTATTAAGACTCTGTCCTAGACTTCAAAAGGAGTTGGAATAAGTATTTTCCATTGGGGGAATTCTCCTACAACAACAATTACCAGGCAAGTATAGGTGTGGCTCCATTCGAAGCATTGTATGGACGAAAATGTCACTCTCCAGTATGTTGGGATGAGGTGAATAAAACAACATTGTTAGGACCAGAGTTGGTACATATTACTGCAGAAAAAATCCAAATGATTCGAAAAGGTATAAAAACGGCACAGGATGGACAAAAGAGTTATGCGGATCTTCATCGAAAGGACGTTGAATTTAGTATTGGGGATCATATATTGTTGCGTGTTGCTCCATGGAAGGGAGTTACAAGATTTGAGAAAAGAGGAAAGCTCAATCTACGATTTATTGGTCCATTTCAGATTCTTGACCGAGTAGGAAATGTGGCCTATAGACTTGCGTTACCTCCAAATATGTCTCGTGTTCATAATGTTTTTCAAATATCTGTGCTTCGGAAATATGTGAAAGACCGAAACCACGTTATTGAGTTAGAACCAGATGAAATAGCCAAAGATTTAACGTACGAGGAGGTACCTGTCAAGATCTTGGATAGGAAGGAGCATGTCCTACGCACAAAGGTTACACCACATGTCAAAGTTTTATGGAGGAACCATGCTATTGAGGAAATAACCTGGGAGTTGGAAACGGAAATAAAAGCGAGGTATCCTCACCTTTTCGAAACACCATGTACGTACGTTAATTTTGAGGAGAAAATTTCATAAGGAGGGGAGGTTGTAAGACCCCAACTTATTATAAATGAAATTAAATTTCCTCTATTTATTATTTTGAAATATTAAGGGTTGATTTGATTAATGCGGTTAGTTATGGGTAAAATGCGCAAATATCTTAAATAAGCAAGTGGTTATAAAATATTCATTGTTGTCGGAGAATATTCGTTTGGTCATGGAATATTCTTACTGTTGGGGAATATTCGTACGACAACGTAGCCTTGTGTGGGCTCTATAACGGAAAGCGATTGGATGAAAAAAAAAACGACAAGTATAAGTTTTTATAAATAACGGCATAGTTGTTACCGTTAACACTGTTGGAATACCCGGTGGTTAAAACACAGTATTACGCGGTATTGCACCAATTATTGATTCTTATTTAAGAAGACACTACTCAAGAATTGTTATAGTATTTACTGTTCAATATTTTATTTTATTGATTCAATAATTGCTATGTTAATATTTTATATTATTGTTGTTTAAATAATTGTCACTACATAGTATTTTCCATTATCATATCAATAATTTATATTATTTGAATAATATTATTAGATAGAATTATTGGTAATGTCTAGAAAGTTATGTCTAAGAAGAGGTTTGGTCACCTAATTGCGCGCCAGTAAGGAGAAATCCTTATTGAAAAGCCCCCTCTTTCTTGGGAACGGCCTGGTTGTCAGTATATTGTGATTCTATAATATTATTTGTGATTAATTAATTATTGATTTATATGATAAGAAAAATATTCATTTTATGTGGAGATAGATGGACAAAATTTTTTAATGTGATAATTGTTGAAAATTGATATTTTATCTTTTTTGATAAAATAATTCATTTAAATATATTATTATATTATAATAATATAATAATGGTAATATTTGAATGTGTGATATATGAATAAATGAAGAGAAAGAGTATTTTTGTTACAAAAAATATTTAAAACAAGTTAAACATGTTCGTGGGTCCTATTTCTTGACTGAAATTTATATATATCCTGTAAAATCGTCTGTATATGGATTTCAGTCAATTTCTGTTTGGAATTTGAAAAAACATAAAACTACAAAGTTGTAGAGAAATGAATTTCATGTGGAATGGATATAAGATTTGAATTTTTCTGATAAAAGGGCTATTTATTATGAATTATTGAAGTTCCGGAATAATTAATTTTTGGAGTTTAAAAATTGTTTTTAAGAAAAACGTTTTTATTATGTTGGTGGGCCCCACTAGTATGTAAAATGAGCTGAATGCAGATTTTCAAAGTGGGCATAGGAAATTTTAAAAAATATTAATATTTTATTAAATTTTCTGCTTTGGTGTTCTAAGCATTTTCCTATAAATAGGGTGCTTAGGTTAGAATTAAAAATCACACCAGAAACTTAAGTTTTCTACCTCTATATTATCGAGTGTATCATTGTGAGTATTTTGATACTTTAAGTTTTGCTATACAGTGCAAGTTCCTTCAGCACTATATCCAGTATTCCAGTCCGAAGTATTGTCTTTTTTAGGTATGGAATGTTATTTTTTTATAAATGATATTATTTCTTCTAATATCATTATGTCAAAATATTAATATGAATACGATATGGCACTAAGTATACGAAACTATTCACAAATACAGTTCTATTCACCGAAAAATGAAATTTTCTCTTCTTTGTCCCAGATGTCTATTTTTGTTACTAGCTTTGATTGTATCCACATTTTGATCATTATTCTAGAATTTTACTCCACTATGGTATATTATGGGGTGTTTTTAAACATGGATAAACCGAAGTACGAATCCTTAATATTTATTCTTTTTGTCTCACTGGATTCGTTTTCTTTAAAATATTTTTCATCATCCTCAGCCCTAAATGATGATATAACTGAATATCTTTGGCCTGTAGTGCAAAGATAAATTATTTTCTGATGCATATCTTTAGCCCGTAGTGCAAAGATGAGCAGGTGTTGAGATGAACATGACCAACTGATGAATATCTTTGGCCTATAGTGCAAAGATAAATATTTCATTCAAGATGTATATTAATTGATGTTACATGGATAAAATATTGATGATGTACTTTAAAATCATAGAAGATAATAGATTTCATTCTCTACTTAACTCTTCTAATAAATTATTATTTCTGCTGCGAATATTAATTTAAAACTTGTTATCTATTATATTCTATCGGATTTTTCCTTGTTGAGGACTAACGATAATTTGTTTTATATTATCTTAGTCATAATATTCTTTGCTGGGCTAGTTGAGCTCACCATTTTCCTTTTTGTTCCATTTTTCTTCTCAGAAAACAAGAATATAGCAGGGAGTAGTCGGGGTGTGGCATGATTTTCCAAGGCAGTTGTTATAGTAGTCCTCACTATTTTATAAAATAGTGTATCAATAATTATAATGAGGACTTATTTGAGTGTGGAGATTGTCTAGAAGATAATATTTGTATTTAAACTCATAGTTTATGTGTTGTCGTATTTTGCATGAAAATTATATTAATAAAGTTGTAGTTATTTCTGTACCATGTGTTTGGCGACTTAGAATGGGTGATGTATACCTATTATGGGGGCGTCACAGTTGGTATCAGAGCTTAGGAATATGGTCTATGGCGGAGATCGGGGAATAGAACTAGGAGGGGTGAGACGAGAAAACCCTTCGCTAGTATGTCCTACCTAAGCTTATTTGTTGGTTGGTCAGAGTATAGGGTTATTATATTGCATGTCAATTTCTTTAATTAACCCTTGTTTTATGGTAGTATTTAAGAATGGCAACTGAGAATGTCAACAGTGGAGTAAATGAAACCGTTGAGACACCTTTATTCACCAATCAGGAGAACGTGCAACAAGACGACAATGTTACTCATTTAAACAACACCACTGATCAGATAATGAACGACGAGATGTTTAAAAGCTTTTTGCAGTTCATGCAAAATCAAACGAAGGAGACTCGTGTACAAAATACATGTTAAAATGATAACAACGCACGGTTTATCACAGCCAAGTAATTCAAAGAGTTGGGACCACCAGAATTCTGGGGAAAGCCAGATCTGATTAGGACTAAGACGTGGGTCAAGCAAATTACCAAGATATTCGTTATCTTGAGATGCACGGAGGAACAAAAGGTTCCATTCGCCACTTTTATATTTCGTAATGAGGCATATTACTGGTGGGAATCTATGAAGCGTACCCATCTAGCCGCACTCAGCATGTCTTGGGAGACATTTTAGAAACTGTTTAATGACAAGTACTTTCCTGAAAGTATTCGTCATATGAAGGAGGTGGAGTTTATTAGGCTGGTGCAGAAAACATGACGGTGTCCCAGTACGAGGCGAAGTTTGTGGAGTTATCTAGGTTTGCACCTCATTTGGTGGAGAATGAGGAACGTATGACACGGATGTTTCTGAGAGGTTTGAAACCCGGCATACGTTAATATCTCATTTCTAATAAATTTTCTCTATATTCAGATATTGTCAATAGAGCTAAATTATTATAGCGAGATAATGAGTACGTTCAACCGAGGGACCACAACCAGGGTCATACCAGTGACAACAGTCATCGGAGCAACGATAACCAGCGGGGAAAGAAAAATACGGACAAAAGCGGTAACCACTCTTGTGGTAATCGTGGACATGATAATAAAAGAAGCGAGTTGGATAGAGATTTCAAAAAGAGAAGGTACAACAATGACAATGTGAAGACATCAGCACCAGTATCAACTATTTCTAAGGGAGGAGAACGACCACCGGTCATATGTTATAAATGTGGGAAAAGGGGACATATCAGCCCAAACTGCCCACAACAGCTCAAGGTATATTATAATTGTGGAAAGGAGGGACATATCGCTCGAGATTGTACTATAGCAAAACCAAGTCCAGCGGGGATATATGGTGACTCAAAAGTCTGTCCCAGAAAAGTCAAAGTCGGCGGTTCCTAGAAGAGCATTTGTCGTGACTGGCAAAAATGTGAGGAACCCGAACGAGGTGATCACGAGTAAGCTAATCATAAATTCTTGCAAAGATTATACCTTATTAGATACTTGTGATGCCCCCAAAATAGGTCTACATCACCCATCTTGAGTCGCCAGATAAATGGTACATAAATTCAAATACAACTTAATTATACAACAGTCGTTTAATATACGACAAAACATAGCTGAGAATTTAAACATGAATATTTCCTTCTAGACAATATCCACTTTCAAATAGAGTCCTCATTACATTTATTATCACACTATTTTACAGAATAGTGTGGACTACTAATACACCATCTCGGACCATCACTCTATTCCCCGACTAGTCCCGACTACGTTCTCATTTCCTGAAGAAAAAAATGAAAGCAAATGGGTGAGCTCAACTAGCCCAGTAATAAATATTATAACTAAGATAATGAAGAATAAATTATCCTTAGCCTTCAACAGTATAACAACTGATAGAATACAATAGACAATAAGTTTTAGATCAATAACTGTAGCGGAATAACAATCCATTAGAAGAGTCAAGTAGAGCATGATATCTACTATCTTCTATGATTTAAAAAGTTTTTCATCAACTTTATTGCTGAGACTCACCTTAATAAATAAACCACATCATCGAATCATCCCTGCATTACGGGCCAAGGATATTCATGTAATCAATAATGGTAATGATAATACCGAATAATCCATGGTCATAATCATACCAACAACTGTCCATCAATGCACTACGAGCCGATGAGGACTTTTACCATATCATTTGTAACATTACGGGTCATGATTATACTGAATGATCCCTGGTCATAATCATACCAATCAACATTCCATCTTTGAACGTAAGCCAAAGATATACAACTATAAAACTAATAATCATAATTCGTCTTTGCATGTAAGCCAAAGATACTCATCAATCAATAGTTCATCTTTAATCAACACGAACTTATTCATCATTAATATTATAATTCAGAATATTTAATAACCAGGTCGTTCCCAGGAAAGAGGGGGCTTTCTAATAAGGATTTCTCCTTCTTGGCGCACAATTAGATGACCAAACCTCTCCTTGACAGAACTTCTAAACATTGTCAATATTGCAAATAATAATATGAATAACTTTTTCGTCTCAATTATTGATTTAATAATATAACATATTATACAAATTATACTATGACAATAATTGAATCAATAATATGAGAGATATGATGCAACAATTACTATACCAATAATTGATTATAACTGAGTGACTTCTCACGTAAGCATCAATAATCAATACCGTGTGCTACTATGCAACCACACGTATTATTGTACTTTTACTACCGGGTAGCTCAACAGTTTTTACGGTAACACTTTCGCCGTTATTTTTATAAAAAGATAATTTTGTCGTTTTCTTACTACGACAATACTTCTGTTATAAGGTCCACCAATGATTGTGCCGTCGTACGAATATTCCCTGACCAATCGAATATTATATAACCACTTGCTTACTTTGCAAAATTTATAAATATTACCCACAACTATAATATTATATCAAATCCACACTATAATATTCAAAAAAATATTTCGAGAAATTTAAATCTTTATTCATAAAATCTAGGGTCTCACAATCTCCCCTCCTTATGAAATTTCACCCTCGAAATTTACGTACGTACCTGGTATGCCGAAGAGGTGAGGATACCTTGAATACCCTTATCGTCGAAAACATTATAGGTTGCATACGTGACTGCCTGATGTCCTCCGATTGCCTCTGAATGCACATCAGTCCCTAAAATAGCCATTTTATGCATTTATACCGACCTCAAATCTCAAAATATAAAGAATGAAAGTTTTAGGTCTACTCATTATCTTTCCGAATCATCCTGAATCACCTCAATCGGAGTTCTTATGAAAATGTTATGCCCAATTTAATAAATGACGTCCAGACAGATTTTGGCTTAACACTTGACCAGTGCCTAGGCGCTCAAATTTGGCCTTGGGCAAGCGCCTAGGCACCCAAGAATAGAATCTAAGCACCAAGCCTAGTGCCTAGGTGCTCGACCCTTGACACTTGACTCCAATTTTCCAAATTTTGCAACTTTTAATGCATATACTTCAAATCTTCATACCTTCTTCACCCGTTAATAGAATTAGTCCATTTTCGAGGCTATGGAAAGCTTGTAACATACTCTATAAAACCCCCATGATTTTATAATTTTTTAAATTCATTAATTATTCTGAAATTTGGCTCCAAAGTCCCCAAAACTAAGTTTTTACTAATAACGATATGTGAAAAATGTTATGAACACGCGGCATACTTGGCGATAAAACGCGTTTATAGGCTACAGTTCCTACTCGATCGAGGATTTCAAATAGATCAATAAAATCAAGGGTTGAGATTTCCTCTCTTCATTGATTCTTACTTCTAGAATAATGCCCTGTTGAACCTTCTTCTTCACATTCATCAGCTCTTGGTGTGTAGCTTGAGTGGCCTTTAACTTTATCGATTAGAGTTGATTCTACTCGTATATTTGATATCACCACGTGAATCCCTAGAGTCTTTAACGCTATCGTCATCATTTGTAAGTTATACAAAATCAGTTTTTGTGTTAACAACATCGCACTCATAAACGAATACGATCTTCTACTCAACGCGTCAGCTACCACGTTCGCTCTTCCACAATGATATTGAATGGTATGGTAGTAATCTTCAACAGCTCGAGCCAACGTCTTTGGCGAATTATACGTTCATTTTGGTTGAAGAAATATTTGAGGGTTTTAGAAATGGGTTTTGCATTGGGGTTAATACAAAATTCGATTTCACGCTCTAGGGTTAGGCTAAGAAGTCTTCAAGAATAAGCCAGGAAATTTACTAACAATAGAAATATCATTCAAAACTGTGACTCTCATCCCAAGACTTGGATAGCACACCACATTGATACCTATTAACTTTTCATCGTTATTCGCGACGTCACCTACAGAAAGTCTGGCTTCGGTGCATTCCACATAAGGAAGTCAACAACGAAAGGATTGGGGCTCTTTACTTATGGTTAGATATGATAGTGATTAACTTTAGTGGTTTGGTTGCTTGAATTCGTATAACAGGTTGGTTAGGAATATGAAAGCTAACAACCTTGCGAAAAGCTTAATGAGTAGTTAACCAATTGATTCCAAAAATCACATCAAAGGCAAGTATTTTCAAAGAGATAAGATCGACGGGTAATGTGAAAGTGTCGATTTGAATCAACAAGATTTATAAACAGTGGAGGCAATGAAGGCTTCTACTAACAAAGTTTTAACCAATAAGTCAAAGTCTAACTTCTCTGGGGTCAAATTTAAACATTAAATGTAAGCAAGAGAGATAAAATAATGGGTAGAACCAGTATCTAATAAGGTATAGAATTTGAAAGAATTTATAATTAACTAACTCGTGCTAACTTCGTTCGGGTTACTCGCTTTTTGAGAAGTCAAAAAAAACGCTCTTCCTAAAACCACCGACTTTGTTTTGTCCGTATCCGCCTTTGGTTCCACCATCCCAGCTGGACTTCACCTTGGTGCACAACAAAATCGGGCTAGGTTACCTTCTTTTCCACAATTATAACATGTTTTGGACTGCATCATGCAGTTTGGACTTATGTGTCTTTCCCCTCCACATTTATAATATACGGCCGGTGATCGTTCTCCTTCCTTAACAATAGGTGCTGGTGCTATCGTCTTTCCATCATAATTGAATCTACTATTCTTGAAATGTCCACTCTTATCGTCATGGCCATGATAACCACCAAACTGATTACCATTTCTAGCATGTTGATTCACTCCACGTTTGTTGTCACCACTTCGATGACTGCTACCACTGGTATTATCGACTTGCCAACTGCTCTCTCTTGGTTGGGTTAACTCATTATTACGCTCCAATAACTGAGCCCTATTCATAACATCTGAATACAAACAGAGTTTATAAGAGATAAGGTATTGACGTATCTCGGGTTTTAAATCTCTTAGAAACATCAGTGTCATTCTCTCCTCATTATCAACCAAGTGGGACGCAAACCGAGACAACTCGGCAAACTTAGCTTTGTACTGCGCCACAGTCATATTATTTTGCTCAAGCTTGATGAACTCTACCTCCTTCTTGTGACGAATACTTTCAGGAAAATACTTATCATTGAACAGCTCTTGGAACTTCTCCCAAGACATTTATAGATTCCCACCAATAATCTGCCTCTGCTCGCAACATGAAGGTGGCAAAGGGAACCTTTTGCTCCTCGGAGCATCCCAATATATCAAATATCTTGTTGATCTGCTTTATCCACGTCTCCGCCTTAAGTGGTTTTGGCTCTCCAAAAAACTCTAGTGGTCCCAACTCCTTGAACTACTTAACGGTGATCGTCCGAGAGTTGTCAGTGTTTCCACCTGCATTTTGGACAGGAGCCAATCTCGTCTGATGTTGCATGAATTGCATAAAGCCTCTGAACATCCCATCGTTCACCATTTTATCGGTGTTATTATTTACATGAGGATTATTGTCTTCCTATTGCACATTACCCTGGGTATTGATCGTTGGTGACTCAACGGTCTCATGTGCTTCATTGCTTATCTCAACATTTTAGGATGCCATTTTCAAATACTGCCACAAAATAAGGGTTAATTAACATATCACATATTATCCCTATACTCTGACCAACCAATTAAATACCAAATAAACTTAGGTAGGTCATACTAGTGAAGGAATTCCCCGTCTCTCCCCTTTTAGTTCTTGTCTCACATCTCAGCCAGTGATCATATCCCTAAGCTTTGATACCAACTGTGACGCCCCCAAAACAGGTCTACAACACCCATCTTGAGTCGCCAGATACATGGTACATAAATTCAAATACAACTTAATTATACAACAGTCATGTAATATATGACAAAACATAGCTGAGAGTTTAAACAAGAATATTGACTTCTAGACAATATACACTCTCAAATAGAGTCCTCATTACATTTATTGTCACACTATTTTACAGAATAGTGTGGACTACTAATACACCATCTCGGACCATCATTCCGTTCCCCGACTAGTCCCGGCTACGTTCTCATTTCCTGAAGAGAACAATGAAAGCAAAAAGGTGAGCTCAACTAGCCCAGTAAGAAATATTATGACTAAGATAATGAAGAATAAATTATCCTTAGCCTTCAATAATATAACAACTAATAGAATACAATAGACAATAAGTTTTAGATCAACAACTACAGCGGAATAAGCAATCCATTAGAAGAGTCAAGTAGAGCATGATATCTACTATCTTCTATGATTTAAAAAGTTTTTCATCAACTTTATTGCTGAGACTCAGCTTAATAAATAAACCACATCATCGAATCATCCATGCGCTACGGGCCAAGGATATTCATGTAATCATCAATGGTTATGATTATACCGAATAATCCCTAGTCATAATCATACCAACAACTATCCATCAATGCACTACGGGCCAATGAGGACTTTTACCACATCATTTGTAACATTACGGGTCATGATTATACCGAATGATCTCTTGTCATAATCATACCAATCAACAGTCCATCTTTTCACATAAGTCAAAGATATAGAACTATAAAAACCAATAATCAACAGTCCATCTTTGCGCGTAAGCCAAAGATATACAACCATAAAACCAATAATCAACGATTCGTCTTTACCCGTAAGCCAAAGATACTCATCAATCAATAGTTCATCTTTAATCAACACGAACTTATTCATCATTAATATTATAATTCATAATATTTAACAACCAGGTCATTCCCAGGAAAGAGGGGGCTTTTTGATAAGGATTTCTCCTTATTAGCGCGCAATTAGATGACCAAACCTCCCCTTGACAGAACTTCTAGACATTGTCAATATTGCAAATAATAATATGAATAACTATGCCGTCTCAATTATTGATTTAATAATATAACATATTATACAGATTATACTATGACAATAATTGAATCAATAATATGGGAGATATGATGCAACAATTAATATTGCAATAATTGAGTATAACTGAGTGACTTTTGACGAAAGCATCAATAATCAATACCGTGTGCTACTATACAACCATGCGTATTACTATACTTTTACTACCGGATAGTTCAACAGTTTTAACGGTAACACTTTCGCCGTTATTTTTATAAAAAGATAATTCTGTCATTTTCTTACTACGACAATAATTCAGTTGTGGGGTCCACCAATGATTGTGCCGTCGTACGAATATTCCCTGTTAAAACGAATACTCCCCGACCAATCGAATATTATATAACCACTTGCTTAGTTTGCAAAATTTGTAAATATTACCCACAACTATAACATTATATCAAATCCACACCATAATATTAAAAAAAAATTCAAGAAATTTACATCTTTATTCATAAAATCTGGGGTTTCACAATACCGGTTCTACCCATTCATTTATCTCTCCTACTTGTGCTCAACAGTTTAAACTTGACTCCGGAGAAATTAGACTTTGACATATCTGTGGAGACTCTGTTAAGAGAAACTTTCATTACATCCACTGTTTATAAATGTTGTTTGATCTAAGTTGGCACCATCACATTACTTGTTGATCTTATCTCTTGAAAGATACTTGCATTTGACGTGATTTAGGGATTGATTGGTTAACTACTCATCATGCCAAAATTAATTGTTTTCGCAAGGTTGTTAGTTTTCATATTCATAACCAACCTGCTATGCGAATTCAAGCAACTAAACCACTAAAATCAATCATTGTCATATCAAGCCATAAAGCCATTCGTTTATTGTAAAATGGATGTCAGCCTTTCTTAGCCCATGTTATGGATTTGAATAATGATACGTCATATTTGAATAATATTCATGTTGTTAGTAAATTTCCTGACGTATTTCCTGAAGAACTTCCCGGTCTACCACCATAACATGAAGTTGAATTCTTTATTGACCTTGAACCAAGTACAAAACCCATTTCTAAAACCCCATATCGAATGGCTCGTATTGAACTTCAGGTGTGAGATGCCGAATTTTATGAAATGAGAGTATTCAATTTTCTTATAATTATTCTATTTATTAAATGGTTAAATTGATAAAAGGTTAAAGTTAAGGCTGATATGTGAAATTTTTTCAAAGTAAGCAAGTAGTTATAAAATATTCGTTTGGTCGGGGAATATTCTTTTTGTCAGGGAATATTCGTAGGACGACACATTCATTGGTGGACCCCACAACAGAAGTATTGTCATAGTAACAAAAAAATAGAATTATCTTTTTATAAAAATAACAGCGAAAATGTTACCGTTAAAACTGTTGAACTACTCGGTAGTAAAAGTACAGTAATACGCGTGGTTGCATAGTAGCACACGCTATTGATTATTGATGCTTACGTGAGAAGTCACTCAGTTATACTCCATTATTGCTACAGTAATTGTTGCATCATATCTCTCATATTATTGATTCAATTATTGTCATAGTATCATCTGCATCATATGATATATTATTAAATCAATAATTGAGATGGCAAAGTTATTTATATTATTATTTGCAATATTGACAATGTCTAGAAGTTCTGTCAAGGAGAGGTTTGGTCTCCTAATTGCGCGCCAATAAATAGAAATCCTTATCAAAAAGCCCCCTCTTTCCTGGGAACGACCTAATTGTTAAATATTTTGAGTTATAATATTAATGATGAATAAGTTCGTGTTGATTAAAGATGAAATTAATAGTTCTATTGTGTTGGGATTATTAGTTTTAGTGGAAACTGATATTTATTTCGATAATAATTCATGTCTGGAAGTTATATTAACCAATCGGGTAATTAATCGGATAAATGAGCAATTAATTATTATTAATTCACATGATTATAACTATTTGTTCACATGTGTGTACTATTAAATCACATTTATTTACTATTAGGGGAGTTGGTGCAAATTTTATAATACTTGCATGACTAAGTTAAAAATGGAGGTATAGATGAAGGTATTATACTATAATTAATTTTTTCACATGTTTAGAACTATTGAGCCACATGATTTACTATTAGGGGAGGTGGTGCAAGTTTGATAATACTTGTATGACTAAATTAAAAATGAAGGAAAAGATGAAGGTATTATACTGTATTATTTCGAGCCCCAAAATGTGCAATTATGAAAACTATATTTTCCTATAAATAGAAGCTCATTCCTTCATTATTTTTCACCAATTCACTAAAGCTATAGAGCAATTATTATAGAGAGAAAGAAGAAAAAAATGTCTGTTACCTCACTATTCCAGTATCCAGTTTCTTCTAAGGTAAGGGGTATTATTCTTTCGTATTCATAAATAGAGTTATTTTCTTTCAATACTAGTAAGGGTTGTTATTCCATTCTTTACTATTATGTTGGAATAACCTGTGATGCCCCCAAAACAGGTATACATCACCCATCTTGAGTTGCCAGATACATGGTACACAAATTCAAATACAACTTAATTATACAACAGTCGTGTAAAATACGACAAAACATAGCTGAGAGTTTTAATAAGAATATTGTCATCTAGACAATATCCACACTCAATGGAGTCCTCATTACATTTATTGTCACACTATTTAACAGAATAGTGAGGACTACTAATGCTATCATCTGGACAATCACTCCATTCCCCGACTCGTCCCAACTATATTCTCATTTCCTGAAGAGAACAGTGAAAGAAAGGGTGAACTCAACTAGCCCAGTAAGAAATATTATGACTAAGATAATGCAGAATATATTATCATTAGTCGTCAACAATGTTAAACTGATAAAATACAATAGACAACAAGTTAAACTGCAGCGGAATAAGCAATCCATTAGAAGAGTCAAGTAGAGCATGATATCTACCATCATCTATGATTTAAAATGTTTTCATCAATTTCTATCACTGAGACTCAGCTTAATAAATAAAATTGAATCATCCCTGCATCACGGCCAAAGATATTCATGTAATCATCAATGGCCATAATTACACCGAATAATTCTGGTCATAATCATACCACAACTGTCCATCAATGAACTACAGGCCAATCAGGACTTTCACCACATTCATTTGTCACCTTACGGTTATGATTATACCAAAAATCTATAGTCATAATCATACTAAGTCCATCTATGCACGTAAGCCAAAGATAACTTTCATCACAATATAAACATGAGGATGATGACAATGATATAAGCATTAATCAAACGAAACCAAGGATAAATGTTAAAGACTTTAAATTTATCCAAATATTATCAATCACTTAATAAACTCATAATCTAATATTATTAAGATTATAACAATATATTAATCATTTCATAAACTTATAAATAATTTATTTTAATTGTTTACATTTTACCAGATAATGCATTTAATCATTGAAAAATGCCATACTCCTAAGATTTCATCACCAGTGATCAAATCCCTCATCAAAAATCTGGATATACATTATATAGGATTTTCAAGCCATAAAATCATATTTTCCAATTTTGTTACTTCACATAACGTATTTAATTCATTTACTCATAACTAGTTTATTTTTATGAAAAATACCAAATCAGTCCCAAAAATATTTCTTTTCTGGGATTTAGCAGAATATATTCCCACATTGAATAGATATTTTTCTCAGAATTTTTAAAATTCATTTACTATTTTTCATATGGCCAAAACTGCCGAATATTTAAACATTTATCATAAACTGTACTTTTGTCCAAAAATTCCAAAATTTACAGAGTATACTTCTGTTATATATATGTACACCCAATAAAAATTTCACTAATTTTGGAGTTAACCAGAAGGAGTTATAAGTGTTTACTCTTAAAATAGTCTTTTCCCATAAAATTCATAAGTCCTAATCTATACATCTAAAAATCATCATTTTTGGACACAACCTAGAAAACTCAACAAACTATCATTTCAAAATTTTCCAGAATTTTTGAGTGTTAGAAAAATTACGAAACTGTAAATAGATTTTCACCCGCCATGCGATAATCCACGTAGACAAATCATTTTCACAATTTAATAAGGAATGAATACGAAGGATCATTCACCATGCATGTGGTAATTCACATAGACAGGGTATTCCAACAGAATAATAAAGAATGGAATAACATAAGAATTCACCACGCATGCGATAGACCGCACAGATAGGTTATTCCAACAGAATAATAAATAATAGAACCAGGTTATGCGTAAAGGCACAGACAGGATATTCCGATAGAATAATAAAGAATAGAACCAGGTCATGCGTAAACGCACAGACAGGATATTTCGACAGAATAATAAATAATGGAACCAGGTCATGCGTAAACACATAGACAGGATATTCATACAGAATATTAAAGAATGGGATAATAGAAGAATTTCACCATGTATGCGGTACTTCACATAGACAGGTTATTCCAACATAATAATAAAGAATGGAATAACAGAAGAATTTCACCATATATATGGTAGTTCGCATATACATGTTATTCTAACAGAATAATAAGGAATGGAATAATAATAACTCTCATCATGAATATGAAAGAAATAATACCCCTTACCTCAAAAGAAGACTGGATACTGGAATAGTGAGGTAGAAGACTTCCCTTCTTCTTTCTCTCTATAATTTCTGTCTATAATAATTGCTCTAAAGCATTAGTGAATTGGTGAGAAATGAAGGAAGAATGAGCTTCTATTTATAGGAAAATATAGTTTCGATAATTGTACGTTTTGGGGCTTGAAATATTATAGTACAATACCTTCAAGCTTTCTTTCATTTTTAATTTAGTCGTGCAAGTAGTATCAAACTTGCACCACCTCCCCTAATAGTAAATAACGTGAATCAATAGTTCAATCATGTGAATCAATAGTTATAATCATATGAAAATATGAATTACAGTATAGTACCTCCATATATACCTCTATTTTTAACTTAGTCATGCAAGTATTATCAATCTTGCACCAACTCACCTAATAGTAAATGAATGTGAATCAATAGTACACACATGTGAACAAATAGTTATAATCATGTGAATCAATAGCAATTAATTGCTCATTTATCTGGTGAATTATCCGATTGGTCAATATAACCTCCAGACATCAATTATTATCAAAATAAATGTCGATTTCAACTAACACTAGTTATCCCAACACAATGGAATTATCAATTTCATCCTTAATCAACATGAACTTATTCATCATTAATATTATAATTCATAATATTTAACAACCAGGTTGTTCCCAGGAAAGAGGGGCTTTCCGATAAGGATTTCTCCTTATTGGCGCACAATTAGGTGACCAAACCTCTCCTTCATAGAACTTCTAGACATTTTCAATATTGCAAATAGTATGAAGAACTTTGTCGTCTCAATTATTTATTTAATAATATAACATATTATGCAAATGATATTGTGATAATAATTGAATCAATAATATGAGAGATATGATGCATCAGTTACTATAGCAATAATTGAGTATAACTGAGTGATTTCTCACGTAAGCATCAATAATCAATATCGTGTGCTACTATGCAACCACATGTATTACTGTACTTTTACTACCGAGTAGTTCAACAGTTTTAATAGTAACACTTTCGCCCTTTTTTTATAAAATGATAATTCTGTCATTTTCTTACTACGACAATACTTCCATTGTCTGGTCCACCAATGACTGTGCCTTCGTACGAATATTCCCTGTTAAAACGAATATTCCCCGACCAATCAAATATTATATAACCACTTGCTTACTTTTCAAAATTTATAAATATTACCCACAACTATAACATTATATCAAATCCACATTATAATATTCAAAAAAATATTTAGAGAAATTTAATTCTTTATTCATAAAATTTGGGGTCTCACAGTCTCCCCTTCTTATAAAATTTCGCCCTTGAAATTTACGTACGTACCTAGTATGCCAAATAGATTAGGATACCTAGATTTCATTTCAGATTCTAACTCTTGAGGTATAACCTTTGAGTGTTGAATACGATCCTTCTTATCCAATATTTTAACACGTATCTCCTCATACATTAAATCTTCTTCTATCTCATCTAGTTCTAATTTAATAACGTGGTTCGGGTCATCCACATATTTATATAACATCGATACGTGAAAAATGTTATGAACACTCGACATACTTGGCGGTAAAACAAGTCTATAGGCCACAGTTCCAACTCGATCAAGGATTTCAAATGGGCCAATAAAATCGAGGGTTGAGGTTTCCTCTATTCATTGACTTTTGCGTCTAGAATAACGCCTTCTTGAACCTTCTTCTTCATATTCATCAACTCGAGGTGTGTAGTTTGAGCGGCTTTAACTTTATTGATTAAAGTCGATTCTACTCGTATATTCGTTATCACCATGTGGGTCCCTAGATTCTTTAACTCTATCTTCATCATTTGTAAGTTATACAAAATGGGTTTTTGTGTTAACAGCATCGCAATTGTAAACGCATACGATCTTCTACTCAACACGATGGCTACCACGTTCGCTTTCCCACGATGATATTGAATGGTACGATCGTAATCTTCAACAGCTCGAGCCAACTTCTTTGGCGTATAATAAGTTCGTTCTGGTTGATGAAATATTTAAGGGTTGAAGAAATGGGTTTTGTACTGGGGTCAATACAAAATTCGATTTCACGCTCTAGGGGTAGGCTAAGAAGTCTTCAAGAATACGTCAGGAAATTTATTAACAATAGAAATATCATTTAAAAACTATGACTCTCATCCAAGACTTAGATAGCACATGAAATGAAGGTTTCTCCTAATCAAAGCCTAACTTCTCTTGGGTCAAATTTAAACGTTGAGCGCAAGCAAGAGAGATAAAATGAATGGGTAGAACTGGTATCTAATAAGGTATAGACTTCGCAAGAATTTATAATTAACTAACCAGTGCTAATTTCGTTCTGGTTATTCGCTTTTTGAGAAGTCACGAAAAATGCTCTTCCTGAAACCACCGACTTGGTTTTGTCCGTATCCGCCTTTGGTGCCACCATCCCAGCTGGACTTGATTTCGCTACAGGACAAAAATCGAGCTATGTGACCGTCATTTCCACTAACTAAAACATACCTCGGAAGGCTGTGAATATTTTGGACTTATGTGTCCCTCCTCTCCGCATCTATAGCATCTAACTGGCGGTCGTTCTCTTTCCTTGAAAATGGTTATTGGTGCTGCTGCCGACATCTTCCCATCATCGTTAAATCTTCTCTTCTAGAATTTTCCACAACTATAATCTTGGCCATAATTACCACCAAAGTGGTTACCATTCTTGGCATGATAATTTCCCCCACAATGGTTACCATTGTTCCGATGGCCGTTGCCACCGATACGATTATTATCGTGTTATTGCTCGCTATCCTTTGGTTGTGCTGACTCATTATCACGCTCCAATAACTGAGCCTATTCACAACATCTAAATATAAACAAAGTTTATGAGAAATGAGGTATTGACGTATATCGGGTTTCAAACCTCTTAAAAACATTCGCATCATTCGCTCCTCATTATCGACCAAATGGGATGCAAACTGGGATAACTTCGTAAATTTAGGCTCGTATTGCGACACGATCATATTATTTTGGTTCAACTTAATTAATTCCACCTCCCTCGTGTGATAAATACTTTCGGGAAAGTACTTGTCATTGAAAAGCTCTTGGAACTTCTCCCAAGACATCTTGAGTACGTCAGGCTGGGTACACTTTACAGATTCTCACCAATAATCTGCCTCTTCATGCAACATAAAGGTGGCAAAGGGAACCTTTTTCTCCTCTAAGCATCCCAAGACATCAAATATCTTGGTGATCTACTTTAACCACATCTCCGCCTTAAGTGGTTCTGGCTTTCCCATAAACTTTGGTGGTCCCAGCTCCTTGAACTGCTTAGCGGTGACCGACCGTGGGTTGCCATTGTTTCCACCTGCATTATGAACAGGAGTCTCTATCGTCTGATGTTGCATGAATTGCATAAAGCCTCTGAACATCCCATCATTCATCATTTCATCGGTGTTATTGTTTAACTGAGGATTATTGTCTTCCTATTGCACATTATCCTAGATATTGATCATTGGTGACTCAACGGTCTCATGTGCTTCATTGCTTATCTCAAGATTTTCAGATGCCATTTTCAAACTCTGTCACAAAACAAGGGTTAATTAACATGTTACATATTATCCCTATACTCTAACCGACCAATTAAATACCAAATAAACTTAGGTAGGTCATACTAGCGAAGGAATAGAAATATTTCACTATGTATGCGGTGCTTCGCATAGGCAGGTTATTCCAACATAATAATAAAGAATGGAATAATAGAATAATTTCACTAGATATACGGTAGTTCGCGTATACAGGTTATTCCAACAGAATAATAAGGAATGGAATAATAATAGCTCTCTTCATGAATACGAAAGAAATAATACCCCTTACCTCAAAAGAAGACTGGATGCTGGAATAGTGAGGTAGCAGACTTCTCTTCTTCTTTCTCTCTATAATTTCTCTCAATAATAATTGCTCTAAAGCATTAGTGAATTGGGGAGAAATGAAGGAAGAATGAGCTTCTATTTATAGGGAAATATAGTTTCCATAATTGCACATTTTGGGGCTCAAAATATTATAGTACAATACCTTCAACTTTTCTTTCATTTTTAATTTAGTCCTGCAAGTATTATCAAACTTGTACCACCTCTCCTAATAGTAAATAATGTGAATCAATAGTTCAATCATGTGAATCAATAGTTATAATCATGTGAAAATATGAATTACAGTATAGTATCTCCATCTATACCTCTATTTTTAACTGAGTCATGCATGTATTATCAATCTTGCACCAACTCCCCTAATAGTAAATGAATGTGAATCAATAGTACATGCATGTGAACAAATAGTTATAATCATGTGAATTAATAGTAATTAATTGCTCATTTATCCGATTAATTACCCGATTGGTCAACATAACCTCCAGACATCAATTATTATCGAAATAAATGTCGATTTCCACTAACACTAATAATCCCAACACAATGGAACTATCAATTTCATCATTAATCAACACGAACTTATTCATTATTAATATTATAATTCATAATATTTAACAATCAGGTCGTTCCCAGGAAAGAGGGGGCTTTCCGATAAGGATTTCTCCTTATTGACGCGCAATTAGGTGACCAAAGCTCTCCTTAATAGAACTTCTAGACATTATTAATATTGAAAATAATAATATGAATAACTTTGCCATCTCAATTATTGATTTAATAATATAACATAATATGCAGATGATACTGTGATAATAATTGAATTAATAATATGAGAGATATGATGCAGCAATTACTGTAGCAATAATTGAGTATAACTGAGTGATTTCTCACGTAAGTATCAATAATCAATACTGTGAGCTACTATGCAACCAAGCGTATTACTGTACCTTTACTATTGAGTAGTTCAACAGTGTTAACGGTAATACTTTTATTGTTATTTTTATAAAATGATAATTCTGTCATTTTCTTACTACGACAATACTTTCGTTGTCGTGTCCACTAATGATTGTGCCGTCGTACGAATATTTCCTGTTAAAACGAATATTCCCCAACCAATCGAATATTATATAACCACTTTCTTACTTTACAAAATTTATAAATATTACCCACAACTATAACATTATATCAAATCTAAACCATAATATTAAAAAAATATTTCGAGAAATTTAATTCTTTATTCATAAAATTTGGGGTCTCACATAACCCGTCTATGCGAAGTACCGCATATATGGTGAAATTCTTATATTATTCCATTCTTTATTATTCTGTTGGAATAACCTGTCTGTGCGGTCTATTGCATGCCTGGTGAATTCTGTTGTTATTCTATTCTTTATTATTCTGTTGGAATATCCTGTCTGTGCGGATTACGCATTTCTTTATTATTCTATTGGAATATCCTGTCTGTGCGGATTACGCATGACCTGGTTCCATTCTTTATTATTCTATTGGAATATCATGTATGTGCGGATTACGCATGACCTGGTTCCATTCTTTATTATTCTGTTGGAATAACCTGTCTGTGCGGTCTATCGCATACCTGGTGAATTCTGTTATTATTCCATTCTTTATTATTCTGTTGGAATAACCTGTCTATGTGGATTACCGCAATCATGGTGAATGATCCTTCGTATTCATTCTTTATTAAATTGTAGAAATGATCTGTCTACGTGGATTATCGCATGGCGGGTGAAAATCCATTTGCAGTTTCGTAATTCTATTATACTCTCATGAGATATCATTTCTTTTGTACTCGTCATGGAATATCATTTTCTTTAGTATTTTTTTACGAATTAGTATTCACGGGTTATTATTCACCCAGTTACTATTCACTCTAGTATTATTCACTCTGGTATCCGGGGTACTTTTTGTGTCAGGGTACTATTCATGAGTTACTATTCACGGGTTACTATTCACCCAAATTACTATTCACCCGAATATTATTCACTCTAGTATTTGGGGTACTTCTCATGTCGGGGTACTATTCACGAGGTACTATTCATAGGGTACTATTGCGAGGTACTATTTACCCGAAAAATATATTTCTTTTCTGTCCAAATTATTTTTGTTACATGAATATTATTCTTGAATTTACTCCACAAAGCAGTGTCATGTTGACAATTTGGATATTTTTAAACTCTGGATAAATTTAAGTCTTTAATATTTATCCTTTATTTTGTTTGATTAATGCTTATATCATTGTCATCATCCTCATGCTTATATTATGATGAAAGTTATCTTTTGCTTACGTGTAAAGATGAACTGTTGATTATTGGTTTTACAGTTGTATAGAGCTTGCGTTCAAAGATAGACTGTTGATTATTGGTTTTACAGTTGTATATCTTTGGCTTACGTGCAAAGATGAACTATTAATTGATGAGTATCTTTGGCTTATGTGCATAGATGAACTGTTTATTGGTATGATTATGACCAGGGATCATTCGGTATAATCATGACCCGTAATGTTATAGATGATGTGGTAAAAGTCCTCATTGGCTTGTAGTGCATTGATGGATAGTTATTGGTATGATTATAACCAGGGATTATTCGGTATAATCATGACCACTGATGATTACATGAATATCCTTGGTCGTAGTGCAGGGATGATTCGATGATGTGGATTATTTATTAAGCTGAGTCTCGGTGATAACATATTGATTATACACTTTTAATTCGTAAAAGATAGTAGATATCATGATCTACTTGATTCTTCTAAAATACATTTGTATGTCTTTGGCTTGTAGTGCAAAGATGAATTGTTAATGAATATCTTTGGCCATAGTGCAAAGATGAATTTATTAGTATGATTATGAGCAGGAATTGTGATTTGGTATAACCATGATTTTTGATATTTCAGGTGAAGATAGGTGATGAAAATTATCTTCGTCCTTGGTGCGAAGAGGAATTTAGAATCACAATTATGATTATGAGTTATTAATATGATTGTGGACATGAATTGTTGATTGATGTTACATGGATGAAACATTATTGGTGGACTTTTAACATGAAAAAGATAATAGACCTGATGGTCTATTTGACTCTTCTAATGGATTGCTCGTTCCGCTGCAACTATGGTTAAAAAGTCTTATCATCTACCATATGTTCTAAATCTCTGATTTATTACTGATGAAGGCTATTGATGATGTAAATTATCTTTAGTCATGATATTCTTTACTGGGCTAGTTGTGCTCACACTTTTTGCTTCATAATTCCTTTCAGGTAATGAGAGTGTAGTTGGGTCGAGCGGGGGTAACAGGAGAATAGAACGGTGGTCTATAGCTATTGAGGTTCTCCCTAAATAGTATGGAAATAATTTTATTGAGAACTTTAGATAAGTGTGTCGTATTGTATACGTCATTTGATATTTAATTTTGGTGAACCGAATAGGGTGAGGCGAACCCAACTTTGGAGGGTGTTTTGTCACTATCATACAAGATGTCTAATGACATACAACCTCGTGTTGTCATAAGATAGGGTTGTGCACATCCACTTGCTGAGTATATCTACGAGCACTACCTATATGATCTTGGAGTTTGGTTGAAACATAATGTTCAATTACAAACGGTGGAGATAGTTATATGTCAAGAGAAGACTCACCATTTTAAGGAACATGATAGTAATCTTCTCGTTTTTCTTTGTGGTCTATTGGGTCAACCAAGGATAATTCTCTGGACATATGATATCTATCATAACTTAGATTCATGGCCTCCTATGTACGAAGGTTTCCATGAGCACTTCCCAAAGATTTTAATTTCCAAACCAGTTTTTGACTGTACTTTTATGTAAAGTACCATTGTAAGGTTGTGGTCGAGGTACCATGAGATTTACATATATTTGTATTAAAACTCATAGTTTAACTGTGGTCGTATTCTGCACGACAATTCAACAGTTGTATAAATGAAGTTTGTATTTGATTTTTATAGTATGATATCTAGCGACTCAGAATGGGTCATGTGGATCTATTTTGGGGGCGTCACATCAGGAGTTAAAGATCCAACTACAGCAGTTGTTGGACATAGGTTTCATTCATCCTAGTACAACTCCTTGGGGTGCTCCTATTTTATTCATAAAGAAGAAAGACGGGAGTATGCGACTTTGTATTGACTACCGGGAATTGAATCATGTCACTATTGAGAATAGATATCTACTACCTAGCATTGATGGCCTGTTTGACCAGTTGTAAGTGTTAGGTTTGTAATATTCAAGAACGCAATCAAATTGCACAAAATTAGCGGAAACGTGTAAAAATCAGAGTTTTAAAATTTTTACAAACCATAAACCCGGATCACCCTTTATGCACAATTATTAATTAAACGAAAAGATAAAGAATAAAATCATACCCTTGAAGATCGAGCTTCCTCAGGTACAAGTTCACCTCCAAATCCTTTCACGTTCAACTTGAATCCACCGAGTTTGGTTCCTTCCTTTGATCAACGTTAGCCACCCAAGTGTTTGGCCTCTAGAGGTGATCCACCAAGGAAGAAGAAGAATTCAAGAAGATGGGTGGTTGGCTAAACCCTAGTTTTTCTATCTCTATAGAAAAAGGCGTACTCTCCCAACTATTGGAATTACGTATTCTAATAATACGTCAACCTCTCACACACCCATAATAAGACTCCTCTTATTTATAGATGTGGGCAACCCATCCTTAACAATTAAGGAATTGGGTTTTATTTTAATTAATTAAACTCTTTTAATTAATTAGGCTCCTAATCTTATTAGAAATAATTAATTAACCTTTTAATTAATTAAGCTCCCTAATCTTATTAGGGATAATTAATTAAACTCTTTTAATTAATTTGTCTCCTAATCCTATTAGGATATTTGAGAGTACTTTTATTAATTAATTCCCAAACTCCTTTAGGAATTAAATAATAATAATCATAATAATAATAATAAGACTCCTCTTATTAATTTATATTTAATATTTCCAAAATATTAAATAATAATTATTAAGCCATTTAATTTATTCTATCACCATAGATTAAATTAAATATACTTAACTTATTATTACGATTATGCCAGTAACTTCTTAAATAATTATTCTTCCTTTTATGGTGTGACCCTTTAGGTTCTCCATATTAAACCGGTTGTGAATAAATTAATTAGAACAATTCTAATCTTATTTAAATAAATAAATTAAACTAATAATTTATTTAAATAAATAATATTTATTTTACAATAGGGATAAGCCTCCCTAGCGATCAACGACTTTCCAGATAATATAGATTTCAACATTAATCATAAAAGAACCTTTGAGTAAATAGTTACCGTACAATTCAATCCTTTCACCATACAATGTCCCAATTAAATATAAGACATGGAATTTCTGTCAAGTCTTATTTTATTTAATTATATGTATTTCGACTCTTAAATGCACAACTCCAAATAATGCAAATTAGAAACTCCTTTCTAATTTCATTCTGCCTTGGCCAAGGACTACTGGGTTGTCATTTATCGAATCACATAGGACATTTCTCTTCTTTTACTAGAAGTGGTAGATTCTTTATTGATCATACATTATCTCCATGTACAACTTATTATACCCAAGCATACCCTTTGATATACCCTAAGGGTCTTAAGGAATAAGTCAAAGTATAACTCATCATACACAAGATACTATGATGATCTCAAGTCCAAGGATCACTTGTACTACTATCACTACAGGAATTCCTATTGACATGCAAGTAAAACTCCATTAGGTATTCCTTAGCGAGTCACGTTCAGTGAACTTATTCTCTAATAAGCACCTACATACTTGCTTTAGTGTCTCCACACAAATGATCATGAGATCAATCATCCTCATCCAATGAGCAAGTAACGTATGTACCAATCTATCCGGATTCACTAATCCCCAATTTAGTAATCCAACGATTGGGAACTATTTTAGCTTTAAGCTTTCTAAGAATTTAGATCTCATTAGAATGATCATCATCATTATTCTAAAAGCATTGCTTAAAACTATGGGTTTATCACATATTATAAAACAGCATCATGTAGATAATTAAAAGCCTTTAATAAATTAATACTTTTTATTAATAAATTAATAAGATTGTTACAAAGTATATGCTTTATCATCAAACATGATTGGCTTGTGTGCATATTACTTTCAATCTCCCACTTGCACTAAAGCCAATCGTCATGGTATCTCATACTCTTCTTCTCTAAGTGACGATTATCCTGCTGTTGGATAAGCTTTAGTTAATGGATATGTAATGTTGTTCTTGAGAGTCCACTATCTCTATAGTGATTTCCCATCTTTCAATGATTCCTATAATCAAATGAAAGTGCCACAACATATGTTTGGATCCAAGATGAAACTTAGGAACTATTCCTAGTTCTGTAATGAACTTATCATCCAAACAATCAACTTGTAGCTTCATTTATAGCTATAAACTTTGTCTTTATCACTAAACCAACAACTCTTTGCTGTTTGGAACCTTTCCAATTCACTGCACCACCGTTCAAGGTAACCCTTTACCTTAAAGTGGATTTTATGTCGTCTTGGTCTGTCTAAAAAACTTGAGTCTGTTAAGCCCTCTAGTTTTAATTCAGACCCGCCATGAATTATATCACATCCTTAGTGCTGGTTAAGTACTTTAAGATGTTTTTCACTGTCTCACAGTGAACTTCTCCAGAATATGACTGATCAATATCAGGTCGCGTATATTTCATTGCATACATGATTGTCACTCATGCGATCTCTCTTTTAGGAGTCTATGGGGACTATTAAGAGAGATACACTCCATGGCTCATCAACATGAGACATCCCATAGAGTTTGCCATGCTAAACGACTTTAGCATCAAATGAATATGCATTCCTTGGGTTAAGCCAAGCATCCTTTTAAATCTATCCATATATATTTGCATGCCCAATTAAGATACTCTTCCCAAATCATTCATGGAGGAATGTTTAGACAACTTTATCTTTATTGATTTTAGCATTGGCATGTCATTCCTTATCCGTATTATATCAACATATAATACCAGAAATGTCACGACGCTCCCACTGACCCTTTTGTATACACTAGGTTCATTCTTGTTTTTGATAAAATCAAACTCTTTTGATTATCATATCAAAATGAATGTTCCATTTTTGAGAAGATTGCTTCAATCCATTTCTCTGAGTATCTACAACTCTTACCTCATCGTATGTAACTGGATCATCATCTTCTATGATACGTACCTCATCATCATCATCCATGATGAAACCATACCTCCTAGGTATCTTCGGTACTATTCCAGATTTACGATTCGGTTGTGGTACAATAGGTCTATCTATAGGTTCCTCTTATTTGACTTATAGTGTTTTGTGGTTCTTGAACTTTTCAAGATGTATTATCGTCCCACTAGTCCCTTCAATGATAAACACCTTTATCTTAGAAGGCAGCATGTTTCGCAACAAACACCTTTTGCTAAGTAGGATTATAGAACATATGCCCTAAACTTACTTTAGGATGTCGCACAAATCTGTACTTATCAAATTTTGTCCCAAGCTTATCCTTTGAAACCGTTTCACATAAGTTGGACAATCCCTTATCTTAACATAACTTTTATGGAGTCTTGGGGCCGGATTTTGAGATTTCCTTTTCGTAGATATGCAGCCATTTCTAAGACATTATCCCAGAAGGATACTGGAATGTCGGTAAAATCATTATGGACCGCACCATGTCCAACAAGGTACGATTTTTCATTCAGATACATCAATCCATTATTGCATATCAGGATGTGTCCATTATGAGAAACCATTTGAGATGATCTAAAAACTTATTGCACAAGTATCTATTCCTTGATCTAATCAAAGAATCTTAATACTTTGTCAATTTGTTTCACTTCTGAATTCTTTGAACCTTTCAAATAATTTACACTTGTATTTCAACAAATACATACATTCAACTCTTTGAATGATCATCTCCTTTTCTTATACTAGTTTGTTTAATTTATAAAATATATTTTTCACGTAAGTCAGGTATACAAAATCCATTAAGTAATATTTCAGTTCTATACAAAACATTATTATTATAAATAGAACAACAATTGTTCTTAATTATAATACCAAAAATTTTATTGTCTAACAATAAAATGGAAATAATGTTTCTAAAAGAACTGAAATACAATAACAACTTATTGACTTAATAGATTTTCCCGTAGGCATTCCTAAACAATAAATTCCTATGGCTAATGTAGCAACCTTTACTTCATTTCCCACACATAGGATTACTTATATTTGTTTAGCTTTCTACTTCTACTTGGTCCTTCATAAATCTATATTTATGATAAACAAAGCCGGTATCCAATACCCAAGTAGAACCTTGACTTAAAGAAAAATTTATTTTAAATCATGAACAAAATTGTATTTGTAACCGAAACTTCACTAAGCTTCTTTGGTTAGCCTCTGCAAGATGCTTCTTGCAGTTTCCTTCCAGTGTCCAGGCTTATTGCAGTGGAAGCAAACTCCTTTGCTATCCGTATCAGTTTTTTTCTTCTTATTATCCTTTGTTTTTGCCCTTTCTATTTACCTTCTTAGAATTGTTCTTCTTTTCAAAAGATCCTTTGGCCCCTACCAGCAAGACATGGTATTTCTTGGTTGAAAAGTGACTCTCAATGTTTTTCAACATGTTAAGCAAATCAGCGAAGCTGATATCTAGCTTGTTCATATAAAAATTCACAACAATTGTGAAAGGAGTCCGGGAGTGAGTGTAAGATCAAATCTTGGCTCAACTCTCCATCCATGACAAAACCCGTTGTCCTAATTGATCAATCAAATTGATTATGTTAAGGACTTTTATGTGTACCGTAGTGTCATCGGTCATTCTAGATCGGAAGAGCTCCTTAGATATCTGATATCTATCAGTCCTACTTTCCTCACCATCAACTACTTGATGTGCAGGAATAGGAGCATCCATAGTTTCATGCTGACGCTGAAGCTCGTTACTCATGGATGCGAGCATGATGCATTGAGCCAACTATGCATCATCTAGCCACTTTCTAAAAGTAGCAATATCTTCCTCAGAGGCATTGTCTGCAACCATTGCAGGGATAGGCGTATTAAGGACATAAGATAGCTTTTCAGCCGTGAGAACTATTCTCAATTTTCTTAACCAATCCATTTAATTTGGTCCGGTTAAATAAACATCTAATATGCTATGCAGTGATAGTAATTTAGACATTGTAAAAATCTGTAAATGAATTTGTAATTAACAACATTTTAACATACATTCTTTTATTAATTACCAAAATAAATTAGGTCTTGTTTTAAATTGGTATCTCCCACTATTTTCTTCAAACTATATTACCCTCAATATATATAGTTCGGCAATATCTATTAAAGATTTGCTAGTGAGAATAAGGATCCCATTTCAAATTTATATAGCCTTGTGTGTGCACAACAAACTATATATAAATAAATAGGTAGACAACTCTTGTCAATTACATCAACTATGTAACTCCTTGTATTTTGCCTCTTAAATCATAATGGTTAAGTGTGTGCACATCCGAACTAAAATGATTTAAGTTAAGTCAGACCCAACATTTCCATATAAGTGAAGAGAAAACTACAGCCCTTGTGTGTGCACAACAAAGCAGTAATGTTCAATTCCTTATAAATATCATATGTAATAAAAACAACATCTTAAATATTTAATACTCGCCTTGTGTGTGCACAACAAACTCATATTAAATATTTAATACTCTATTGTTTCTATCATGCTAGAAGGCGACGTTCGATATTCCAAATATCTTTGAACGTTACAACTTAATATAAAATATTTGAGGGGTTTGTTATTAATATGTCTCATCTTGTTTAGCGCGCATGCACATATATATATAAAATACGCGTCATATTATTAAACATTCGAAGCATGTTTGCATAATATATAATATATATATATATATATATATATATATATATATATATATATATATAGTATAAGCATGCATATATAGAATACTATATTCTACCCGGATTGATTATGGACTTTTATTCTAGTTTGGTTCACTAGAGCCACCAAGTGAACCAAAAGGTCAAACCCTAGGGGTGCAAGAATTAATATTTAAATATAACTATTACATTTAAACCTGGGCTCCATTACAAACGGGTCTTCACGCGCTCCTTGCTCCTCGATCTCCAATTCTTCAAAATTAATTCTAACTATTCCTATTACAAAACTATTTAAAATAAATAGAAACCTTGATCAACAGTCAAGTGGAAGTACATAGGAGGGAGATAGAATTTATATTAAGAAAAAATTAGAGAAGACGAGGTACGCAGACCCCATTTAATAAAACCCATACATTCATGCATCCAACTAAAAATAAAATCCAATCACATCGGTCAATAGTCCATAATCAATCCCATTTATTATCATACACATCACCATATGCATCAATAAATAATATTCATCTCATGAATAATAAACATTCAATATATATATTGATATCATTTAATGGGAAAATTTAGTTAGTATAAAATCTAATTTTGAATCAAAATAAACTCCTTTATTTTAATCCGAATTTAAATCAAAATAAAACTATTTTATTTTAATTTATCCAATTTTGAATAAAATAAACTATTTTATTTTAATCAAAATCATTAATCAAAATAAACTCTTTTATTTTAATTAATTATGGAATCCAATTCCATGTAAAAAAACTCCTTTATAAAAGGAAACACGGATTCTCTTTCCTATTCACAAATAAACTCCTTTATTTTGAATAATATGAAATCTAATTTCATATCTAAATAAACTCCTTTATTTAAGGAAATAAGGATTCTCTTTCCTATTCACAAATAAACTCTTTTATTTTGAATAATATGAAATCTTATTTCTTATTTAAATAAAATCCTTTATTTAAGGAAATTATGATTCTCTTTCCCATTCACAAATAAACTCCTTTATTTTGAATAATATGAAATCTTATTTCATATCTAAATAAACTCCTTTATTTAAGGAAAGCTAGATTCACTTTCCTATTCACAAATAAACTCCTTTATTTTAGGAAACATGAAATTCAATTTCAACTCCAATTAGTTATCATGGAATCTAATTTCAACTCTAATTAGTTAGCATGGAATTCTAATTTTAAAATTAAAATAAATCTTTTATTTTAAAATTAAAATAAACCTTTTATTTTAAGATTAAAATAAATTTTTATTTTAATAATAAAATAATAAAATATTATATATATACCGTTATATATATATATATATATATATATATATATATATATAATATAACTATTATATAATATATATATATATAACCGAATATATATATATATATATATATATATATATATATATATATATATATATATAATTAACTCCATGATTTCCGTGCAAACTCATTCAAAATCTCCTGCAACCTTTAACCAATAACCATAACCGAAATAAAAAAATATTGGACTCAGCGAAAAAAAATTCGCGTGGTAATTACGGTGATTCGCGAGTTTTTTTTTTTTTTTTATACAACAAAATTATGCCCAATTAAATTGTTCTAAACACATATCAATATATATATCAAATTAGAACAATTAATGATTCGCATAAAGGTTTGGCTCTGATGCCACTGTTAGGTTTGTAATATTCAAGAACGCAATCAAATTGCACAAAATTAGCGGAAACGTGTAAAAATCAGAGTTTTAAAATTTTTACAAACCATAAACCCGGATCACCCTTTATGCACAATTATTAATTAAACGAAAAGATAAAGAATAAAATCATACCCTTGAAGATCGAGCTTCCTCAGGTACAAGTTCACTTCCAAATCCTTTCACGTTCAACTTGAATCCACCGGGTTTGGTTCCTTCCTTTGATCAACGTTAGCCACCCAAGTGTTTGGACTCTAGAGGTGATCCACCAAGGAAGAAGAAGAATTCAAGAAGATGGGTGGTTGGCTAAACCCTAGTTTTTCTATCTCTATAGAAAAAGGCGTACTCTCCCAACTATTGGAATTACGTATTCTAATAATACGTCAACCTCTCACACACCCATAATAAGACTCCTCTTATTTATAGATGTGGGCAACCCATCCTTAACAATTAAGGAATTGGGTTTTATTTTAATTAATTAAACTCTTTTAATTAATTAGGCTCCTAATCTTATTAGAAATAATTAATTAACCTTTTAATTAATTAAGCTCCCTAATCTTATTAGGGATAATTAATTAAACTCTTTTAATTAATTTGCCTCTTAATCCTATTAGGATATTTGAGAGTACTTTTATTAATTAATTCCCAAACTTCTTTAGGAATTAAATAATAATAATCATAATAATAATAATAAGACTCTTCTTATTAATTTATATTTAATATTTCCAAAATATTAAATAATAAATATTAAGCCATTTAATTTATTCTATCACCATATATTAAATTAAATATACTTAACTTATTATTACGATTATGCCATTAACTTCTTAAATAATTATTCTTCCTTTTATGGTGTGACCCTTTAGGTTCTCCATATTAAACCGGTTGTGAATAAATTAATTAGAACAATTCTAATCTTATTTAAATAAATAAATAAAACTAATAATTTATTTAAATAAATAATATTTATTCTACAATAGGGATAAGCCTCCCTAGCGATCAACGACTTTCCAGATAATATAGATTTCAACATTAATCATAAAAGAACCTTTGAGTAAATAGTTACCGTACAATTCAATCCTTTCACCATACAATGTCCCAATTAAATATAAGACATGGAATTTCTGTCAAGTCTTATTTTATTTAATTATATGTATTTCGACTCTTAAATGCACAACTCCAAATAATGCAAATTAGAAACTCCTTTCTAATTTCATTCTGCCTTGGCCAAGGACTACTGGGTTGTCATTTATCGAATCACATAGGACATTTCTCTTCTTTTACTAGAAGTGGTAGATTCTTTATTGATTATACATTATCTCCATGTACAACTTATTATACCCAAGCATACCCTTTGATATACCCTAAGGGTCTTAAGGAATAAGTCAAAGTATAACTCATCATACACAAGATACTATGATGATCTCAAGTCCAAGGATCACTTGTACTACTATCACTACAGGAATTCCTATTGGCATGCAAGTAAAACTCCATTAGGTATTCCTTAGCGAGTCACGTTTAGTGAATTTATTCTCTAATAAGCACCTACATACTTGCTTTAGTGTCTCCACACAAATGATCATGAGATCAATCATCCTCATCCAATGAGCAAGCAACGTATGTACCAATCTATCCGGATTCACTAATCGCCAATTTAGTAATCCAACGATTGGGAACTATTTTAGTTTTAAGCTTTCTAAGAATTTAGATCTCATTAGAATGATCATCATCATTATTCTAAAAGCATTGCTTAAAACTATGGGTTTATCACATATTATAAAACAGCAACATGTAGATAATTAAAAGCCTTTAATAAATTAATACTTTTTATTAATAAATGAATAAGATTGTTACAAAGTATATGCTTTATCATCAAACATGATTGGCTTGTGTACATATTACTTTCAGTAAGGAGCACAATTCTTCTCAAAGATCGATCTTCATCCTGGATATCATCAATTGAAGATTAAAATTGAGGATATTCTGAAGACTACCTTTAGAACTCGGTAAGGGCATTATGAATTCCTAGTCATGTCTTTTGGATTGACTAATTCTTATGCAAATTTCATGGATATAATGAACCGAATATCTCAAGGAATATTCAGATCAGTTTGTTGTTGTCTTTTTTGATGACATCCTCATATATTCCAAAATTCATGAAGATCATGAGCACCATTTGAAGCTGGTACTCCAAAGGCTTCGTGAAAACAATCTATATGCCAAGTTGAAGAAATGCGAGTTGTGGCTTGAAGAAGTAGCATTCCTTGGGCACGTGGTGTCAAAACATGGAGTATCTGTTGACCCGACAAAGATTGAAGCAATACAAATTTAGGAGCAACCGAAGTCGGTGACCGAAGTACGTAGCTTTCTAGGCTTAGCTGGTTATTATCAAAGATTCGTGGAAAGATTTTCTCGAATCGCTACTCCATTAACTTAGCCGACTTGGAAGGATACAAAATTCGTATGGAGCGAGGAATGCGAGAAGAGTTTTCAAGAGCTCAAGAGGAGACTCATTTCGGCACCTGTTCTGACAATACCGTCTGGTTCGGATGGATTTGTTATCTACAACGATGCTTTAGGAAAAGGGTTAGGATGTGTTCTCATATAACATGGGAAAGTCAAAGCCTATGCCTTGAGACAACTTAATGAATATGAGAGAAATTATCCTACTCATGATCTAGAGTTGGCATCAATCGTTTTTGCGCTAAAGATCTGGAGGCACTATCTATATGGGGAGAAAGTGGAGATATATTTAGACCATAAAAGCCTCAAATATTTCTTCACCTAAAAGGAATTCAACATGCGGTAATGACGTTGGCTTAATCTATTGAAAGACTACGACCCTACCATTCAATGACATCCTAGAAAAGTGAATGTGGTAGCTGACGCATTAAGTAGAAGATCATATGCAGGAACGAGTGTGATGTTGTTAACACAAAGGCCTATTTTGTGTGATTTACAAAAGATGAAGATAAAATTGAAGACTCCGGGGACCCATGCAATGATGTCAAGTATACGCATAGAACCAACTTTAATCGATAAAGTTAAAGTTGCTCAAGCCAAAGACCCAGAGCTGATGCGTATGACGAAAAGAGTAGAAGAAAGTGTTATCCCAAAAGCAATAATCGATAAAGAAGGAGTACTTCGAGTCAACTCTAGACTTTATGTTCCTAAAAACTTTAATTTGAAGTACAAGATTATGATGGAGGCACACAATACACCATTTGCAATCCATCCTGGAAGTACCAAAATGTATCGTGATCTTTGACATACATTTTGGTGGAACAATATGAAGAGAGAGATCGCGAAGTTTATCTCGAGGTGTTTAACTAGTCAACGGGTAAAGTTGGAGCTTCAAGTACCCAAGGGTCCATTGTAACCACTTGAGATTTCAAAATGGAAGTGGGAACACATTACCATGGATTTCGTTATGGGTCTTCCCACGGTTTCTCAAGGCATAGATGTTATTTCAGTTATTGTTGATAAATTAACTAAGTCTGCTCATTTCTTGTCGATACGGGAGACTTATTCCCTTGAACGTCTTGCTCGTATGTATGTAAATGAGATTGTGAGATTGCATGGCATGCCAGAATCCATAGTTTCGGATCGTGACCCAAGATTTACTTCACGATTTTGGGTTAGCTTGCAGAAAGCTATGGGCACGGATTTATGATTCAGTTCGGAATACCATCCTCAAATGGACGAAAAATCAGAGAGGACTATTCAAACTCTTGAAGATCTATTAAGACTTTGTGTCCTAAACTTCAAAGGGAGGTGGGATAAGTATTAACCATTGGTGGAATTCTCCTACAACAACAGTTACTAGGCAAGTATAGGTGTGTCTCCATTCAAAGCATTGTATGGATGAAAGTGTCACTCTCTAGTATGTTGGGATGAGGTGGGTGAAGCAACATTGTTGGGACCAGAGTTGGTACGTTTTACTACAGAAAAGATCCAAATGATTCAACAATGTATACAAACGGCACAGGATCGACAAAAGAGTTATGCGGATCTTCATCGAAAGGAAGTGAAATTTAGTATTGGGGATCATGTATTGTTGCATGTTACTCCATGGAAGGGAGTTACAAGATTTTGGAAAAGTGGAAAGCTCAATCCATGATTTATTGGTTCATTTCAGATTCTTGACCGAGTACGAAATGTGGCCTATAAACTCGTGTTACCCCCAAATATATCTCGTTTTCATACTGTTTTTCACATATCTGTGCTTCATAAATATGTGAAAGACCCGAACCACGTTATTGAGTTAGAACCAGATGAAATAGCCGAAGATTTAACGTACGAGGAGGTACTTATCAAGATCTTGGATAGGAAGGAGCATGTCCTACGCACAAAGGTCATATCACAAGTCAAAGTTTTGTGGAGGAATCATGCTATTGAGGAAATGACCTGGGAGTTGGAAATGGAAATGAAAGCGAGGTATCCTCACCTTTTCGAAACACCAGGTACGTACGTCAATTTTGAGGATGAAATTTCATAAGGAGGGGAGGTTATAAGACCCCAACTTATTATAAATGAAATTGAATTTTCTCTATTTATTATTTTGAAATATTAAGGGTTGATTTGATCAAATATCTCAAATAAGTAAGTGGTTATAAAATATTCATTGTTGTCACAGAATATTTGTTTGCTTGTGGAATATTCTTACTATTGGGGAATAGTCGTACGATGGCGTAGCCATGTGTGGGCTCCATAACGGAAAGCGATTGGATGAAGAAAACGACAAGTATAAGTTTTTATAAATAACGGCGTAGTTGTTATCGTTAACACTATTGGAATAGCCGGTAGTTAAAACACAGTATTACGCGGTATTGCACCAATTATTGATTCTTACGTAAGAAGGCACTACTCAATAATTGTTACAATAATTACTGTTCAATATTTTATTTTATTGATTCAATAATTGCTACGTTGATATTTTATATTATTATTATTTCAGTAATTGTCACTACACAGTCTTTTCCATTATCAGATCAATAATTCATATTATTTGAATAATATTATTAGATAGCATTATTGGCAATGTTTAGAAAGTTCTGTCTAAGGAGAGGTTTGGTCAACTAATTGCGCGCCAGTAATGATAAATCCTTATTAGAAAGCCCCTTCTTTCCTGGGAACGGCCTGGTTGTCAGTATTGTGATTCTATAATATTATTTGTGAATAATTAATTATTAATTTATATGATAAGGAAAATATTCATTTTGTGTGGATATAGATGGAGAAAATTTTTTAATGTGACAAGTGTTGAAAATTGATATTTTATCTTTTTTGATAAAATAATTCATTTAAATATAATATTATATTATAATAATATAATAATGGTGATATTTTACAATGAATGTGTGATATATGAATAAATGAAGAGGAAGAGTATTTTTGTTACAAAAAATGTTTAAAACATGGTAAACATGTTCGTGGGCCCTATTTCTTGACTGAAATTTAATTATAGACTGTAAAATCGTCCGTATGTGGATTTCGATCAATTTTTGCTTGGAATTTGGAAAACCATAAAACTACAAAGTTTTAGAGAATTGAATTTCCTATGGAATGGACATAAGTTCAAATTTTTCTGATAAAATGGCTATTTATTATGAATTATTGAAGTTCCAGAATAATTGATATTTGGAGTGTAATTTTTTTTTTAAGAACAACGTTTTTATTATGTTTGTGATAGTCCCGAATCCGGGCCCCGAATTGCCTCGGACTCGGTTCACAATTTCTATAACTATTTGCGGAAGATATAAACATAAGTTGTTTATACAATACATTACACACTATTATCCAAAATCGAGTAACCTTAACTTATTACACATTTCCTAAACTATCTATTACACAACAATATTTGTCGAAATATATTATTACAAACTAGTCGCACATATTATTCCAAGATGAGCTTGGCATTTTCCTTTTTCCTGTATATGAACGCATTTGCTTTACCTGTAATGTTTTATCATGATATAGCAAGGGTGAGCATAAAAGTTGCCCAGCAAGTTTATATACAACAATTTAACGATATATCATGATTGAAGAGTATGAATAAAGGGCTTGCTATAATTCATCAATATAATTGAGAATTAGCACGAACAAATTTTTGACTGAACAAGTATTATACATGAACAAACATTTCTGAACCAACTGGTAATGAAGGTGATCAGCCTTTCATACCTGACTTATACATGCAAGATGTACAGATTACAATTTTTGTGGCAATCAGCAATGATTAACCATAAGCTTGAAGAAACTACTCTTATTAGAGTTAAGTATAAGAAAAACTTGCCTGAACCGTTGATTACCGGACGCAATTAATAACGCTTTACACCGAAGACCTAATATTAATAATATAGATCTCCAATAATTAGAATAATATCATCACAGTATAATACTGCTATATTTAAAACCACAGAATATCCTAAACACATTACCACATAACCCTATCAGTCTTTACCGCACATAAGACTAGGTATCAAGTCAAACTATTGAAGTCTGAGTTGAAACCGACACAATTCTATCATCCCGACGGTCTAGTCGGACTTTTATCGAGTTTAAGTTCAATTAAACTCTGACTTAATACTTAACAATATCACAGATAATTTTCTTATCAGTCAAAACATTTTTCCTAGGCTCGTAATAATTTTTGAATAAGTATTACCATTTATCAACATTTTTCAATCCTTAAAACCGTATTTAAATAAATTAAATACCACAAAATTCCTTAATCATTAATATTCATTTAATATAAAATATTAATGAAAATCATAACATAATATTATAATATAATTATAATATATCAAAATATTTTTAATACCTTAAATCATAATTATATGATTTTTAAACCATTAAATCCATTATCCGATAATTGCTATTAATATTAAAATATTAATATTTTCATGTCAAAATATCAAAAGTTATATTTTATAACTTAAAATATTTTTATAACACTTAAATCATTTTTATATGATTTATAAAACATTAATTCTAATTTTCCATAATTTATTTAATAAATTTATTAAATAAATTAATTACCATTAATAATAAATTATTAATGAATTTCATCACAAAATATCAAAAGTTATGGAAAATAACTTAAAATATTTTCTTTTATCATAATATTACTTTTCATGATTTTTCATGAATTAAAAACTATTTTTAAATAATTTATTTAATATTGTAATTAAATAAATAAATACCATTTACATTCCAAAAATACTAAATATTTTTGAAATACACTCAAAATAGTTAAAAACTATTTTTCAGACTTTAATATAATTTTTCATAATTTATTATGTATTTTTAATAATTAAAAACTATTTTTTTTCTAATTTTAAATTAATTTCCGGAAAATAATAAATAATCTGTCGCTATAGGTGTTCTTGAGTGTTCTTGACAGATTTCGGGTTGCTTGGTTTGACCGGAATTTAAATTGTGTTCTGATCAATTTCTGGGTCTTCTAAAGTGCTAATACTGTAGAATAAATGTAATACTACAATTATGAACAAGTTGTATAACCATAACATCACTAACCGGCAAGATCTAAGCCTGCAAACTTTTTGACAACGTGTTCTTCATTTTCTGGGTTTTCCAGAAAATGAAGAACAGTCGAGGTTAACATCTTTCGATCCTTATATCTTGAGTTCTGAGTTTAGTTTGGGTGATCTGTAAGTTCTAGCGTGTAGTCCATATGTCAAGGTACAACAACCGATCATCAGATCAACTTAACAACAACAGATTTAAGCTATTAAGTCCGGTCAAACTACATGTCAGGAGCTGTTCTTCACGATTTCTGGGTTTTCCAGATTTCGTCAAGAACAGTTGGTCAAGGGTACTTTGACCACAATTTCCAGCCATTTCAGTTACGATCTAGGTAAATGTGTATTCTACATACCAGACTACAACTAATCAACAACAAATTGGCCAAGTAATCAAAGTACAGCCATATCAAAAGCTTCAAAAAGCTTGTCAGGCGCTATCGGTTTCTGGGTTTTGCCCAGAATTTCATAAAACGTGAATGGTCAACGGGTTTTGACTGCTCATATCTTTCGATCTATACATGATATAACACTGATTCAAGTTAGAAATGAAAGATCTCATGACCTAGAATAGATCTATAACATAAAACACACATAATACATAACACACACGGATCTAGAAGCTCTGACATTTGACTGTCAGACACTTTTTCTAACATTTTCCAGATTTCTATAAACATTAAATCCGAGCCTCTAAGTGTTATGGATCCATGATCCAACAACCCAGATCTCTAATTGACACCTTGTATCACATATATAACCAACAAACAACAACATTAAACATAAGAGCAAGGATTTCAAAAATTAGGGTTTGTTACAGATATAATTTATCTGGTCAACCCTTGACCCCTATCCACATTCTGTACACAGAACATAACCATATTCACAGAACTTATTTACATAAACAATTAATCCTGAATAATTCACCTATATCATTCACTGAATTTTGAAATCCTCAAAATTCCATCCCAATAACCTTAAACGCATACACTTATTTTCTATCTAGGTCTAATTTTTTGACCTTAAATCAATCATTAAAGATTTTACTAAATTGCCCAAATTTTTGGGTTGTCACATTCACCCCTCCTTATAAGAATTTTGTCCCCGAAATTCACCTTACACCGTGCACCTTACACCATTCACACATGAACCTTACACCTTTCACACATATACCATTCACACACATTATTACATGCTACCCAATACACCTCTCACAATGGTATAGATTTTTAAAACTGTGCTGAGGAATCATATAGACTGGTTGTTTTTCATTTTCGCAAAGGTTTTATGGAAATTCATCCGCAAACCGTCATTACTTACGGACACAAAGGGTGATCAGCCCGATATGCCCTGTACTGATCAGGTACTGTTTGGTCGGAACAATTTGTTCCTCTTTTCCGCCTTGGGCGCATAAACTTTTACCTCAGTCTTATTGGATTCCGCAGCAAAACAATTTTGTTTGAGAAATTTCTTTCAATAAAACATTTTTTTTTGAGAATGACGTCATGATACCGCACTGTATATAACAGTCCGTTGAGGATTTCGTCATTTTGTGATTTTATCATGCTACATCATACCATAGTGGAATAGTGACTTTAAGTCAAATTCACACTAAGTAATACTGCATTGATGACTCCATCATTTTTATCATCCCTGCACCGGGTCGCATGGTACATAAGTGATAAATAAAAACAATTTTTATTTTAAAAGGCACATAGTGCGTATTTAGCTGATGTCAAAATTTTGAAATTTAGCATAGATAGAGGTTTAGGAAAACCTAATTCTCCACTAATGATCATTTGCTTAAACATTCTATCTGTTCCTATTATCCTTAACACTCCATCCACACATAACTATACCCAGTTCATAAAACCACACTTATGAGTTCATAACTTGACCACAATTATATGAGTTTACGAACTTAACCTAGTATGACCTTTGACGTCCGTTCGCTGAGGGGCTCATAAACATTTCATATAACTATGCGTCAACAATGTCACATAAGTATGAGTTCTAAGAACTCGTACTTAATCCTATATTCTCTACCTATGACCTATTTATCTATATATAACAACTAGCGTGACACAACATTTTAACTATTACCAATGCCACCAACTAAGTAGTACAAGGAATCATACAACTCTGTTGCTGGCACGAGTCCTCATTGAAATCCCCACCTAACCTTAACCCCCTTTTTCAATACGAATTTAATTCGTATTCATTATCCATAACTTATTTATGAGTTTTCATTTTCATAGTACCATTTCATAGTACAACGTTCACACAACATCTTGCTGTAAACTTTTCAATCATCAGATTGATTCTTATCCCATATCATAACCTTATTAGATCATAGGGTGATCTTATCGTATATATTACGATTTATTTCTATGCCTCGATCGTTTTGTTTTACGATCTTCTATCCCTGCACTTTCAGTCTTTTAGACTCGATCTATTCACCATTACTGTTCAACATTATTATCAGAGTTAGGGAACTCTGTGTCTTTACACTTACCGAGATTCATCTTTGAATCTTACTGATCAAATGACTCTATGTGAGTTAGATCTTATCTTAATCACTGCGGTTATTGGTCTCAGGTATTACTACCTAAGCTTCATAACCAACAGCTCTGATACCAACTGTGATAGCCCCGAATCCGGGCCCCGAATCGCCTCGGACTCGGTTCACTATTTCTATAACTATTTGCAGAAGATATAAACATAAGTTGTTTATACAATACATTACACACTATTACCCAAAATCGAGTAACCTTAACTTATTACACATTTCCTAAACTATCTATTACACAACAATATTTGTCGAAATATATTATTACAAACTAGTCGCACATATTATTCCAAGATGAGCTTGGCATTTTCCTTTTTCCTGTATATGAACACATTTGCTTTACCTGCAATGTTTTATCATGATATAGCAATGGTGAGCATAAAAGTTGCCCAGCAAGTTTATATACAACAATTTAACGATATATCATGATTGAAGAGTATGAATAAAGGGCTTGCTATAATTTATTAATATAATTGAGAATTAGCACGAACAAATTTTTGACTGAACAAGTATTATACATGAACAAACATTTCTGAACCAACTGGTAATGAATGTGATCAGCCTTTCATACCTGACTTATACATGCAAGATGTACACATTACAATTTTCGTGGCAATCAGCAATGATTAACCATAAGCTTGAAGAAACTACTCTTATTAGAGTTAAGTATAAGAAAAACTTGCCTGAACCGTTGATTACCGGACGCAATTAATAACGCTTTACACCGAAGACCTAATATTAATAATATAGATCTCCAATAATTAGAATAATATCATCACAGTATAATACTGCTATATTTAAAACCACAGAATATCCTAAACACATTACCACATAACCCTATCAGTCTTTACCGCACATAAGACTAGGTATCAAGTCAAACTATTGAAGTCTGAGTTGAAACCGACACAATTCTATCATCCCGACGGTCTAGTCGGACTTTTATCGAGTTTACGTTCAATTAAACTCTGACTTAATACTTAACAATATCACAGATAATTTTCTTATCAGTCAAAACATTTTTCCTAGGCTCGTAATAATTTTCGAATAAGTATTACCATTTATCAACATTTTTCAATCCTTAAAACCGTATTTAAATAAATTAAATACCACAAAATTCCTTTATCATTAATATTCATTTAATATAAAATATTAATAAAAATCATAACATAATATTATAATATAATTATAATATATCAAAGTATTTTTAATACCTTAAAATCATAATTATATGATTTTTAAACCATTAAATCCATTATCCGATAATTGCTATTAATATTAAAATATTAATATTTTCATGTCAAAATATCAAAAGTTATATTTATAACTTAAAATATTTTTATAACACTTAAATCATTTTTATATGATTTATAAAACATTAATTCTAATTTTCCATAATTTATTTAATAAATTTATTAAATAAATTAATTACCATTAATAATAAATTATTAATGAATTTCATCACAAAATATCAAAAGTTATGGAAAATAACTTAAAATATTTTCTTTTATCATAATATTACTTTTCATGATTTTTCATGAATTAAAAACTATTTTTAAATAATTTATTTAATATTGTAATTAAATAAATAAATACCATTTACATTCCAAAAATACTAAATATTTTTGAAATACACTCAAAATAGTTAAAAACTATTTTTCAGACTTTAATATAATTTTTCATAATTTATTATGTATTTTTAATAATTAAAAACTATTTTTTTTCTAATTTTAAATTAATTTCCGGAAAATAATAAATAATCTGTCGCTAAAGGCCTATAGCGACACTTTCTGTCGCTATAGGTGTTCTTGAGTGTTCTTGACAGATTTCGGGTTGCTTGGTTTGACCGGAATTTAAATTGTGTTCTGATCAATTTCTGGGTCTTCTAAAGTGCTAATATTGTAGAATAAATGTAATACTACAATTATGAACAAGTTGTATAACCATAACATCACTAACCGGCAAGATCTAAGCCTGCAAACTTTTTGACAACGTGTTCTTCATTTTCTGGGTTTTCCAGAAAATGAAGAACAGTCGAGGTTAACATCTTTCGATCCTTATATCTTGAGTTCTGAGTTTAGTTTGGGTGATCTGTAAGTTCTAGCGTGTAGTCCATATGTCAAGGTACAACAACCGATCATCAGATCAACTTAACAACAACAAATCTAAGCTATTAAGTCCGGTCAAACTACATGTCAGGAGCTGTTCTTCACGATTTCTGGGTTTTCCAGATTTCGTCAAGAACAGTTGGTCAAGGGTACTTTGACCATAATTTCCAGCCATTTCAGTTACGATCTAGGTGATCTAAAGGCTTTAATGTGTATTCTACATACCAGACTACAACTAATCAACAACAAATTGGCCAAGTAATCAAAGTACAGCCATATCAAAAGCTTCAAAAAGCTTGTCAGGCGCTATCGGTTTTTGGGTTTTGCCCAGAATTTCATAAAACGTGAATGGTCAACGGGTTTTGACTGCTCATATCTTTCGATCTAAACATGATATAACACTGATTCAAGTTAGAAATGAAAGATCTCATGACCTAGAATAGATCTATAACATAAAACACACATAATACATAACACACACGGATCTAGAAGCTCTGACATTTGACTGTCAGACACTTTTTCTAACATTTTCCAGATTTCTATAAACATTAAATCCGAGCCTCTAGGTGTTATGGATCCATGATCCAACAACCCAGATCTCTAATTGACACCTTGTATCACATATATAACCAACAAACAACAACATTAAACATAAGAGCAAGGATTTCAAAAATTAGGGTTTGTTACAGATATAATTTATCTGGTCAACCCTTGACCCCTAACCACATTCTGTACACAGAACATAACCATATTCACAGAACTTATTTACATAAACAATTAATCTTGAATAATTCACCTATATCATTCACTGAATTTTGAAATCCTCAAAATTCCATCCCAATAACCTTAAACGCAAACACTTATTTTCTATCTAGGTCTAATTTTTTGACCTTAAATCAATCATTAAAGATTTTACTAAATTGCCCAAATTTTTGGGTTGTCACAATGTTGGTGGGCCACACTAGTATGTAAAATGAGCTGAATGCAGATTTTCAAAGTGGGCGTAGGAAATTTTAAAAAATAATAATATCTTATTAAATTTTCTGCTTTGGTGTTCTATGCATTTTTCTATAAATAGGGTGCTTAGGTTAGAATTGAAAATCACACCAGAAACTAGAGTTTTCTCTATCTATATTATTGTGCGTATTCTTATGAGTATTTTAATACTTTGAGTGTTGTTATACGGTGAAAGTTCCTTCAGCACTATATCTAGTATTCCCGTCAGATGTGTTGTCTTTTTGAGGTAAGGGATGTTATTTTTTTTATAAATGATATTATTTCTTCTAATATCATTATGCCGAAATATTGATTTGAATTTTATTGTCGAATTTCTATCTTTTTGTTTCGAGGTTACTATTCACGTATATGACACTATTTACGTATACGACACTATTCACGAATACGACACTATTCACCAAAAAATGAAATTTTATCTTCGTTGTCCTAGATGTCTATTTTTGTTACTAGCTTTGATTGTATCCATGTTTTGATCATTATTATTGAATTTTACTCCACTATGGTATATTATGGGGTGTTTTTAAACATGGATAAACTGAAGTACAAATCCTTAATATTTGTTCTTTTGTCTCACTAGATTCATTTTCTTTAAAATATTTTTTTATCATCCTCAGTCCTAAATGATGATATAACAGAATATCTTTGGCATGTAGTGCAAAGATAAATGATTTTCTGATGAATATCTTTGGCCCGTAGTACAAAGATGAACAAGTGTTGAGATGAACATGACCAACTGATGAATATCGTTGGCCTGTAGTGCAAAGATAAATATTTGATTCGAGATGTATATTGATTGAAGTTACAGGGATAAAATATTGATGATAGACTTTAAAATCATAGAAGATAATAGATTTCATTCTCTACTTAACTCTTCTAATGAATTATAATTTCCGATGAGAATATTAATTTAAAACTTGTTGTTTATTATATTCTATCAGATTTTTCCCTATTGAGGACTAAAGATAATTTTTTCTATATTATCTTAGTCATAATATTCTTTACTGGCTGGTTGAGTTCACCCTTTTACTTTTTGTTCCATTTTTCTTCTCAGGAAACGATAATATAGCGGGGAGTAGTCGGGGTCTGGAGTGATGTTTCAAGGCAGTTGTTATAGTAGTACTCACTATTTTGTAAAATAGTATATCAATAATTGTAATGAGGACTTATTTGAGTGTGAATATTGTCTAGAAGACAATATTTGTATTTAAACTCACAGTTTATGTGTTGTCGTATTTTGCAAGACAATTGTATTAATAAAGTTGTAGTTGTTTCTGTACCATATGTTTGGCGACTCAGAATGGGTGATGTATACCTATTTTGGGGGCGTCACAGAATGCTTGATCACCATTCACACTAATTACTTGTATGGAATTGAAAAATAAAATATAAGTATAGATTAGACCATGTTGGCATGTGATCAAGAGACTTATTTGTATTAGGTTTTGTGATTTGTGACCCGGATAGGCATATACCGGTTCACCATGTGTAGTCGTTAATAGAGCTTGTGCTTAAATCATAATTGTTGTAAATTCATAAACATATAGTGGGTTTGGTGATTGTGATGCTTACATGAATTCTATCAATTGTGGATTTTGTGTAAATTGGACATAGTTCATTGAAAGATGGTTATGTTCCACTTTTGTGCTCTTGACTAGCTTTTCATGTTAAATAATTAGCCAAAACAAATGGCATGCATTATGGATAAAGCATTAGATGATATTAGAATCCTATATCTCTCCAATTTGGTTACCTTACCTTTAGTAATTATTATTTTTGTGTTGATAATTAATTTAGATATAAATTTATTTGTTGAATGATCATTTGAGCATACAGAAATAGTGATTAGGTTGTTGCATGATAGTTTAGATTTATCACCTTTCTCCATGGGATCAACACTTTCTTACTTTGTACTACTTGTTGACCCATGTATACTTGCATGAGTTAGAGTCTATTTTGTAAAACCGAAACGGAGGTAACAAGTTTTTAGAGCCGTTTCCGGGGAAAGGCGTTTATTTTTAATATTTCCATCATCGACTAAAGCTAGATTTGTGTGACCTAGAAAATTCTATTCTTATCTTATTTATATTTTATTTTTATTTGAATTTCAGGTACTTGTGTACATTTTATGCACACGCGGTCGTCAAATTCCAAGTTGGTGCCTGAACAAGATAATATCAACGGTAGGGCTTGAAAAGTGAGAGTAAGACAGAGTACACAAGTAGAAACTGAGACTTCTTCATCCAGCATGGTAGTAAAAGAGCAAAGAGAGGAACATCGGGCCTTAAGAGATTATTCAATGTCGAACATTAATGAGTTGCAGACAAGCATTGTGAGGCCAACTATAACAGCCAATACTTTTGAGATAAAGTCGGGCACTATACAAATGGTACAGAATTCAGTACAATTTGGGGGTGCTGCTACAGATGACCCGAATGTACATTTGTTGAGCTTCATAGAAATATGTAACACCTTCAAGTACAATGAGGTGTCAGAAGATGCAATTAGGCTCAGACTGTTCCCATTTTCCTTAAGGGATAAGGCAAGAAGTTGGGTCCACTCTTTCCCATCGAGGTCTATTACTACATGGGAGGACTTAGCACAGAAGTTCATAGCCAAATTTTTTCCAATGGTTAAGACTGCAAAAATGAGAACGGCGATTTCCCAGTTTAAACAATAGCAGGGTGAAACATTGTATGAGGCCTGGGAACGCTATAAAGAGATGCTAAGGAAATGTCCCCATCATGGAATGCCGGAATTGGATGGTAATAAACAATTTTTATAATGGACTGGGTTGGTAGTCATGTCCGATTGTAGATGTTGCAGTGGGAGGAGCCTTATGGGCCAAAAGTTATGAAGAGGCTTATGATCTCATAGAGATAATGACAGAAAATGACTTTCAAAATCCTATGGCCAAGATGCCACAACCTAAAGTTGCGGTGTTATTAGAGGTGGATGCTATTACACAGTTGTCAGCTCAGATGGCAGCTATGGCGAAAAAGATTAATTCTTTGGCAAAAAATAAAGTGAAGCCAGTTGCTTTTGTGTGCGAGATATATGCGGGGTCGCATCAAAATGACAAGTGTGCCATTAGTTCAGAGTCAGTGCAGTTTGTGAGCAACTACCAGAAAATCCAGAATCAATTTCAGAATGTTTATAACCCCAACAACCGCAACCATCCTAATTTCAACTGGACCAACAATTAACATCAACAAAATCAACAATTTCAGCCTCAACATCAGTATCAATCACAATCATATCACCAATAATATGCACCAAAAACCACCCTACCCTCCAGGATTCCAACAACAACCACAACATCATCCACCACCGGCACCTCAGGTTGAGAAAAAGTCACAAAATGGAGGAGATGATGTTGAAGTGCATGGCGAATACAGAGGTTATGATCAAGAGCTAAGTTGTGGCTATAAAAAATTTGGAGACTCAGATGGGCCAAATGGCCAATATACTGAACAATAGACCATAAGAGATCTTGCCAAGTACTACGGAAATAGATTTACAGGATGGCGCACCCACGCCACTTGTACAAAGGGAAACCTTGTAGCCGCGCCAGGAGGAAAATGGTTTTGATGAAAGTTTGATCAAATAAGGTTCTGAACAGAGGGAAATGGAGAAGAATAGTGAAGAGTTACCTGAGAAACTAATGACTAGACCACCACCTATACACCCCCTGTTCCATCCACAAAGATTATAGAAATTGAGAGATGATAAGCAATTTGCTAAGTTTTTGGAGGTATTCAAGAAGCTACAAATAAATATACCCTTCGTCGAGGCATTGGAACAGATGCCAAGTTATGCAAAGTTCATGAAGGGGATCTTGTCAAGGAAGAAATGATTAGCGGACTTCGAGACTGTAGCCTTGACTGAAGAATGTAGTGTGGTATTATAGCGCAAGTTACCTCCGAAGATAAAGGACCCAGGCAGCTTTACGATACCTTGTTCAATCGAAAAGATGTGTGTTTAATAAATGCTTGTGTGATTTAGGGGCGAGCATCAACTTAATGCCTATGTCAGTGTTTAATCAGTTGGGATTGCAGGCTCCAAGGCCGACGAATATAACTCTACAGTTTGCTGACAGATCCATTACTTATCCACGGGGTATTATAGAAGATGTGCTGGTTAAAGTGGATAAATTTATTTTCCCAGCTGATTTTATCATCTTGGATTACGAAGAAGACATAAGTATACCTATCATTCCTAGCCATATGATGAACTTTAATAGATGTTCAGAAAGGTGAGTTGACAATGAGGGTTCATGACCAAGAAGTCTTTTTCAACGTGTGCATGGCTATGAAGTTTCCTACAGACGAGGAAGAATGTTTTAGGATTGATATGGTAGACAAGATGTTGAATGAAGAAGTTATATGGTGGAAAATGAACCATTGAAGAGTGTTATTTTGGGAAATTCAGAAATAGAAGATGATGAGATTGCAGAAATTATTCAGATTCTTCACACAACACCACAATTTAGAAGATTCAAGACTCTTATCGAGCCACTAAAGCTTTCTAGGGAGACATCAGTATGACTTAAGCCATCTCTTGAGATGCCTCCAAATCTCAAACTGAAACCTCTTCATAACCACTTGAGGTATGCATTTTTAAATGATTGTTCAAAGTTACCTATTATTATTTCTTCTGAACTAACATCTTGCCAAGAAGAAAAGCTGCTAAGAGTTCTAAGAGAGTTAAAATCAGCCATATGATGGACCATAACAGACATCAAACAGATTAACCCATCATTCTGTATGCACAAGATCATGCTGGAAGATGATAGTAAACCTTCAGTGGAGCAACAATGGAGACTAAATCCGATTATAAAGGAAGTGGTGAAGAAGGAAGTTCTGAAGTGGCTAGATGCATAAATAATATATCTGATGTCAGACAGCTCTTGGGTGAGCCCGGTACAGTGTGTACCGAAGAAAGGGGGAATGACCGTAGTCTCCAACGAGAACAGCGAGCTGATACCGACCAGGACAGTGACGGGGTGGAGAGTCTGCATGGACTATCATAGACTTAATAAAGCTACAAGGAAAGAACACTTTTCACTCCCGTTTATTAATCAGATGTTGGGCTGGCTAGCAGGTCACGAGTAGTATTGCCTTATGGATGGGTATTCAGAGTATAGTCAGATTATGATAGCTCCAGAAGACCAGGAAAAGACATCTTTCACATGTCCATACGGAATATTCACGTTCAAAAGGATGTCTTTGGCTTGTGCAATGCCCCAACTACATTTCAGAGGTATATGATGACAATTTTTTCGGATATAGTGGAGCACAATGTGGAAGTCTTCATGGATGACTTCTTAGTTTTTGGAGATTTTTTTGACCCGTGTTTAGAAAATTTAGTGATGGTGTTGAAGAGATGTGTCGAGACAAACTTGGTTCTGAATTTGGAGAAGTGCCATTTTATGGTACAAGAGGGTATCATATTGGGACACAAGGTTTCGAAGAAAATATTAGAGGTGGACCGAGCTATGTTAGAGACTATTGAGAATTTAACTCCACCTACTTCTGTTAAAGGTGTTCCCAGTTTTTGGGGCATGAAGGCTTCTATCGTAGGTTTATTAAAGACTTCTCCAAGATCACGAAGCCACTCTGCAGCTTATTAGAGAAAAATGTGCAATTTAAGTTTGATGAAGAATACATGTCTGCATTTGAACAATTTAAGAAAAATTTAACTACAGCACCAGTGATCACAACACCAGACTGGGACCTTCCGTTTGAATTAATGTGTGACGCAAGTAACTTTGTTGTGGGGGCTGTTTTTGGCCAGCAAAGGGAAAAGATTTTTCATGTGATATATTACGCGAGTAAGACCCTCACTAATGCTCAGTTGAACTACACCACCACATAGAAACAACTCTTAGCAGTTGTGTATGCTTTTGACAAGTTTCGTACGTATTTGATTAGGACTAGGGTGATAGTGTACACAGATCATGCATCAATCTATTATTTGGTGGCAAAAAAAGATGTCAAACCTCATCTAATCAGGTGGATACTTCTTTTGCAAGACTCTGATCTAGAAATCAAGGATAGGAAATGGACTAAGAATCAAGTGGCGCACCACTTGTCTGGATTAGAGAATCAGGGGTAGGATATTAATGGCAATGTTATGATGAATGAGCCTTTCCTAGATGAGCAGTTATTTGTGATGAAAGGTGAAGTGAAATGGTTCACAGACTATGTAAACTACTTAGTAAGAAAGATAATCCCTTCTGACTTGACTGGGCATCAAAAGAAGAAATTTCTACATAATGTAAAATGGTTTATGTGGGATGAACCATATTTGTTCAAGTAGTGTTCTGACCATATGATAAGGAGGTGTATCCCGTATAAAGAGACATAGGGTATATTGTAGGATTGACATGCGTCACTGTATGGAGGTCACTACGGTGGTGAAAGGACAATGACTAGAGTTTTGAAAGCAGGATTTTATTGGCCGAAAATTTTTAAAGATGCTTATAGTTTTGTTAAGAAATGTGACAGATGTCAAAGAGTAGGGAACATATCCAAGAGGAATGAAATGCCTTTAAATACAATCCTCGAGGTAGAAATTTTTGATGTTTGGTGGATAGACTTCATGGGACCCTTCATTTCATCATGTGGGAACCTGTATATTTTATTGCCAGTCAATTATGTATCCAAGTGGGTGGAAGCGGCAACTCTTCCAGCTAATGATGCTAAGGTGGTTCTAAAGTTTGTATAAAGGAGCATTTTCACACGGTTTAGGACTCCGAGGGAAATCATTAGTGATGAGGGTAATCATTTTTTTAATCGTCTGTTCATAGCTCTGTTGGCTAAGTTTGGGGTGAGTCATCGAATTGCTACATCTTACCACCCTCAGACTAATGGCCGGGCAGAGGTGTCAAATCGTGAGGTAAAGAGAATTCTAGAAAAGATCGTGAATCCCACAAGGAATGACTGGTCATTGAAGATAGATGATGTTGTATGCGCTTATAGGACTGCTTATAAGATACCATTGGTAATGTCACCATTTTAGCTTGTATATGGAAAGGCTTGTCAACTTCCCATGAAGCTCGAACAAAAGGCATATTCGGCAATAAGGAAGCTGAATTTTGATTTGAAGGCTGTAGGAGAAAAATGACTACTCCAACTCAATGAGTTGGATGAATTTAGATTGAAAACCTATGAGAACTCCAAATTATAAAAGGAAAAGGTGAAGAGATGGCATGACCGCAAAATTATGGAAATGATGTTTGAACCGGGGCCAAGAGTATTATTGTTTAATTTTAGACTCAAACTCTTCCCATGGAAACTCAAGTTGAGGTGGTCAGGGACATTTACTCTGAAGAAGGTATATCCACGTGGTGCGATTGAGATTTTTGATAAGTTCTCGGATAAGCCTTTCAAGGTCAATGGACAGCAGCTTAAGCATTATTTTAGTGGTGAGGTTGACAGGAAAAAGGTCAACTCAATTCTCTCTACTACATGTGTGACGCCCCCAAAATTAGGTATACATCACCCATCTTGAGTTGCCAGATATATGGTACATAAATTCAAATACAACTTAATAATATAACTGTCGTGTATAATATGACAAAACATAAGCTGGGAGTTTATACAAGAATCACTACAAAAAATAAGGTCATTGCCGACGGCAGTTGCCGTCGCCAATGACCCTATTGCCGTCGGCAATGTGATCATTGGCGACGGCACTGTCCGTCGCCCTTACCGTCGCCGTATGGGTCGTCGCCCCGATCTCCCGTCGTTCGCCGTCGGCAAGTGAGTCATTGGAGACGGGGTCATTGCCGACGGCGTGCCGTCGCCTATGAGTCATTACCGACGGCATGGCCGTCACTAATGGTCCCGTCGCCAATGACCCACTTTAAAAAATAATAATAAAATTGCAAAATTCCCCTGTTCATTTACATATACATTGTACCTGTTGTACCTGTTATAAACTAAGAAAAATAAATAATGACAATATACGCATATCAATAACAATCATATCTTTTACTATCAACAATTAATATAATTAGATACCAAACTCAAATCTATACAACTCAAAAGCTAAATACATACATGAAAGTCAAAATATAAATATAAACAACTACTGCCCAAGATCAGGAATCTCTGTCCCATCGCCAGTCCCATCCTCCATAGTCTCATCCGCATCAGCTCGGAAATCATCACCATCTCCTCCACGAGCATCACCTGTGCAGCCATCTCCACCTCCACGAGTCTCATCAACAAGACCCTACAAAATTAAAATATTAATAACGAAGTCCCCAAAATAGATCATATTTATATTATTTTAGTTTGTGTCAGTTGTAACGCGTGTCGGTATTTTTGGCTAAGTGTGGTTCAGTTTCGCAAACTAGGCGGTAACTCGGTCTCCGTATGTCGGAATCGAGTACCGTCAGTTGTAACGCGTGTCTAATACCTACGCGGTGCTGTGTGTGTGTTTGCGTGGCATTCGGACGGACGATGCGGGTTTCGGGCTCTTTTTTGGCTTTTTGGCTAAGTGTGGTTCAGTTTCGCAAACTAGGCGGTAACTCAGTCTCCGTATGTCGGAATCGAGTACCGTCAGTTGTAACGCGTGTCTAATACCTATGCGGTGCTGTGTGTGTGTTTGCGTGGCATTCGGACGGACGATGCGGGTTTCGGGCTCTTTTTCGGCTTTTTTGCTAAGTGTGGTTCAGTTTCGCAAACTAGGCGGTAACTCGGTCTCCGTATGTCGGAATCGAGTACCGTCAGTTGTAACGCGTGTCTAATACCTACGCGGTGCTGTGTGTGTGTTTGCGTGGCGTTCGGACGGACGATGCGGGTTTCGGGCTCTTTTTCGGCTTTTTGGCTAAGTGTGGTTCAGTTTCGCAAACTAGGCGGTAACTCGGTCTCCGTATGTCGAAATTGAGTACCGTCAGTTGTAACGCGTGTCTAATACCTACGCGGTGCTGTGTGTGTGTTTGCGTGGTGTTCGGACAGACGATGCGGGTTTCGGGCTCTTTTTCGGCTTTTTGGCTAAGTGTGGTTCAGTTTCGCAAACTAGGCGGTAACTCGATCTCCGTATGTCGGAATCGAGTACCGTCAGTTGTAACGCGTGTCTAATACCTACGCGGTGCTGTGTGTGTGTTTGTGTGGCATTCGGACGGACGATGCGGGTTTCGGGCTCATTTTCGGCTTTTTGGCTAAGTGTGGTTCAGTTTCGCAAACTAGGCGGTAACTCGGTCTCCGTATGTCGGAATCGAGTACCGTCAGTTGTAACGCGTGTCTAATACCTACGCGGTGCTGTGTGTGTGTTTGCGTGGCGTTCGGGTTTTATCTTATGTTTATCTAAGCAATACAATTACAAATTACATAAATTAAATAAGGAAATACATAATTTAATTATTTTTACCTGTCGAATATGTGGTGGAAAGATGTTGGCCAAGACAACTGCACACACGCGGATGGCCTCCTCCCGTACTACACCCATGAGATCGTCAACGGCAGCTGTAGGATCGATAGAGCCGTGGACAACCTCCTGAGCCAGCTGATAGATCCGCTCGCGTGATGGTGCGCCTGACTGCACTACACCGCTTGACATGCACCCCTCTATGATCCGCCAAAAGAAGTCGTCGGATAATGAAGGGCCGGCGCCCGATCCACTCGCACCACTACCTCCAGTGGGAGGGCGTCGTCGAGATCTCACAGCAGGGACTAGGGTGTAAGCTGGGACATGGGGAATGCCCACAACTCTACCCTTCTTCGGTCCCCCTGTAGCCTGCAGCCAGTCCTCTATCTCCTCGTCTGCACGCGTAGACTCGTCTACTGGAGTGTCACCTCTCTGGCTGCTCCGGGCCACTGCAAGATCTTCGAACCGTCGCTGACAAAAAACACAGTAGTGGATGGGATGTTACGCAAAGTATAAAATGAAATAATATAAAAGAATATACGAATTTTAAATACATATTAAATAAGAGAATTAAATAACTTACAGCAATGCGTTCTGCCTCAGGTGAGATATAACCACCGTCACCTTTCTTTTGGTGGGCGTGCCACCAAAACTCCAAGCGGGAGGGTGCATGCTTTAAACTCACCTCAAGTCTCTCCCGGTATAGGTCGTACGACTGAGACCCAGTGCAGTGTGGGAGACGACTCTACTGTCGGGCAGCTGAACGCTGTGCCGACATCTTCTTGAAGGCCTCGCCGTCCCAAATGCTGCACATCTGGTCCCACACTGCAGCAGATATGAAATCTGGCCGGACATCCTTAAGTGTCTGTCCATCAGCCATCTTCAGTCTGGGCCTTTTTCTTCCAATCGTAGACCCACTTGTGCCAATTCATCTCTAGGTATCTGTGCAGAACAGTCATGCCATGGGCTTCCTGCCCGTCCTCAAAACGATAATATCTCTGCACATTACACATTAAGAAGTTTAGTAGACAATATAAATCAAAGAGATTACATAAATCAAAGAGGTAACAACATATGAATGATTGACATCCTACCTTAAATTCAGCAATAATCAACTGACGTGTACGATCATCCACATCTGCCCACCTCATCCACGGGCTTGAGAATCGGTTGCGGACGATCCCAAGCAACGTGTTCCTTGGCGTGGCGTCAAGGATACTACAGTTGAAATTGAAAATTACAAAGAATATATAAGAACTAAATACGATATATTATAGTAATATTATATAGGATTATGAAATTACCTATGAGTCCCAACACGACATATAAGAGGCGCCTGGGGGGGATTCCCTAGCAAGCCACATGCTAGTCCCCGCGGAGGCCTACGTCGATCACCTATGTATTGAAATACATCAATATTTATATAAACGAATATAATGTCAATACAATATAAAATAAAAATTAATAAGGTGTATCCCAATAACATATATAATTATACCTGACGATCCCGCCTGATCATCACGCGTAGAATCTCCACGGCCCCCACGACCTGCACGCCCACCACGATCGTCGTGTGGTGTGCGCGCCATATGTATGTATACTGTCAACTAAAAGAATGCAACATACAGTAAAAGAGGGATAACATAGAGGATAACATACAGATACAATTAAAAGAATGCAGCATAAATAGTAACCTACATACAAATACAATTAAAAGAATGCAACATAAATAGTACATACTCATAAAACAACTCAACGCCTTATTTAGTAGATTAATATAAGTTGAAGATAATGATTGCACTACTACAAACTATTACATTTGAATACAACTAAACTGACACAAATAGTACATACTCCTAATCATTTATATCGTCAAAGCCATCAATATCAGAATCGTCATCTTCGAGCAGTAGATCTTCACCATCGTTGTCATCACCATCTTCGTCGTCTTCAACGATTTCTTCAATTATATTTACCTCCTCAACAACATCATCTTCACTTTCGACAGCGATAACATCATCCTCTTCTTCACTAGACTCACTAATAATTGTCACAACAGCAGGTGTGACACTAGTAGACTCGACTTGTAAAGGGTCATCGTCTGGACGAGGAGTTGTGCCTTGAAAACCACGGGCTTTGGTGGTTATAACAGCATGCCATGGGCTTGAAGGAGTCTTAACACTCCGCGCGTAGTACACCTGTGTCGCTTGACTTGCTAAAATAAAAGGCTCGTCCATACCACTCATCAGTCTTAGTTTTGACTTAACATTAACAGTCACCCGTCCTGATTTTTTATCTACTTTAACTCCATTCTGAACATCAAACCAATGACATTTGAAGCAAACTAATTCTTTATGACCCCAATATTTGAGAACGACAACTTCTAGCAATCGTCCATACCAGTCATCCCAAATGTTATCGTAGCAGCTACCTTTCACCACAACACCAGAATCAGCAGAAGCGACTTCCCCAATATCGCAACACTTAAATCTGTAACCGTTGACAATGCAACATGTATAAGTATCTACAGATCTTTCGGGGCCGTCGGCTATAAGCTTTAGTCGATTGTCAGCTAACTCATCAGCGAGGACCTAATGTACATTAACACAACATATTCTAAAGTTAATTACGCCATAAGAATAAGTCTATGATGGTAGATTCATTGAACGTTTAAAGGTTAGACTTACATGATCCTTAAACCATTGCACAAATTCTCCATTTCTCAAATTTTGCAAATCCTCGTCCGATATACTCGGATTCGTTTCACGTACTTCAACATCATATTGACTGCACAACAGTTATATACTCAATGTGTTTGGAAAGGAACTTGACACAATTACACCAGACATATATAGTTATGACTACTTACTTAATATATGGCGCTACTTCATTCATGTTGACAAGTGCATACAATGTGGCAGCTGCATACTCACTATCGGTCAAGAATCGCCTTTTTTTACCGCCGAATGGGCGTACAGGATGACTAAAGGCAGTTAATTCTCCATTTTCCTCGTGCGCAACAGCCTGATTCCGACGTAAGCGATTGTGCTTCGTATGAACATTCGGCTCAAAGTACAACGAGCAGAAATTAACAAGTTCCTCCATAACATAACTTTCAGCAATCGACCCCTCTACACGGGCTCTATTCTTCACCTTTTGCTTTAGACGTCGCATATACCTATGTGATATATAGATTAAAAAAAAAATAATGAACATTTTACCGCATTAAAAACATTAATGTCATTACCTCTCAAATGGATACATCCATCTATATTGTACGGGACTGCCAAACTTAGCTTCGTATGGCAAGTGAATAGGTAAATGCTCCATTGAATTAAAAAACGATGGAGGGAAGATCATTTCTAACTTGCACATTATTTCCACTATCTGCATCTCCATTTTATCTATGTCTTTGACCTGAAGCTCCGTCAAGCATAGATCTCTGAAGAAATTAGAAAGCTCTGTCAGTGCTTCAACCACACGTTTCGGTAACAAGTCGATAAATGCCACAGGGATCAGCTTCTGCATGAATACGTTACAATCATGACTTTTGAGACCCCGAAACTTCATCTCTTCAACTTTACAACACCTTGCTATATTCGAAGAATATCCATCTGGGAGCTTCAGTCCACTAATCCAATTACATATCAATATCAACTGTTCCCTGGTCAAAGTATATTCAGCTTTAGGCGTTACCGTCTTACTACCCTCCTGATACAGCCACAAATCTTCCCTAATGTTCATTTCTACCAAATCAAGCCTCGACTTGTTGTTGTCCTTTGTTCTACCAGTGGCATCTATGACTGTATAAAAAATATTATCAAATATGTTCTTCTCAGTATGCATCGGATCTAAACAATGACGGATGCAGAGTGTAGCCCAATAAGGCAGGTCAAAGAACATGGATCTGTGTGTCCAGTTGTGAACCTTACCGTAACCATAAGCTCGCTCTAATCTGTGATTCTTCCCTGGAGGTGGAAACTTCAAATGACTAATCCAACTCAACACTGCTGACCCAGAAAGACGGCCAGGTACTTGACGTTTCTCTGTTTTTCGATTGAATTGTCTACTCATCCGTCGATAACGATGTTCAATCGGCAAAAACTGTCTGGATGTTGCGAAGAAACTCATTTTCCCCCCATGTTTGAGCCGCACAGCTTTAACTGACCCCATGCACACGGGACATGATAAGCCCCCATGAGTCGACCATCCGCTGATCATTCCTAACGCCGGGAAGTCATTTATTGTCCACAGTAAAGCTGCCCTCATGTCAAAGTTCTGCTTAAGAGATACATCATAAGTTTGAACCCCTTTTTCCCACAACATCTTCAACTCATCAACTAACGGCCTAAGGTATACATTGATGTCTTTACTCGGACTCTTATCACCCGGAATCAGTAAAGGCATGAACATGTAGGGATCTTTCATGCACATCGAAGGCGGGAGGTTATACACCACAATAATCACCGGCCAAGTTGAGTAAGGCTTTGTGTAAGGCCCGTTAAACGGATTAAACCCATCCGTAGCAAGTCCAAGCCTAACATTGCGAACCTCTTCAGCAAACCAGGGGTGCTTGTTATCAAAATTTTTCCACTCAAGCCCATCTGCCGGGTGCGTCAGTTGACCTTCGACTATGTCCCGTGTAGAGTGCCACCTCATATCCTCGGCGGTATGTATTGACATGAACAACCGCTGAAGCCTCGGGGCAATGGGAAAGTAACGTAAGATCTTTCTCGACACGTCTTTTCCCTTTTTCTTGCGCTGTTCACAGTATCTACTTGTACCACAAATATCACACGACCTCTTATCTTTATTGACATCACCGTAATACAACATACAGTCATTCTCACAAGCATCAATCTTCTCATACCCTAGATTGAGCCTTTTGACCATTTTCTTCACATCATAGTACGACTCCGGTAACTTATTGCCTGCAGGTAAACACTCCTTCACAATGCTTAACAGTTCATTAAAACCTCTCTCGCTACAGTCATGCTCATTCTTGAAGTGTAAAAACTTAGTCACAGCAGATAAGACGGTGTGTTTTTCGTGCCCGTCATACAGTGGTGTCGCTGCTTCATGCAATAACTCATAGAAACCCTTAGCCCCATCATTCGGCTCTTGCTCGACGCTACTGCCATCCCTGTCTGTATTCCACTGAAAGTACGAACCAGCAGCTTCGACTATCATGTTAGTACAGTCAAAGTTTTCGTCACCTCTGGATTCCGGTTCTGATTCATGTTCATCCAACCAGGTTTCCCCATGATAGATCCATGTCGTATAACCCTGCTTGAACCCATACGCAAATAAGTCGCACATGACATCACTCCTTTCCTTCCACACTTCATTCACACACCTCTTACAAGGACATCTGATCTCACCGCCGCTGACTTGCTCAAACGATACTCAGAGCTAAGCCCACTCCTATCAGTGGCTACCCTACGTTCCATCCAACTTCGATCAACAGACATCTCGGACAACTGTCTGCTATATATATGGAAAGTTAGACAAACACAATCAAGTCTCCAAGTTAATGTATATGCAAGCTTATGAGTTTCCTAACTTCATCTCCCACTCTAACGGGTCAGGCTTCTATCCCATTCCCGGATGTGTCGCCTCACTGATGTCAACAACTTGAACACATCTTTACATTTTTCAGAATTTTCGGCAGCACCTCCCCATGGTCTTCAAGTACACGAAATAGACTAACACATCGTAGTCTAAATATGCACCCGAAGAACATCAAGAGATATATACAGACCGAAAATTCAAAAAATATAAAGACGTGCTCAAGTCGTTAACACCGATCTAAGTGAGATCGAAACATACAAGAACAGTCCCAAAACGGGGACTATTTGAGATTCACTCCTACTAAGTGAATCTCAAACGGGTTTCTAAGCTTCCTAAACTATATGAAAATATGCACATGTGAAAGTAAGGATTATTTTTGTATAACAGAAAGAATACTAGCTTTTTATCAGGTCACAAACTATTAATACAATAAAAAATTATTAAAAAGAGGCATATGAAACTTTTTTTGTTGGTAAAATTAGGATATTGACCAATTTATTAAAAATAATAATAAGCACTGTTCAGTCATTAACTCGCATGATTCTCACAAGTCACATTAACAAAAGCAAGAACAAAGTAGTCACACAAACCTAAAATGGAAAGAAAAAATGTTACAAAGATTGCACATCTATGATTAGTAATATTTTATAGTTAGGGTTCAATACTTGCCTTTCCTTCCCAACCTTCCTTGAAATGTATGTGTTCATAATAGTCTATGAAAATAAAAATAAAATTGACAATTAGGGTCATTGTTTAAACCAATACAATTAGCTATAAATTTTGACAGTACTCTCATTGATACACCAGCAGTACACTAATTATTATATTTGTAATCTTTAGTAATCAAGTGTTTCCTTTCACACAACCATATATTTCTAATTTGAACTTTTTTAAAACCCACCCCCACCCCCACCCCCACCCCACCCCACCCCACCCCACCCCACAACAACAATTTATACACTGCAATAAATATACATTTATACACTATCTCTAAGCTCAACAGATTACTATCAATGAAGTTTAAAAAATTTATACACTGCAATATATAGTACACTGCAATATAGTTGGATATTTGTACACATTAAAATTTCCATGTAAACTTGCAAATATTTGAAATAGTAATACACTACAATTGATATTTGGGGAAAATATAGTGAAATTGTAGAAGAAGGGATTTAGGTTATATTTGGGGGAATTGGGAATACTTACTTGCAGTACGCGAGAGTGACAACAGGGGGAGAGAGGACGGCGACGGCAAGAGAGGAGGGCGACGGCAGGAGAGGACGCCGACGGCAAGAGAGGACGGCGACGGTCAGTGGGCGACAGCAATAGAGAAGAAAATGACGCGAGCGAGGAAGAAGGGGGAAAGAAGAAAGCAGAAATGAAAAAAAAATTACGGTACTGTAATTAAATCTAGGGTCATTCTCGACGGCAAGCAATACCGACGGCAAACGCCGTCGCCTATACCCTTTTCCCACGCCCGCGAAAAATTCCCACCAAATTTAGACCCGGTGGGAGGTCATTAGCGACGGTACTCATTGGTGACGGCTACGCCGTCGAGAATGATAGTATTAGCGACGGCAGTATGCCCGTCGCTAATGATGCCGTCGCCTATGAGCTGTTTTTTTGTAGTGAATATTGTCTTCTAGACAATATCCACACCCAATGGCGGCGTCATTGCATTTATTATTACACTATTTCACAGAATAGTGAGGACTACTAATGCACCATCTAGGACTATCACTCTGTTTCCTGACTAGTCCCAGCTACATTCTCATTTCCTGAAGAGAACAATGAAAGAAAGGGTGAGCTCAACTAGCCCAGTAAGAAATATTATGACAAAGATAATGCAGAATAAATTATTGTTAGCCTTCAACTGTGTTAAACTGATACAATATAACAAACATCAAGTTTAACTGCAGCGGAACAAGCAATCCATTAGAAGAGTCAAATAGAGAATAAAATCTACTATCTTCTATGATTTAAATGGTTTTTCATCACTTTAATCGCTAAGACTCAGCTCAATAAATAATCCACATCATCAAATCATCCCTGCACTACAGGCCAAGGATATTCTTTAGTATCACGACCACGAATTATCCATGCACTACGGGCCAAAGATAATCATGTTTTCATCAACGGTCCTGATCATGCCATAAAACAATTCATCTTTGCACCCTTGGCCGAAAAGAATCCATAGCGATAATCATACCAAAAACTGTCCATCAATGCACTACGGGCCAATGATGACTTTTTCATTAGTATCACAACCACAAATTATCCATGCATTACGGGCCAAAGATAATCGTGTTTTTATCAACAGCCTGATCATGCTATAAAATAATTCATCTTTGCACCCTTGGCCGAAGAGAATCTATATCCATAATCATACCAAAAACTGTCCATCAATGCACTACGGGCCAATGAGGACTTTTTCCACATCATTTGCAACATTACGGTCATGATTATACCGAATAATTCATGGTCATAATCATACCAAAACCATCTATGCACTACAGGCCACATATGACTTTCAACATAATATAAATATAAGGATGATGACAATATTATAAGCATTAATCAAACTAAATCAAGGATAAATATTAAAGACTTTAAATTTATCCAGACAATATCAATTACTTAATAAAATCATAATCTAATATTGTTAATACTATAACAATATTTTAATCACTTCTTAAACTTATAAACAATTACATTTAATTGTTTATACATTTCCAAATAATGCATTTAATCATTCAAAAATGCCATACTCATAAGATTTCATCACCAATAATCAAATTACTCATCAAAAATATGCATATACCTTATATATGATTTTCAAGCCCTAAAATCCTATTTACCAATTTTTCAACTCCACATAACATATTTAACTCATATGTTCGTAGCTAAACTATTTTTATGAAAAATACCAAATCAGTCCCTAAAATTATTCTTTTCTGTAATTTAGCATAATATAGTCCCATATTGAACATATATTTTTCTCGACATTTTTAAAATTCATTTACTATTTTTCAAAAATTAATTTCTAATTAATTCCTTAAGAATTTAGTTACTTCACGGTTAACTCCAGAAATTCCCAAATCTTGGAAGGATATTACACATTTTACCGTGAGCTTCCAGTTTAAATTTCATGTTTATTGGAGTTATAGAACTCCAGTTATAGCATTTTTTGTCGGAAAAACCTAAATATTGAAATAGTCATAACTTGCTCATTTTAAGTCGGAATAAGCTTATTTTTGGACAGGAGGTACTTTATACCATATACTTTCATGTCCCAAAAGCCCAGAATTTTTCTCACAAATTAAGTGGCCAAAAATGCCCTTTTAAAAATCTGGGCAGTAGCTTTTTCTTAAATTACAACTTTTGACTCCTTTGCTAAAATCAGTCCACACGAAAATCTACAACACCTTTTCATGTGTTTCCACATGGATAAGTTACAAAAATCATAGACCTACCTCTAGAACTTGACCTCACTCAAAAATTTGAAATATAATAGGAGATATGGTCAATTGAATTTCATGTTCCATTTTCACCAAAATCTTATTTTCAACCCTTTGTGATTTCTAAGAAACTTTCAAGTTTTCACATAATAACCAACATAACTCATCATAACACTTACTAATACCATATATACCCATGATTTTTATCAGTTCAATACTTTTGTTATTACTTTCATCATAATCCACGTAAACAGATCATTTTCACAATTTAATAAGGAATGAAATACAAAGAATCATTCACCATGCATGTGGTAATCCACATAGACAGGTTATTCTAACAGAATAATAAAGAATGGAATAATAGAAGGATTCACCATGCATGCGATAGAGACCGCACAGATAGGTTATTCCCAACAGAAAAATAAAAACGGAACCAGGTCCGGCGTAAAACACACAGACATGATATTCCAGCAGAATAGTGAAGACGGAACCAGGTCCAGCGTAAAACGCACAAACAGGATATTCCTACAGAATACTAAAGAATGGAATAACAACAGAAATCATCATACATGCGATAGACTGCACAGACAGGTTATTCCAACAGAATAATTAATGGAACCATGTTAGGCGAAATTCGCACTGACAGGATATTCCGAAAGAATAATAAAGAACGGAATAATAGAATAATTTTACCATGTATGCGGTACTTCGCATAAACAGGTTATTCCAACACAATAATAAAGAATGGAATAACAGAAGAATTTCATCAAGTATAGGGTAGTCCGCGTATACAGGTTATTTCAACAGAATAATAAAGAATGGAATAACAGAAATTTTCTTCAAGAATACGAAAGAAATAATACCCCTTACAGGTACAACAAATAATATCCCTTACCTTTGAAAGAAGAGTATTCCGACTGGTAGGGCGAGGATATACACGAAGAAAACTTGTACTACGCTCAAATCTTTCTTAAACTCTAAAGAAATACGCTCAAGATTATAGAAGAAGAATTCTCTTTATAGTTTCTCTCTCTAGAGTTTCAGTGAATTCGTAAGAAATAATGAAGGAATGAGCTTCTATTTATAGAAGAATGGACTGCATAGTAACTAATTCATGAACGGTCCAGATTGATTTACTTTTAATCGGATGGTCCATATTTAAAGCAAAATCTTTTAAATAAAATAAAATATATTCCATTTATAATATAATAAAACGAATAACTTTATAAAAGTATTCTGTTTTATGTAAAAAGCTTTTCTGTTTTATTACATTAATAATACTAATAAAACAAAACTAAGTGACTTATCACGTAAGCATTAATAATCAATAGCGTGTGCTACTATGCAACCACGTGTATTACTGTACTTTTAGTACCGAGTAGTTCAACAGTTTTAACGGTAAAACTTCCGCCATTATTTTAATAAAAATATTTTTGTCATTTTCTCAATCCGACAATAATTCTGTTGTGGGGTCCACCAATGATTGTACCATCGTACGGATATTCGCCGACAAAAAGAATATTATATAACAACTTGCATACTTTGTAAAATTTATAAATACTACCCACAACTATAACATTATATCAAATCCACACCATAATATAAAAAAATTATTTCGAGAAAATTAAATATTTATTCATAAAATCTGGGGTCTCACAACATAATCGGAGCAGAGATAGTCAAGCTAACTAGCTATAAATTAGCGCTCAATGGGAGGCACCCCATTATTTCTCTTCTCCCCTCTTGTTTAATTCTTTGTGAATTATGTTTATTTCTCGTCTTCATGTTTAATTCTTGATAGCATAAACTTTTTTACATAGGTTTTGTTAGAGTTGAATGAACATATAATTTTGGTTAGGAATAGCATATAGAGCATTCTTTTGGATATATTCATTCATATATGTTATTTAGTACATATTTTGATTTGGGGAGTTGGTATATCTCATAATTATAATTGCCTTATATGCAGGTGATTGGTAGAATGTCATTGGCTACTTAATTTCCACTTCAAGTGCAGCTCAGTTCTTTTCAAGGTATAGGGCAGTGCGGCCACGCGGCTTGGTAGCTCAGTTCTAGCCTTTCTAATATATCTGTTGCATCATCTCACCATCGACATGGTCCGGTTCCAACCCCTGCTTCGTTGTGAGTACTTTTGTTGACATGTAGTCGTAACGGTCGGTGGTGGCGACACTTATAAATTTGTATCGGTCGAAGGTTCGTGATGGTGGTGTTGTTGTGGAACTCTCTCCACGTTGCCTCTTTGATGTGGGTTTAGATTCCATTGAATTGGGAAGACTTAACAGAATATCCCCCCCCCCCAAACTTCACTCACACAATCTGATAAACACTTGATGCGTACAGTGCTTTATCCCCCCAAACTTGATAATTTTGCTTCTATTATGGTGCTAGAAAGGAAGGAATTAGAAGAAAAGGTGCTCACCCTTACTTACTATACACTTACCTCAATGATAACCTTAATTCGTAGCTTTTGGAGATGGTTAAATGTAAGTGGTGGAATTAGGTTATGGGTGGAATTAGGTTATGGGTGAATGAATTTATAGGAATGGTGTGAGGGAGAAGTTTGTGGGTTGGAGTAATGGGGTAGTGGGAAGATGGAGTGTAAGTTGCCAAAATAGTGGGTATAATAAAGTAAAGAGTGGGTATAATAGATGGGAGTTGTAAGTTTATTTGAGGAAGAAGTGGAAGTATTTCAAACTTATGTAACTGCCAAACTCGATTGGTTCATATTCAGGACCCCCCGCCCCGGCAGGGGGTATTATGCCTATGAAGCCCGCCACGACGGGCATGCCCACTATTTTTGAACTTGAGAGACCCCCGCCCCGGCGGGGCGTATAGTGCATTAGGGGTCCGCCCTGGCGGGGGTGGGTTCTGGTAACTGAGTTGGTTTTGTGCTTGTTTCTTCCTTTCAACTCCAAACCATGATCATTATAAAATCTTGCAATACCATGAAATCTAAATATGAGTAGATTATAAACATGATGGAGAGAATGTCAATAATATGCAACTTAACTAATTAATACATGAACTTATTTTATATTACTAATTATGCTAAACTATAATTTGACGGTTATAAATGAAAATATGAAAAATAAAAGTATGATTGGGTTGCCTCCCAATTAGCGCTTGATTTTAAGTTGTTTCGCCATACTACTCCCTGTTTATAGTTCGTCGAATAATGTGATTATGATGACATGCGTGTTGTATTCGCCACCCCAATAATGCTTCAACCGTTGACCTTGAAAGTCTCCAATGGGTTTCTACTAAAGAGTTTAATGGCGCCATATGGGAAAATTCTTTTGATGGTGAATGGACCCGACCACCTCGATTTTAATTTCCCTAGGAACAACCTCAACCGTGAGTTAAAAAGTAGTACTGATTGCCTCAGTTTAAACGTTTTGTGCATGGTTTCTGGTCATGCCATTCCTTGACCTTTTCTTTGTATAGCTTAGAGTTCTCGTAGGCTTGAAGTCAGAATTTGTCGAGCTCGTTGTGACAACCCGAGAAATTACACAATTTATAAAAATCTTAAATGATTGATTTATGGTTAAATAATAGACCTAGACAGAAAATGAGTGTATGCATTTGATGTTATTGGGATTGAATTTTGAGGATTTCAAAATTCTGTAAAGGATATAGGTGAATTATTCAGGATTAAGTGTTTATGTGAATATGCTCTGTATATATGGCTAATGCTGTGTTCAGAATGTGGTTAAGGGTCATGGGTTGATTAGATAAATTATATCTGTGACAAACCCTAAGTATATTTTAAGAACGACGGCGTTCAGTTACAAAACCCTAACGTCTGATAAGAAACCCTAGAAATCGGTTCTGGAAAACCTAGTTTCAGTTCCGGGAAATTCGAAACTCTAATTCGGTGAATGGAACCCTAGATTGGGAATGCAATGTTATGAACAAGGTTAAACGCCAATAATTTTAGTTAATTAGGGAAAACCCTAATGAATTGTTTAAAATCTTAGTTGATTATTGGATACCCTAATACCAGATCTGAAAACCCTAATTTCAGATTCTGATAAAATGAAACCCTAATCTGGGAATATAACGGAGAATTTTAATGTTTATGTGGTATTTATTAAGTATTAATTAGGGTAAATGTTAATTAATTTACAAACCCTAATTTTGAATTTATTGGAACCCTAATTGTTCCGTCAGAAACCCTAATTGTTCAATGTTGGAATTTAATTGCTAAAATTAGCAATGCTAATTAGGAAACCCTAATCCTAATTATTTTAATTTATGAGTAATTAGAAAACCCTAATCTAATTACGAATATTTAATTTCTAAATTAGAAAATTAAATTTTCTATTAGAAACCCTAATTATTAGGTTATAAACCCTAATCCGTGATTTTAACCCTAATTGCTTAATAAGCAATTGTAATTAGGAAATGCTAATCCTAATTAGCAAGAATTAATTTATGATTAAGAAATTTTTATATAATTAGAAAATTCTAATTATAAGTTAAAATTGTTAATTTTCTATTTTATATCCGAAATTTGGAAATGCTAGAAATTAATTTTTTTGTAAAGTTAAGGGTTAAAACCTAAACCCTAGAATGTCTAAACCTTAATCCCTAAGGGTTTGTAACAAATGACCAATCTAGAATTAAAATGGTGGAGAAAATGGTTATTTTGCATTATGTCACATTTTTTTTAAAAGGAGTAGCTTCCAAATCTTGCAAAATCTTAGGTTGTTGAGCAACCCTAGCCCTAGCCTAGCATAGCCTTTGACAAAAAAATCCAGCAATCAGCCACATCTTTCTATCAAATTCATTGAACCCAACCAAAATATAAATTAAATAGAGAGAGAGAAAAGCTCACTTTCTATTTCATTTTTGCCAACCTTGTCTCTCTCATCTATTTCAAAATTTTAGTGTGAGAGAGAGTGAGAAGTTAGGTCATGAACATCTTGTAGCAAGCTAAGGATCAGATCAATGGATCAGAATCATAAATCAAAGCCCAAAGGTATAAGAACCCTAAATTTCAAAATTTATGATTTTGATGTTAAATGTTGTTATTTGTTGGTTAAATATGTGTAATAGGGTGTCAATTAGAGATATGGGTTGTTGGATCATGGATCCATAACACCTAGATGCTCGGATCTAATGTTTATAAAAATCTGGAAAATGTTGGAAAATGTTGTCTGACAGTCAAATGTCAGGATCCTTAGATCTTTGTGTGTTAATGATCTCTTGTGTTGGATGTTATAGATTTGTAGTATGTCATGTTGTCTGTAATCTGGAACTGAAAACAGAGCTATATCATGTGTATATTTCAAGATATAAGCAGTCAAACTGCGTTGACCAGCCACGAAATCTGATTTCTGGGTTACCTAGAAACCCAGAAGTCACTGACAGCGTTTTTGCAGGCGATAAATCTTGTAGTCTGTTTGTGTTTATGCCATGTTTTGAAAACTTTATTTCATTCAGATCATTAACATAATCGTGTAAAATCATGGTCAAAAGTAGTTGACCGAACTGCTTCAAGAACAATCTGGAAAACCCAGATTTGTTCAAGAACAGTTTTTCGTGTCTACTTTGACCGATCTAAATCGTACTGTTTTAATGTTGGTAAGTTGATATGATGATCGTTTGTTGTACCTTGACATACGGACTACATGCTAGAACTTATAGATAACCCTAACTAAACTCAGAACCCAAGATATAAGGATTGAAATCTATTAACCTCGACTGTTCTTCATTTTCTGGAAAACCCAGAAAATGAAGAACACGTTGTCAGATATTTTGGAGACTTAAAGCTCTATGATCTGATGTTGTATGACCATAAAATCCGTTTGAGGTTGTAGTACTACATGAGTACTACAATCTGAAAGTTTTAAACAACCCAGAAATCGATCAGAACACCATTTAAATCGTGGTCAAACCACCCAACCTGAACTCTGTCAAGAACACTCAAGAACACCTATAGCGACAGAAAGTGTCGCTATAGGTCTTTAGCGACAGATTATTTATTGTTTTCTGAAAATTAATTTAAAATTAGAAAAAAATGGTTTTTAATTATTAAAAATACAAAATAAATTATGAAAAATTATTTTAAAGTCTGAAAAATAGTTTTTAACTATTTTGAGTATATTTTGAAAATATTTAATATTTTTGGAATATAAATGGTATTTATTTATTTAATTACAATATTAAATAAATGATTTAAAAATAGGTTTAATTCATGAAAAATCATGAAAAATTATTTTATGGTATAAGAAAATATTTTAAGTTATTTTTGATGACTTTTAATATTTTGTGATGAAATTCATTAATTAATCAATATTAATGATAATTAGTTTATTCAATAGATATATTAAATAAATTAAGGAAAAATAGAATTTAATCATATAAAAATGATTTAAGTGTTATAAAAATATTTTAAGTTATAAAAAGTAACTTTTGATATTTTGGCATGAAAATATTAATATTTTAATATTAATAGCAATTATCGGATGATGGATTTAAGTGTTTAAAAATCATATAAAAATGATTTTAAGTATTAAAAATACTTTGTGATATTATAATAATATTATAATAGTATGTAAGGATTTTCATTAATACTTTATATTAAATAAATATTAATGATTAAGGAATTATGTGGTATTTAATTCATTTAAATACGGTTTTAAGGATTGAAAAATGTTGATAAATGGTAATAATTATCCGAAAGTTATTACGAGCCTAGGAAAAATATTTTGTCTGATAAGAAATTGTCCGTGTTAATGGTTACGTGTTTAGGAAGAGTTTAATTGAACTTAAACTCGATAAAAGTCCGACTAGACCGTCGGGATGTTAGAATGGTGTCGGTTTCAATTCAGACTGCAATAGTTTAACTTGATGATATGTCTTATGTGCTGTAAAGACTGAAAGGGTTATGTGGTAATGTGTTTAGGTTATTCTGTGGATATAAATATAACAGTAATATACTGTGATGATATTATTCTAATATTGAAGATCTATATTATTAATATTAGGTCTTCGGGTAAAGCGTTATAAATTGCGTTGCGGTAATCAACAGTGCAGGCAAGTTTTTCAGTTCTATTATGTTTGTGGATGGAATATGTTAGGTGTTAAATTACATATTATGCTCTATGAATTGTTAAAACTAAAAATATGACTAAGTTATTTGGGTTATGGAACTCAATCAATATGTGATTACATGTTGTATGATGAAACTTGATAAATTAGAAATGTATAATGCATGAATTAATGTTTTGTAATAAATTATTGATGCATGTAGGATATGTTTAGTAAAAAATATATGTTGCATGCATATTTGCATATTAAAGGAAATGTAGTGCATATAGAATTGTGTGCTATGTGAAACATGATAGATTGTTAAATTTACTGGGCTGTCGAGCTCAATCTTGCAAACATAAACTTTTTGCAGGTTAATGATGTTAGACAATATTATTTGCTATACAGATGATGAAGATTGAGCGATGCACAAAATGAATACAATTTTTTTTAAATTAGAAATGGTATAAATCTATGATTAATAGTTTTATCAAATGTAATTAGTAGCTATGTACAGTTTGAAGTATTGTATAGATAAATAAGATTTATTTTGAATTGAGAATAGAAATGATTCTTAAACAAATGAATTATTGATAGGAACGATAATGCCAAGTTCAGCTTGGGACATAAAGTGCGGCTAGTTGTATTAGCATATTGTGATAAATATTGTTGTGTAATAGATAATTGATGAATTGTATTTAAGTTAAGGTTACTCGACCTTGGGTAATAGTGTGTAATGTATTGTATAAACAATTTATGTTTATATCTTCCGCAAATAGTTATAGAAATAGTATACCGGATCCGAGGGATTCGGGGCCCGGATTCGGGGATGGTACAGTTGGTATCAGAGCTGTTGGTTATGAAACTTAGGTAGGAATACCTGAGACCAATAACCACAGTGATTAGGATAAGATCTAACTCATATAGAGTTAGTTGGTTGGTAAGATTCAATGATGAATCTCGGCGAGTGTGAAGACACGGAGTTCCCTAACTCTGATAATAAAGTTGAACGGAAATGGAAAATAGATCGAGTCTAAAAGACTGAAAGTGCAGGGATAGGAGATAGTAAAACAAAACGATCATAGGCATAGAAATAAATCGTAATATATACGATAAGATCACCTCGTGATTCAATAAGGTTATGGCAGTCAGAAAGAATCAATCTTATGATTGAAAAGTTTACAGCAAGATGCTGTGTGAAGTTGTAATATGAAATTGTACTATGAAAACTCATAAAAGAGTTATGGATAATGGATACGAATTGAATTCGTATTGAAAAAAAAGGGGTTAAGATTAGGTGGGGATTTCAATGAGGACTCGTGCCAGCAACAGAGTTAGTATGATTCCTTGTATGGGCGGGGAATTGTACTTGGTGTAAAATCAACTTAATTAGTGGCATTGGTAATAGTTGAAATGTTGTGTCACGCTAGTTATTATATATAGATAAATAGGTCATAGGTAGAGAATATAGGATTAAGTACGAGTTCTTGGAACTCATACTTATGTGACATTCTTGACGCATAGTTATATGAAATGTTTATGAGCCCCTCAGCGAACGGACGCCAAAGGTCAGACTAAGGTCAGTTTGTAAACTCATATAATTGTGGCCAAGTTATGAACTCATAATTGTGGTTTTATGAATTGGGTATAGTTGTGTGTGAATGGAGTGTTAAGGATTATAGGAACAGATAGAATGCTTAAGCAAATGATCATTAGTGGAGACTTAGGTTTTCCTAAACCCCTATCTATGCTAGATTTCAAAATTTTTGACATCAAGCTAAATATGCACTATATGCCTTTTAAATAAAAATTATTTTTATTTATCACTTATGTACCATGTGACCTGGTGCAGAGATGATAAAAATGATGGAGTCATCAATGCAGTATTACTTAGTGTGAATTTGACTTAAAGTCACTATTCCACTATGGTATGATGTAGCATGATAAAATCACAAAATGACGAAATCCTCAGCGGACTGTTAAATACAGTGCGGCATCATGGCGTCATTCTCGAAAATGTTTTCAAAAACTCCAAGTGTTTATTGAAAGAAATTTCCCGAACCAAAATTATTTTGCTGCGGAATGAAATAAGACTGAGGTAAGAAATTTTGTGCGCCTAAGGCGGATAAGAGGAACAAATCGTTCCGACCAGCAGTACTTGGCCAGTACAAGGCATATCGGGCTGATCACCCTTGTGTCCGTAAGTTATGACGGTTTGCGGATGAATTTCCATAAAACCTTTGCGAAAATGAAAAACAACCAGTCTATACGATTTCTCAGCACACTTTTAAAAAAATAAAATTACCCTTGTGAGTGGTGTATTGGGTAGCATGTGAAATATGTGTGCACGGTATAAGGTGTAAGGTTCTTGTGTGAATGGTGTAAGGTGCACGGTGTAAGGTGTAAGGTTCATGTGTGAATGGTATAAAGTGCACGGTGTAAGGTGTAAGGTGAATTTCGGGGACGAAATTCTTATAAGGAGGGGTGAATGTGACAACCCGAGAAATTAGACAATTTATGAAAATCTGAAATGATTGATTTAAGGTTAAATAATAGACCTAGACAGAAAATGAGTGTATTCGTTTGATGTTATTGGGATTGAATTTTGAGGATTTCAAAATTCTGTAAAGGATATAGGTGAATTATTCAGGATTAAGTGTTTATGTGAATATGCTCTGTATATATGGCTAATGATGTGTTCAGAATGTGGTTAAGGGTCATGGGTTGATCAGATAAATTATATATGCGACAAACTCTAAGTATATTTTAAGAACGACAGCGTTCAGTTAGAAAACCTTAACGTCTGATAAGAAACCCTAGAAATCGGTTCTGGAAAACCTAATTTCAGTTCGGGGAAATCCAAAACCCTAATTCGGTGAATGGAACCCTAGATTGGGAATGCAATGTTATGAACAAGGTTAAACGCCAATAATTTTAATTAATTAGGGAAAACCCTAATGAATTGTTTAAAATCATAGTTGACTATTGGAAACCCTAATACCAGATCTGAAAACCCTAATTTCAGATTCTGATAAAATGAAACCCTAATCTGGGAATATAAAGAAGAATTTTAATGTTTATGTGGTATTTATTAAGTATTAATTACGGTAAATGTTAATTAATTTACAAACCCTAATTTTCATTTTATTGGAACCCTAATTGTTCCGTCAGAAACCCTAATTGTTCAATGGTGGAATTTAATTGCTAAAATTAGCAATGCTAATTAGGAAACCCTAATCCTAATTATTTTAATTTATGAGTAATTAGAAAACCCTAATCTAATTACGAATATTTAATTTCTAAATTAGAAAATTAAAATTTTCTATTAGAAACCCTAATTATTGGGTTATAAACCCTAATCCGTGATTTTGACCCTAATGGCTTAATAAGCAATTGTAATTAGGAAATGCTAATCCTAATTAGCAAGAATAAATTTATGATTAAGAAATTTTTATATAATTAGAAAATTCTAATTATAAGTTAAAATTGTTAATTTTCTATTTTATATCCGAAATTTGGAAATGCTAGAAATTAAATTTTTTGCAAAGTTAAGGGTTAAAACCTAAACCCTAGAATGTCTAAACCTTAATCCCTAAGGGTTTGTAACAAATGACCAATCTAGAATTAAAATGGTGGAGAAAATGGTTATTTTGCTTTATGTCACATTTTTTTTAAAAGGAGTAGCTTCCAAATCTTGCAAAATCTTGGGTTGTTGAGCAACCCTAGCCCTAGCCTAGCATAGCCTTTGACAAAAAAATCCAGCAATCAGCCACATCTTGCTATCAAATTCATTGAACCCAACCAAAATATAAATTAAATAGAGAGAGAGAAAAGCTCACTTTCTATTTCATTTTTGCCAACCTTGTCTCTCTCATCTATTTCGAAATTTTAGTGTGAGAGAGAGTGAGAAGTTAGGTCATGATCATCTTGTAGCAAGCTAAGGATCAGATCAATGGATCAGAATCATAAATCAAAGCCCAAAGGTATAAGAACCCTAAATTTCAAAATTTATGATTTTGATGTTAAATGTTGTTATTTGTTGGTTAAATATGTGTAATAGTGTGTCAATTAGAGATCTGGGTTGTTGGATCATGGATCCATAACACCTATATGCTCGGATCTAATGTTTATAAAAATCTGGAAAATTTTGGAAAATGTTGTCTGACTGTCAAATGTCAGGGTCCTTAGATCTTTGTGTGTTAATGATCTCTTGTGTTGGATGTTATAGATATGTAGTATGTCATGTTGTCTGTAATCTGGAACTGAAAACAGAGCTGTATCATGTGTATATTTCAAGATATAAGCAGTCAAACTGCGTTGACCAGCCACGAAATCTGATTTCTGGGTTACCCAGAAACCCAGAAGTCACTTACAGCGTTTTTCCAGGCGATAGATCTTGTTGTCTATTTGTGTTTATGCCATGTTTTAGGTTGGTTGCTGTAGCCTGCCATGTATATTACATTTTGAAGACTTTATTTCATCCAGATCATTAACATAATCGTGTAGAATCATGGTCAAAAGTAGTTGACCGAACTGCTTCAAAAACAATTTGGAAAACCTATATTTGTTCAAGAACAGTTTTTCGTGTCTACTTTGTCCGATCTAAATTGTACTGTTTTAATGTTGGTAAGTTGATCTGATGATCGTTTGTTGTACCTTGACATTCGGACTACATGCTAGAACTTATAGATAACCCTAACTAAACTCAGAACCCAAGATAGAAGGATCGAAAGCTATTAACCTCGACTGTTCTTCATTTTCTGGAAAACCCAGAAAATGAAGAACACGTTGTCAGATATTTTGGAGACTTAAAGCTCTCTGATCTGATGTTGTATGGCCATGAAATCCGTTTGAGGTTGTAGTACTACATGAGTACTACAATCTGAAAGTTTTAAACAACCCAGAAATCGATCAGAACACCATTTAAATCGTGGTCAAACCACCCAACCCGAACTCTGTCAAGAACACTCAAGAACACCTATAGCGACAGAAAGTGTCGCTATAGGCCTTTAGCGACAGATTATTTATTATTTTCCGAAAATTAATTTAAAATTAGAAAAAATGGTTTTTAATTATTAAAAATACAAAATAAATTATGAAAAATTATTTTAAAGTCTGAAAAATAGTTTTTAACTATTTTGAGTATATTTTGAAAATATTTAAAATTTTTGGAATATAAATGGTATTTATTTATTTAATTACAATATTAAATAAATGATTTAAAAATAGTTTTAATTCATGAAAAATTATTTTATGGTATAAAAAAATATTTTAAGTTATTTTTGATGACTTTTAATATTTTGTGATGAAATTCATTAATTAATCAATATTAATGATAATTAGTTTATTTAATAGATATATTAAATAAATTAAGGAAAAATAGAATTTAATCATATAAAAATGATTTAAGTGTTATAAAAATATTTTAAGTTATAAAAAGTAACTTTTGATATTTTGGCATGAAAATATTAATATTTTAATATTAATAGCAATTATCGGATGAAGGATTTAAGTGTTTAAAAATCATATAAAAATGATTTTAAGGTATTAAAAATACTTTGTGATATTATAATAATATTATAATAGTATGCAAGGATTTTCATTAATACTTTATATTAAATAAATATTAATGATTAAGGAATTATGTGGTATTTAGTTCATTTAAATACGGTTTTAAGGATTGAAAAATGTTGATAAATAGTAATAATTATCCGAAAGTTATTACGAGCCTAGAAAAAATGTTTTGTCTGATAAGAAATTGTCTGTGTTAATGGTTACGTGTTTAGGAAGAGTTTAATTGAACTTAAACTCGATAAAAGTCCGACTAAACCATCGGGATGTTAGAATGGTGTGAGTTTCAATTCAGACTGCAATAGTTTGACTTGATGATATGTCTTATGTGCTGTAAAGACTGAAAGGGTTATGTGGTAATGTGTTTAGGTTATTCTGTGGATATAAATATAACAGTAATATACTGTGATGATATTATTCTAATATTGAAGATCCATATTATTAATATTAGGTCTTCGGGTAAAGCGTTATAAATTGCGTTGCGGTAATCAACGGTGCAAGCAAGTTTTTCAGTTCTATTATGTTTGTGGATGGAATATGTTAGGTGTTAAATTACATATTATGCTCTATGAATTGTTAAAAGTCAAAATATGACTAAGTTAATTGGGTTATGGAACTCAATCAATATGTGATTACATGTTGTATGATGTAACTTGATAAATAAGAAATGTATAATGCATGAATTAATGTTTTGTAAGAAATTATTGATGCATGTAGGATATGTTTAGTAAAAAATATATGTTGCATGCAGATTTGCATATTAAAGGAAATGTAGTGCATATATAATTGTGTGCTATGTGAAACATGATAGATTCTTAAATTTGCTGGGCTGTCGAGCTCAATCTTGCAAACATAAACTTTTTGCAGGTTAATGATGTTAGACAATATTATTTGCTATACAGATGATGAAGATTGAGCGATGCACAATTTTTTTTTTAAATTAGAAATGGTATAAATCTATGATTAATAGTTTTATCAAATGTAATTGGCAGCTATGTACAGTTTGAAGTGTTGTATAGATAAATAAGATTTATTTTGAATTGAGAATAGAAATGATTCTTAAACAAATGAATTATTGATAGGAACGATAATGTCAAGTTCAGCTTGGGATATAAAGTGCGGCTAGTTGTATTAGCATATTGTGATAAATATTGTTGTGTAATAGATAATTGATGAATTGTATTTAAGTTAAGGTTACTCGACCTTGGGTAATAGTGTGTAATGTATTGTATAAACAATTTATGTTTATATCTTCCGCAAATAGTTATAGAAATAGTATATCGGATCCGAGGGATTCGGGGCCCGCATTCGGGGATACTACAATTGGTATCAGAGCTGTTGGTTATGAAGCTTAGGTAGGAATACCTGAGACCAATAACCGCAGTGATTAGGATAAGATCTAACTCATATAGATTTAGTTGGTTGGTAAGATTCAATGATGAATCTCGGCGAGTGTGAAGACACGGAGTTCCCTAACTCTGATAATAAAGTTGAAAGGAAATGGAAAATAGATCGAGTCTAAAAGACTGAAAGTGCAGGGATAGGAGATCGTAAAACAAAACGATCATAGTCATAGAAATAAATCGTAATATATACGATAAGATCACCTCGTGTTCCAATAAGGTTACTGCAGTCTGAAAGAATCAATCTTATGATTGAAAAGTTTACAGAAAGATGCTGTGTGAAGTTGTACTATAAAATTGTACTATGAAAACTCATAAAAGAGTTATGGATAATGGATACGAATTGAATTCGTATTGGAAAAAAAAGGGGTTAAGATTAGGTGGGGATTTCAATGAGGACTCGTGCCAGCAACAGAGTTGTATGATTCCTTGTATGGGCGGGGAATTGTACTTGGTGTAAAAACTACTTAGTTAGTGGCATTGGTAATAGTTGAAATGTTGTGTCACGCTAGTTATTATATATAGATAAATAGGTCATAGGTAGAGAATATAGGATTAAGTACGAGTTCTTGGAACTCATACTTATGTGACATTCTTGACGCATAGTTATATGAAATGTTTATGAGCCCCTCAGCGAACGGACGCCAAAGGTTAGACTAGGGTCAGTTTGTAAACTCATATAATTGTGGCCAAGTTATGAACTCATAAGTATGGTTTTATGAATTGGGTATAGTTGTGTGTGAATGGAGTGTTAAGGATTATAGGAACAGATAGAATGCTTAAGCAAATGATCATTAGTGGAGACTTAGGTTTTCCTAAACCCCTATTTATGCTAGATTTCAAAATTTTTGACATCAAGCTAAATATGCACTATATGCCTTTTAAATAAAAATTGTTTTTATTTATCACTTATGTACCATGTGACCTGGTGCAGAGATGATAAAAATGATGGAGTCATCAATGCAGTATTACTTAGTGTGAATTTGACTTAAAGTCACTATTCCACTATGGTATGATGTAGCATGATAAAATCACAAAATGACGAAATCCTCAACGGACTGTTAAATACAGTGCGGCATCATGGCGTCATTCTCGAAAATGTTTTCAAAAACTCCAAGAGTTTATTGAAAGAAATTTCCCGAACCAAAATTATTTTGCTGCGGAATCAAATAAGACTGAGGTAAGAAATTTTGTGCGCCTAAGGCGGATAAGAGGAACAAATCGTTCCGACCAGCAGTACTTGGCCAGTACAGGGCATATCGGGCTGATCACCCTTGTGTCTGTAAGTTATGACGGTTTGCGGATGAATTTCCATAAAACCTTTGCGAAAATGAAAAACAACCAGTCAATACGATTTCTCTGCACAGTTTAAAAAAAAAAATTTACCCTTGTGAGTGGTGTATTGGGTATCATTTGAAATGTGTGCACGGTGTAAGGTGTAAGGTTCATGTGTGAATGGTGTAAGGTGCACGGTGTAAGGTGTAAGGTTCATGTATGAATGGTATAAAGTGCACGGTGTAAAGTGTAAGGTGAATTTCGGGGACGAAATTCTTATAAGGAGGGGTGAATGTGACAACCCGAGAAATTAGACAATTTATGAAAATCTGAAATGATTGATTTAAGGTTAAATAATAGACCTAGACAGAAAATGAGTGTATTCGTTTGATGTTATTGGGATTGAATTTTGAGGATTTCAAAATTCTGTAAAGGATATAGGTGAATTATTCAGGATTAAGTGTTTATGTGAATATGCTCTGTATATATATGGCTAATGATGTGTTCAGAATGTGGTTAAGGGTCATGGGTTGATCAGATAAATTATATCTGTGACAAACCCTAAGTATATTTTAAGAACGACAGCGTTCAGTTAGAAAACCCTAACGTCTGATAAGAAACCTTAGAAATCGGTTCTGGAAAACCTAGTTTCAGTTCCGGGAAATCCGAAACCCTAATTCGGTGAATGGAACCCTAGATTGGGAATGCAATGTTATGAACAAGGTTAATCGCCAATAATTTTAATTAATTAGGGAAAACCCTAATGAATTGTTTAAAATCTTAGTTGATTATTAGAAAACCTAATACCAGATCTGAAAACCCTAATTTCAGATTCTGATAAAATGAAACCCTAATCTGGGAATATAACGAAGAATTTTAATGTTTATGTGGTATTTATTAAGTATTAATTAGGGTAAATGTTAATTAATTTACAAACCCTAATTTTCATTTTATTGGAACCCTAATTGTTCCGTCAGAAACCCTAATTGTTCAATGGGGGAATTTAATTGCTAAAATTAACAATGCTAATTAGGAAACCCTAATCCTAATTATTTTAATTTATGAGTAATTAGAAAACCCTAATCTAATTACGAATATTTAATTTCTAAATTAGAAAATTAAAATTTTCTATTAGAAACCCTAATTATTGGGTTATAAACCCTAATCCGTGATTTTGACCCTAATTGCTTAATAAGCAATTGTAATTAGGAAATGCTAATCCTAATTAGCAAGAATGAATTTATGATTAAGAATTTTTATATAATTAGAAAATTCTAATTATAAGTTAAAATTGTTAATTTTCTATTTTATATCCGAAATTTGGAAATGCTAGAAATTAAATTTTTTGCAAAGTTAAGGGTTAAAACCTAAACCCTAGAATGTCTAAACCTTAATCCCTAAGGGTTTGTAACAAATGACCAATCTAGGATTAAAATGGTGGAGAAAATGGTTATTTTGCATTATGTCACATTTTTTTTAAAAGGAGTAGCTTCCAAATCTAGCAAAATCTTGGGTTGTTGAGCAACCCTAGCCCTAGCCTAGCATAGCCTTTGACAAAAAAATCCAGCAATCAGCCACATCTTGCTATCAAATTCATTGAACCCAACCAAAATATAAATTAAATAGAGAGAGAGAGAAAAGCTCACTTTCTATTTCATTTTTGCCAACCTTGTCTCTCTCATCTATTTTGAAATTTTAGTGTGAGAGAGAGTGAGAAGTTAGGTCTTGATCATCTTGTAGCAAGCAAAGGATCAGATCAATGGATCAGAATCATAAATCAAAGCTCAAAGGTATAAGAACCTTAAATTTCAAAATTTATGATTTTGATGTTAAATGTTGTTATTTGTTGGTTAAATATGTGTAATAGGGTGTCAATTAGAGATCTGGGTTATTGGATCATGGATCCATAACACCTAGATGCTCGGATCTTATGTTTATAAAAATCTGGAAAATGTTGGAAAATGTTGTCTGACAGTCAAATGTCAGGGTCCTTAGATCTTTGTGTGTTAATGATCTCTTGTGTTGGATGTTATAGATTTGTAGTATGTCATGTTTTCTGTAATCTGGAACTGAAAACAGAGCTATATCATGTGTATATTTCAAGATATAAGCAGACAAACTGCGTTGACCAGCCACGAAATCTGATTTCTAGGTTACCCAGAAACCCAGAAGTCACTGACAGCGTTTTTGCAGGCGATAGATCTTGTATTCTGTTTGTGTTTATGCCATGTTTTAGGTTGGTTGCTGTAGCCTGCCATGTATATTTCATTTTGAAGACTTTATTTCATCCAGATCATTAACATAATCGTGTAGAATCATGGTCAAAAGTAGTTGACCGAACTGCTTCAAGAACAATCTGGAAAACCCAGATTTGTTCAAGAACAGTTTTTCGTGTCTACTTTGACCGATCTAAATCGTACTGTTTTAATGTTGGTAAGTTGATCTGATGATCGTTTGATGTACCTTGACATTCGGACTACATGCTAGAACTTATAGATAACCCTAACTAAACTCAGAACCCTAGATATAAGGATCGAAAGCTATTAACCTCGACTGTTCTTCATTTTCTGGAAAACACAGAAAATGAAGAACACGTTGTCAGATATTTTGGAGACTTAAAGCTCTCTGATCTGATGTTGTATGACCATGAAATCCGTTTGAGGTTGTAGTACTACACGAGTACTACAATCTGAAAGTTTTAAACAACCCAGAAATCGATCAGAACACCATTTAAATCGTGGTCAAACCACCCAACCCGAACTCTGTCAAGAACACTCAAGAACACCTATAGCGACAGAAAGTGTCGCTATAGGCCTTTAGCGACAGATTATTTATTATTTTTCGAAAATTAATTTAAAATTAGAAAAAAATGGTTTTTAATTATTAAAAATACAAATTAAATTATGAAAAATTATTTTAAAGTCTGAAAAATAGTTTTTTAACTATTTTGAGTATATTTTGAAAATATTTAATATTTTTGGAATATAAATGGTATTTATTTATTTAATTACAATATTAAATAAATGATTTAAAACTAGTTTTAATTCATGAAAAATTATTTTATGGTATAAGAAAATATTTTAAGTTATTTTTGATGACTTTTAATATTTTGTGATGAAATTCATTAATTAATCAATATTAATGATAATTAGTTTATTTAATAGATATATTAAATAAATTAAGGAAAAATAGAATTTAATCATATAAAAATGATTTAAGTGTTATAAAAATATTTTAAGTTATAAAAAGTAACTTTTGATATTTTGGCATGAAAATATTAATATTTTAATATTAATAGCAATTATCGGATGATGGATTTAAGTGTTTAAAAATCATATAAAAATAATTTTAAGGAATTAAAAATACTTTGTGATATTATAATAATATTATAATAGTATATAAGGATTTTCATTAATACTTTATATTAAATAAATATTAATGATTAAGGAATTATGTGGTATTTAATTCATTTAAATACGGTTTTAAGGATTGAAAAATGTTGATAAATGGTAATAATTATCCGAAAGTTATTACGAGCCTAGGAAAAATGTTTTGTCTGATAAGAAATTGTCTGTGTTAATGGTTACGTGTTTAGGAAGAGTTTAATTGAACTTAAACTCGATAAAAGTCCGACTAGACCGTCGGGATGTTAGAATGGTGTCGGTTTCAATTCAGACTGCAATAATTTGACTTGATGATATGTCTTATGTGCTGTAAAGACTGAAAGGGTTATGTGGTAATGTGTTTAGGTTATTCTGTGGATATAAATATAACAGTAATATACTGTGATGATATTATTCTAATATTGAAGATCTATATTATTCATATTAGGTCTTCGGGTAAAGCGTTATAAATTACGTTGCGGTAATCAATGGTGCAGGCAAGTTTTTCAGTTCTATTATGTTTGTGGATAGAATATGTTAGGTGTTAAATTACATATTATGCTCTATGAATTGTTAAAAGTCAAAATATGACTAAGTTAATTGGGTTATGGAACTTAATCAATATGTGATTACATGTTGTATGATGTAACTTGATAAATTAGAAACGTATAATGCATGAATTAATGTTTTGTCAGAAATTATTGATGCATGTAGGATATGTTTAGTAAAGAAATATATGTTGCATGCAGATTTGCATATTAAAGGAAATGTAGTGCATATAGAATTGTGTGCTATGTGAAACATGATAGATTGTTAAATTTGCTGGGCTGTCGAGCTCAATCTTGCAAACATAAACTTTTTGCAGGTCAATGATGTTAGACAATATTATTTGCTATACAGATGATGAAGATTGAGCGATGCACAAAATGAATATAATTTTTTTTAATTAGAAATGGTATAAATCTATGATTAATAGTTTTATCAAATGTAATTGGCAGCTATGTACAGTTTGAAGTGTTGTATAGATAAATAAGATTTATTTTGAATTGAGAATAGAAATGATTCTTAAACAAATGAATTATTGATAGGAACGATAATGCCAAGTTCAGCTTGGGACATAAAGTGCGGCTAGTTGTATTAGCATATTGTGATAAATATTGTTGTGTAATAGATAATTGATGAATTGTATTTAAGTTAAGGTTACTCGACCTTGGGTAGTAGTGTGTAATGTATTGTATAAACAATTTATGTTTATATCTTCCACAAATAGTTATAGAAATAGTATACCGGATCCGAGGGATTCGGGGCCCGGATTCGGGGATGCTACAGTTGGTATCAGATCTGTTGGTTATGAAGCTTAGGTAGGAATACCTGAGACCAATAACTGCAGTGATTAGGAAAAGATCTAACTCATATAGAGTTAGTTGGTTGGTAAGATTCAAAGATGAATCTCGGCGAGTGTAAAGACACGGAGTTCCCTAACTCTGATAATAAAGTTGAACGGAAATGGAAAATATATCGAGTGTAAAAGATTGAAAGTGCAGGGATAGGAGATCGTAAAACAAAACGATCATAGGCATAGAAATAAATCGTAATATATACGATAAGATCACCTCGTGATTCAATAAGGTTATAGCAGTCAGAAAGAATAAATCTTATGATTGAAAAGTTTACAGCAATATGCTGTGTGAAGTTGTACTATGAAATTGTACTATGAAAACTCATAAAAGAGTTATGGATAATGGATACGAATTGAATTCGTATTGAAAAAAAAAGGGTTAAGATTAGGTGGGGATTTCAATGAGGACTCGTGCCAGCAACAGAGTTGTATGATTCCTTGTATGGGCAGGGAATTGTACTTGGTGTAAAAACTACTTAGTTAGTGGCATTGGTAATAGTTGAAATGTTGTGTCACGCTAGTTATTATATATAGATAAATAGGTCATAGGTAGAGAATATAGGATTAAGTACGAGTTCTTGGAACTCATACTTATGTGACATTCTTAACGCATAGTTATATGAAATGTTTATGAGCCCCTCAGCGAACGGACGCCAAAGGTCAGACTAAGGTCAGTTTGTAAACTCCTATAATTGTGGCCAAGTTATGAAATCATAAGTGTGGTTTTATGAATTGGGTATAGTTGTGTGTGAATGGAGTGTTAAGGATTATAGGAACAGATAGAATGCTTAAGCAAATGATCATTAGTGGAGACTTAGGTTTTCCTAAACCCCTATCTATGCTAGATTTCAAAATTTTTGACATCAAGCTAAATATGCACTATATGCCTTTTAAATAAAAATTGTTTTTATTTATCACTTATGTACCATGTGACCTGGTGCAGAGATGATAAAAATGATGGAGTCATCATTGCAGTATTACTTAGTGTGAATTTGACTTAAAGTCACTATTCCACTATGGTATGATGTAGCATGATAAAATCACAAAATGACGAAATCCTCAACGGACTGTTAAATACAGTGCGGCATCATGGCGTCATTCTCAAAAATGTTTTCAAAAACTCCAAGTGTTTATTGAAAGAAATTTCCCGAACCAAAATTATTTTGCTGCGGAATCAAATAAGACTGAGGTAAGAAATTTTGTGCGCCTAAGGCGGATAAGAGGAACAAATCGTTCCAACCAGCAGTACTTAGCCAGTACAGGGCATATCGGGCTGATCACCCTTGTGTCCGTAAGTTATGACGGTTTGCGGATGAATTTCCATAAAACCTTTGCGAAAATGAAAAACAACCAATCTATACGATTTCTCAGCACAGTTTTAAAAAAAAAATTACCCTTGTGAGTGGTGTATTGGGTAGCATGTGAAATATGTGTGCACGGTGTAAGGTGTAAGGTTCATGTGTGAATGGTGTAAGGTGTAAGGTTCATGTGTGAATGGTATAAAGTGCACGGTGTAAGGTGTAAGGTGAATTTCGGGGACGAAATTCTTATAAGGAGGGGTGAATGTGACAACCCGAGAAATTAGACAATTTATGAAAATCTTAAATGATTGATTTAAGGTTAAATAATAGACCTAGACAGAAAATGAGTGTATGCGTTTGATGTTATTGGGATTGAATTTTGAGGATTTCAAAATTCTGTAAAGGATATAGGTGAATTATTCAGGATTAAGTGTTTATGTGAATATGCTCTGCATATATGGCTAATGATGTGTTCAGAATGTGGTTAAGGGTCATGGTTTGATCAGATAAATTATATCCGTGACAAACCCTAAGTATATTTTAAGAACGACAACGTTCAGTTAGAAAACCCTAACGTCTGATAAGAAACCCTAGAAATCGGTTCTGGAAAACCTAGTTTCAATTCTGGGAAATCCAAAACCCTAATTCGGTGAATGGAACCCTAGATTGGGAATGCAATGTTATGAACAAGGTTAAACGCCAATAATTTTAATTAATTAGGGAAAACCCTAATGAATTGTTTAAAATCTTAGTTGATTATTGGAAACCCTAATACCAGATCTGAAAACCCTAATTTCAGATTCTGATAAAATGAAACCCTGATCTGAGAATATAACGGAGAAGTTTAATGTTTATGTGGTATTTATTAAGTATTAATTAGGGTAAATGTTAATTAATTTACAAACCCTAATTTTCAATTTATTGGAACCCTAATTGTTCCGTCAGAAACCCTAATTGTTCAATGGTGGAATTTAATTGCTAAAATTAGCCATGCTAATTAGGAAACCCTAATCCTAATTATTTTAATTTATGAGTAATTAGAAAACCCTAATCTAATTACGAATATTTAATTTCTAAATTAGAAAATTAAATTTTCTATTAGAAACCCTAATTATTGGGTTATAAACCCTAATACGTGATTTTGACCCTAATTGCTTAATAAGCAATTGTAATTAGGAAATGCTAATCCTAATTAGCAAGAATGAATTTATGATTAAGAAATTTTTATATAATTAGAAAATTCTAATTATAAGTTAAAATTGTTAATTTTCTATTTTATATCCGAAATTTGGAAATGCTAGAAATTATTTTTTTTGCAAAGTTAAGGGTTAAAACCTAAATCCTAGAATGTCTAAACCTTAATCCCTAAGGGTTTGTAACAAATGACCAATCTAGAATTAAAATGGTGGAGAAAATGGTTATTTTGCATTATGTCACAATTTTTTTTAAAAGGAGTAGCTTCCAAATCTTGAAAAATCTTGGGTTGTTGAGCAACCCTAGCCCTAGCCTAGCATAGCCTTTGACAAAAAAATCCAGCAATCAGCCACATCTTGCTATCAAATTCATTGAACCCAACCAAAATATAAATTAAATAGAGAGAGAGAAAAGCTCACTTTCTATTTCATTTTTGCCAACCTTGTCTCTCTCATCTTTTTCGAAATTTTAGTGTGAGAGAGAGTGAGAAGTTAGGTCATGATCATCTTGTAGCAAGCTAAGGATCAGATCAATGGATCAGAATCATAAATCAAAGCCCAAAGGTATAAGAACCCTAAATTTCAAAATTTATGATTTGGATGTTAAATGTTGTTATTTGATGGTTAAATATGTGTAATAGGGTGTCAATTAGTGATCTGGGTTGTTGGATCATGGATCCATAACACCTAGATGCTCGGATCTAATGTTTATAAAAATTTAGAAAATGTTGGAAAATTTTGTCTGACAGTCAAATGTCAGGGTCCATAGATCTTTGTGTGTTAATGATCTCTTGTGTTGGATGTTATAGATTTGAAGTATGTCATGTTGTCTGTAATCTGGAACTGAAAACAGAGCTATATCATGTGTATATTTCAAGATATAAGCAGTCAAACTGCGTTGACCAGCCACGAAATCTGATTTCTGGGTTACCAAGAAACCCAGAAGTCACTGACAGCGTTTTTGCAGGCGATAGATCTTGTAGTCTGTTTGTGTTTATGCCATGTTTTAGGTTGGTTTCTGTAGCCTGCCATGTATATTACATTTTGAAGACTTTATTTCATCCAGATCATTAACATAATCGTGTTGAATCATGGTCAAAAGTAGTTGACCGAACTGCTTCAAGAACAATCTGGAAAACCCAGATTTGTTCAAGAACAGTTTTTCGTGTCTACTTTGACCGATCTAAATCGTACTGTTTTAATGTTGGTAAGTTGATCTGATGATCGTTTGTTGTACCTTGACATACGGACTACATGCTAGAACTTATAGATAACCCTAACTAAACTCAGAACCCAAGATATAAGGATCGAAAGCTATTAACCTCGACTGTTCTTCATTTTCTGGAAAACCCAGAAAATGAAGAACACGTTGTCAGATATTTTGGAGACTTAAAGCTCTCTGATCTGATGTTGTATGACCATGAAATCCGTTTGAGGTTGTAGTACTACATGAGTACTACAATCTGAAAGTTTTTAACAACCTAGAAATCGATCAGAACACCATTTAAATCGTGGTCAAACCACCCAACCCGAACTCTGTCAAGAACACTCAAGAACACCTATAGCGACAGAAAGTGTCGCTATAGGCCTTTAGCGACAGATTATTTATTATTTTCCGAAAATTAATTTAAAATTAGAAAAAAAATGGTTTTTAATTATTAAAAATACAAAATAAATTATGAAAAATTATTTTAAAGTCTGAAAAATAGTTTTTAACTATTTTGAGTATATTTTGAAAATATTTAATATTTTTGGAATATAAATGGTATTTATTTATTTAATTACAATATTAAATAAATGATTTAAAAATAGTTTTAATTCATGAAAAATCATGAAAAATTATTTTATGGTATAAGAAAATATTTTGAGTTATTTTTGATGACTTTTAATATTTTGTGATGAAATTCATTAATTAATCAATATTAATGATATTTAGTTTATTTAATAGATATATTAAATAAATTAAGGAAAAATAGAATTTAATCATATAAAATGATTTAAGTGTTATAAAAATATTTTAAGTTATAAAAAGTAACTTTTGATATTTTGGCATGAAAATATTAATATTTTAATATTAATAGCAATTATCAGATGATGGATTTAAGTGTTTAAAAATCATATAAAAATGATTTTAAGGTATTAAAAATACTTTGTGATATTATAATAATATTATAATACTATGTAAGGATTTTCATTAATACTTTATATTAAATAAATATTAATGATTAAGGAATTATGTGGTATTTAATTCATTTAAATACGGTTTTAAGGATTGAAAAATGTTGATAAATGGTAATAATTATCCGAAAGTTATTACGAGCCTAGGAAAAATGTTTTGTCTGATAAGAAATTGTCTGTGTTAATGGTTACGTGTTTAGGAAGAGTTTAATTGAACTTAAACTCGATAAAAGTCCGACTAGACCGTCGGGATGTTAGAATGGTGTCGGTTTCAATTCAGACTGCAATAGTTTGACTTGATGATATGTCTTATGTGCTGTAAAGACTGAAAGGGTTATGTGGTAATGTGTTTAGGTTATTCTGTGGATATAAATATAACAGTAATATACTGTGATGATATTATTCTAATATTGAAGATCCATATTATTAATATTACGTCTTCGGGTAAAGCGTTATAAATTACGTTGCAGTAATCAACGGTGCAGGCAAGTTTTTCAGTTCTATTATGTTTGTGGATGGAATATGTTAGGTGTTAAATTACATATTATGCTCTATGAATTGTTAAAAGTCAAAATATGACTAAGTTAATTGGGTTATGGAACTCAATCAATATGTGATTACATGTTGTATGATGTAACTTGATAAATTAGAAATGTATAATGCATGAATTAATGTTTTGTAAGAAATTATTGATGCATGTAGGATATGTTTAGTAAAAAATATATGTTGCATGCAGATTTGCATATTAAAGGAAATGTAGTGCATATAAAATTGTGTGCTATGTGAAACATGATAGATTGTTAAAATTGCTGGGCTGTCGTGCTCAATCTTGCAAACATAAACTTTTTGCAGGTTAATGATGTTAGACAATATTATTTGCTATATGGATGATGAAGATTGAGCGATGCACAAAATGAATACAATTTTTTTAAAAAATTAGAAATTGTATAAATCTATGATTAATAGTTTTATCAAATGTAATTGGCAGCTATGTACAGTTTGAAGTGTTGTATAGATAAATAAGATTTATTTTGAATTGAGAATAGAAATGATTCTTAAACAAATGAATTATTGATAGGAACGATAATGCCAAGTTCAACTTGGGACATAAAGTGCGGCTAGTTGTATTAGCATATTGTGATAAATATTGTTGTGTAATAGATAATTGATGAATTGTATTTAAGTTAAGGTTATTCGACCTTGGGTAATAGTGTGTAATGTATTGTATAAACAATTTATGTTTATATCTTCCGCAAATAGTTATAGAAATAGTATACCGGATCCGAGGGATTCGGGGCCCGGATTCGGGGATGCTACACTCGCTTAACTAAAGTAGTCTCTTTTCACCCACAGCTGCTTGATCGAAGTTCAGCTTCTGAATAGCCCAGTAAGCTTTTTTTTGTAACTCCACAGGCAGGTGGCATGTTTTATCATAGACCAATTGATATGGTGACATACCAATTGGTGTTTTGTACGCAGTTCGGTAGGCCCATAGTGCATCGTCCAACCTAAGAGACCAGTCCTTTCTATTCGGGTTCACCACATTTTCCAAGATTCTTTTCACTTCCATGTTTGAAACTTCAGCTTGCCCATTTGTTTGGGGATGATAAGTCGTCGCCACCTTATGGTTGACCCCATACTTTTCCAAGAGAGCTGTAAATGATCTGTTGCAGAAGTAACTACTTTCATCACTTATTATAGCTCTTGGCGTGCCAAATCTTGTAAAGATATTCTTTTGCAAGATTTTGAGGACCACTTTGGCATCGTTAGTTGGGAGTGCTACAGCTTCAACCCATTTTAATACGTAGTCAACTGCAAACAATATGTACTGATTACCAAATAATGATGGAAATGGCCCCATAAATTCAATGCCCCAAACATCAAAAATTTTAACTTCCAAAATTGTTTATAGTGGCATCTCATTCCTTTTCGATATGTTTCCCACCCTTTGACATCTATCACAACTTTTAACAAACTGGTGGGCATCCTTGAACAATGTAGGCCAATAATACCCGGCTTGAAGCTCTTTTACCGATGTTCGCTCACTACCATAATGTTCCCCGTACGCAGATGAATGACACTCATGTAATATACTTTTCACCTCGATGTAGGGCACACAACATCTAATCATTTAGTCGGCGCACTGTTTGAATAAGAATGGCTCAATCCACATGAACCACTTGACGCCATGTAGGAATTTCTTTTTTTACTGACGTGTAAGATCGGGGGGAAGGATGTTGCTCACTAGATAATTGACGAAGTCCGCGTACCATGGAAATTCCGTATTGATCCCACACAGCTTTACATCAAGAAATGATTCATTAATTACACATCTGTCTTCCTTTTTATCCTAATTTTCCAGCCTAGATAAATGGTTTGCAACTTGATTCTCCATACCCTTTCTATCTTTTATTTCCAACTCAAATTCTTTAAGAATGAGAATCCATCTGATAAGGCGTGGCTTAGCATCTTTTTTCAAACATAAACTTTTTGCAGGTTAATGATGTTAGACAATATTATTTGCTATACGGATGATGAAGATTGAGCGATGCACAAAATGAATACATTTTTTTTTTAAATTAGAAATGGTATAAATCTATGATTAATAGTTTTATCAAATGTAATTGGCAGCTATGTACAGTTTGAAGTGTTATATAGATAAATAAGATTTATTTTGAATTGAGAATAGAAATGATTCTTATACAAATGAATTATTGATAGGAACGATAATGCCAAGTTCAGCTTGGGACATAAAGTGCGGCTAGTTGTATTAGCATATTGTGATAAATATTGCTGTGTAATAGATAATTGATGAATTATATTTAAGTTAAAGTTACTCGACCTTGGGTAATAGTGTGTAATGTATTGTATAAATAATTTATGTTTATATCTTCCGCAAATAGTTATAGAAATAGTATACCGGATCCGAGGGATTCGGGGCCCGGATTCGGGGATGCTACATTTGGTATCAGAGCTGTTGGTTATGAAGCTTAGGTAGGAATACCTGAGACCAATAACCGCAGTGATTAGGATAAGATCTAACTCATATAGAGTTAGTTGGTTGGTAAGATTCAAAGATGAATCTCGGCGAGTGTGAAGACACGGAGTTCCCTAACTTTGATAATAAAGTTGAACGAAAATGGAAAATAGATCGAGTCTAAAAGACTGAAAGTGCAGGGATAGGAGATCGTAAAACAAAACGATCATAGGCATAGAAATAAATCGTAATATATACGATAAGATCACCTCGTGATCCAATAAGGTTATGGCAGTCTGAAAGAATCAATCTTATGATTGAAAAGTTTACAGCAAGATGCTGTGTGAAGTTGTACTATGAAATTGTACTATGAAAACTCATAAAAGAGTTATGGATAATGGATACGAATTGAATTCGTATTGAAAAAAAAGGGGTTAAGATTAGGTGGGGATTTCAATGAGGACTCGTGCCAGCAACAGAGTTGTATGATTCCTTATATGGGCGGGGAATTGTACTTGGTGTAAAAACTACTTAGTTAGTGGCATTGGTAATAGTTGAAATGTTGTGTCACGCTAGTTATTATATATAGATAAATAGGTCATAGGTAGAGAATATAGGATTAAGTAAGAGTTCTTGGAACTCATACTTATGTGACATTCTTGACGCATAGTTATATAAAATGTTTATGAGCCCCTCAGCGAACGGACGTCAAAGGTCAGACTAGGGTCAGTTTGTAAACTCATATAATTGTGGCCAAGTTATGAACTCATAAGTGTGATTTTATGAATTGGGTATAGTTGTGTGTGAATGGAGTGTTAAGGATTATGGGAACAGATAGAATGCTTAAGCAAATGATCATTAGTGGAGACTTAGGTTTTCCTAAACCCTTATCTATGTTAGATTTCAAAATTTTTGACATCAAGCTAAATATGCACTATATGCCTTTTAAATAAAAATTATTTTTATTTATCACTTATGTACCATGTGACCTGGTCCAGAGATGATAAAAATGATGGAGTCATCAATGCAGTATTACTTAGTGTGAATTTGACTTAAAGTCACTATTCCACTATGGTATGATGTAGCATGATAAAATCACAAAATGATAAAATCCTCAACGGACTGTTAAATACAGTGCGGCATCATGGCGTCATTCTCAAAAATGTTTTCAAAAACTCCAAGTGTTTATTGAAAGAAATTTCCCGAACCAAAATTATTTTGCTGCGGAATCAAATAAGACTGAGGTAAGAAATTTTGTGCGCCTAAGGCGGATAAGAGGAACAAATCGTTCCGACCAGCAGTACTTGGCCAGTACAGGGCATATCGGGCTGATCACCCTTGTGTCCGTAAGTTATGACGGTTTGCGGATGAATTTCCATAAAACCTTTGCGAAAATGAAAAACAACCAGTCTATACGATTTCTCAGCACAGTTTAAAAAAAAAATTACCCTTGTGAGTGGTGTATTGGGTAGCATGTGAAATATGTGTGCACGGTGTAAGGTGTAAGGTTCATGTGTGAATGGTGTAAGGTGTAAGGTTCATGTGTGAATGGTATAAAGTGCACGGTGTAAGGTGTAAGGTGAATTTCGGGGACGAAATTCTTATAAAGAGGGGTGAATGTGACAACCTGAGAAATTAGACAATTTATGAAAATCTTAAATGATTGATTTAAGGTTAAATAATAGACCTAGACAGAAAATGAGTGTATGCGTTTGATGTTATTGGGATTGAATTTTGAGGATTTCAAAATTCTGTAAAGGATATAGGTGAATTATTCAGGATTAAGTTTTTATGTGAATATGCTCTGCATATATGGCTAATGATGTGTTCAGAATGTGGTTAAGGGTCATGGTTTGATCAGATAAATTATATCCGTGACAAACCCTAAGTATATTTTAAGAACGACAACGTTCAGTTAGAAAACCCTAACGTCTGATAAGAAACCCTAGAAATCGGTTCTGGAAAATCTAGTTTCAATTCTGGGAAATCCAAAACCCTAATTCGGTGAATGGAACCCTAGATTGGGAATGCAATGTTATGAACAAGGTTAAACGCCAATAATTTTAATTAATTAGGGAAAACCCTAATGAATTGTTTAAAATCTTAGTTGATTATTGGAAACCCTAATACCAGATCTGAAAACCCTAATTTCAGATTCTGATAAAATGAAACCCTGATATGAGAATATAACGGAGAAGTTTAATGTTTATGTGGTATTTATTAAGTATTAATTAGGGTAAATGTTAATTAATTTACAAACCCTAATTTTCAATTTATTGGAACCCTGATTGTTCCGTCAGAAACCCTAATTGTTCAATGGTGGAATTTAATTGCTAAAATTAGCCATGCTAATTAGGAAACCCTAATCCTAATTATTTTAATTTATGAGTAATTAGAAAACCCTAATCTAATTACGAATATTTAATTTCTAAATTAGAAAATTAAATTTTCTATTAGAAACCCTAATTATTGGGTTATAAACCCTAATACGTGATTTTGACCCTAATTGCTTAATAAGCAATTGTAATTAGGAAATGCTAATCCTAATTAGCAAGAATGAATTTATGATTAAGAAATTTTTATATAATTAGAAAATTCTAATTATAAGTTAAAATTGTTAATTTTCTATTTTATATCCGAAATTTGGAAATGCTAGAAATTATTTTTTTTGCAAAGTTAAGGGTTAAAACCTAAATCCTAGAATGTCTAAACCTTAATCCCTAAGGGTTTGTAACAAATGACCAATCTAGAATTAAAATGGTGGAGAAAATGGTTATTTTGCATTATGTCACAATTTTTTTTAAAAGGAGTAGCTTCCAAATCTTGAAAAATCTTGGGTTGTTGAGCAACCCTAGCCCTAGCCTAGCATAGCCTTTGACAAAAAAATCCAGCAATCAGCCACATCTTGCTATCAAATTCATTGAACCCAACCAAAATATAAATTAAATAGAGAGAGAGAAAAGCTCACTTTCTATTTCATTTTTGCCAACCTTGTCTCTCTCATCTTTTTCGAAATTTTAGTGTGAGAGAGAGTGAGAAGTTAGGTCATGATCATCTTGTAGCAAGCTAAGGATCAGATCAATGGATCAGAATCATAAATCAAAGCCCAAAGGTATAAGAACCCTAAATTTCAAAATTTATGATTTGGATGTTAAATGTTGTTATTTGATGGTTAAATATGTGTAATAGGGTGTCAATTAGTGATCTGGGTTGTTGGATCATGGATCCATAACACCTAGATGCTCGGATCTAATGTTTATAAAAATTTAGAAAATGTTGGAAAATTTTGTCTGACAGTCAAATGTCAGGGTCCTTAGATCTTTGTGTGTTAATGATCTCTTGTGTTGGATGTTATAGATTTGAAGTATGTCATGTTGTCTGTAATCTGGAACTGAAAACAGAGCTATATCATGTGTATATTTCAAGATATAAGCAGTCAAACTGCGTTGACCAGCCACGAAATCTGATTTCTGGGTTACCCAGAAACCCAGAAGTCACTGACAGCGTTTTTGCAGGCGATAGATCTTGTAGTCTGTTTGTGTTTATGCCATGTTTTAGGTTGGTTGCTGTAGCCTGCCATGTATATTACATTTTGAAGACTTTATTTCATCCAGATCATTAACATAATCGTGTTGAATCATGGTCAAAAGTAGTTGACCGAACTGCTTCAAGAACAATCTGGAAAACCCAGATTTGTTCAAGAACAGTTTTTCGTGTCTACTTTGACCGATCTAAATCGTACTGTTTTAATGTTGGTAAGTTGATCTGATGATCGTTTGTTGTACCTTGACATACGGACTACATGCTAGAACTTATAGATAACCCTAACTAAACTCAGAACCCAAGATATAAGGATCGAAAGCTATTAACCTCGACTGTTCTTCATTTTCTGGAAAACCCAGAAAATGAAGAACACGTTGTCAGATATTTTGGAGACTTAAAGCTCTCTGATCTGATGTTGTATGACCATGAAATCCGTTTGAGGTTGTAGTACTACATGAGTACTACAATCTGAAAGTTTTTAACAACCTAGAAATCGATCAGAACACCATTTAAATCGTGGTCAAACCACCCAAGCCGAACTCTGTCAAGAACACTCAAGAACACCTATAGCGACAGAAAGTGTCGCTATAGGCCTTTAGCGACAGATTATTTATTATTTTCCGAAAATTAATTTAAAATTAGAAAAAAATGGTTTTTAATTATTAAAAATACAAAATAAATTATGAAAAATTATTTTAAAGTCTGAAAAATAGTTTTTAACTATTTTGAGTATATTTTGAAAATATTTAATATTTTTGGAATATAAATGGTATTTATTTATTTAATTACAATATTAAATAAATGATTTAAAAATAGTTTTAATTCATGAAAAATCATGAAAAATTATTTTATGGTATAAGAAAATATTTTAAGTTATTTTTGATGACTTTTAATATTTTGTGATGAAATTCATTAATTAATCAATATTAATGATAATTAGTTTATTTAATAGATATATTAAATAAATTAAGGAAAAATAGAATTTAATCATATAAAATGATTTAAGTGTTATAAAAATATTTTAAGTTATAAAAAGTAACTTTTGATATTTTGGCATGAAAATATTAATATTTTAATATTAATAGCAATTATCAGATGATGGATTTAAGTGTTTAAAAATCATATAAAAATGATTTTAAGGTATTAAATATACTTTGTGATATTATAATAATATTATAATACTATGTAAGGATTTTCATTAATACTTTATATTAAATAAATATTAATGATTAAGGAATTATGTGGTATTTAATTCATTTAAATACGATTTTAAGGATTGAAAAATGTTGATAAATGGTAATAATTATCCGAAAGTTATTACGAGCCTAGGAAAAATGTTTTGTCTGATAAGAAATTGTCTGTGTTAATGGTTACGTGTTTAGGAAGAGTTTAATTGAACTTAAACTCGATAAAAGTCCGACTAGACCGTCGGGATGTTAGAATGGTGTCGGTTTCAATTCAGACTGCAATAGTTTGACTTGATGATATGTCTTATGTGCTGTAAAGACTGAAAGGGTTATGTGGTAATGTGTTTAGGTTATTCTGTGGATATAAATATAACAGTAATATACTGTGATGATATTATTCTAATATTGAAGATCCATATTATTAATATTACGTCTTCGGGTAAAGCGTTATAAATTACGTTGCAGTAATCAACGGTGCAGGCAAGTTTTTCAGTTCTATTATGTTTGTGGATGGAATATGTTAGGTGTTAAATTACATATTATGCTCTATGAATTGTTAAAAGTCAAAATATGACTAAGTTAATTGGGTTATGGAACTCAATAAATATGTGATTACATGTTGTATGATGTAACTTGATAAATTAGAAATGTATAATGCATGAATTAATGTTTTGTAAGAAATTATTGATGCATGTAGGATATGTTTAGTAAAAAATATATGTTGCATGCAGATTTGCATATTAAAGGAAATGTAGTGCATATAAAATTGTGTGCTATGTGAAACATGATAGATTGTTAAAATTGCTGGGCTGTCGAGCTCAATCTTGCAAACATAAACTTTTTGCAGGTTAATGATGTTAGACAATATTATTTGCTATATGGATGATGAAGATTGAGCGATGCACAAAATGAATACAATTTTTTTAAAAAATTAGAAATGGTATAAATCTATGATTAATAGTTTTATCAAATGTAATTGGCAGCTATGTACAGTTTGAAGTGTTGTATAGATAAATAAGATTTATTTTGAATTGAGAATAGAAATGATTCTTAAACAAATGAATTATTGATAGGAACGATAATGCCAAGTTCAACTTGGGACATAAAGTGCGGCTAGTTGTATTAGCATATTGTGATAAATATTGTTGTGTAATAGATAATTGATGAATTGTATTTAAGTTAAGGTTATTCGACCTTGGGTAATAGTGTGTAATGTATTGTATAAACAATTTATGTTTATATCTTCCGCAAATAGTTATAGAAATAGTATACCGGATCCGAGGGATTCGGGGCCCGGATTCGGGGATGCTACACTCGCTTAACTAAAGTAGTCTCTTTTCACCCACAGCTGCTTGATCGAAGTTCAGCTTCTGAATAGCCCAGTAAGCTTTTTTTTGTAACTCCACAGGCAGGTGGCATGTTTTATCATAGACCAATTGATATGGTGACATACCAATTGGTGTTTTGTACGCAGTTCGGTAGGCCCATAGTGCATCGTCCAACCTAAGAGACCAGTCCTTTCTATTCGGGTTCACCACATTTTCCAAGATTCTTTTCACTTCCTTGTTTGAAACTTCAGCTTGCCCATTTGTTTGGGGATGATAAGTCGTCGCCACCTTATGGTTGACCCCATACTTTTCCAAGAGAGCTGTAAATGATCTGTTGCAGAAGTAACTACCTTCATCACTTATTATAGCTCTTGGCGTGTCAAATCTTGTAAAGATATTCTTTTGCAAGATTTTGAGGACCACTTTGGCATCGTTAGTTGGGAGTGCTACAGCTTCAACCCATTTTAATACGTAGTCAACTGCAAACAATATGTACTGATTACCAAATAATGATGGAAATGGCCCCATAAATTCAATGCCCCAAACATCAAAAATTTTAACTTCCAAAATTGTTTATAGTGGCATCTCATTCCTTTTCGATATGTTTCCCACCCTTTGACATCTATCACAACTTTTAACAAACTGGTGGGCATCCTTGAACAATGTAGGCCAATAATACCCGGCTTGAAGCTCTTTTACCGATGTTCGCTCACTACCATAATGTCCCCCGTACGCAGATGAATGACACTCATGTAATATACTTTTCACCTCGATGTAGGGCACACAACATCTAATCATTTAGTCGGCGCACTGTTTGAATAAGAATGGCTCAATCCACATGAACCACTTGACGCCATGTAGGAATTTCTTTTTTTACTGACGTGTAAGATCGGGGGGAAGGATGTTGCTCACTAGATAATTGACGAAGTCCGCGTACCATGGAAATTCCGTATTGATCCCACACAGCTTTACATCAAGAAATGATTCATTAATTACACATCTGTCCTCTTCCTTTTTATCCTAATTTTCCAGCCTAGATAAATGGTTTGCAACTTGATTCTCCATACCCTTTCTATCTTTTATTTCCAACTCAAATTCTTTAAGAATGAGAATCCATCTGATAAGGCGTGGCTTAGCATCTTTTTTCAAAATTAAGTACCGAATAGCCGAGTGATCTGTATAAACTACCACCTTTGTTCCAATTAAATAACCCCAGAATTTATCGAATGAATATACTACTGCAAGTAATTATTTTTCCGTAGTTGTATAATTTAATTGAGTCTCCGTAAGTGTCTTACTCGCATAGTATATGGCATGGAATACCTTCTCTCGGCATTGACCCAAAACAGTCCCCACTTCATAGTCGCTCGCATCACACATTAATTCGAAGGGCATATTCCAATCTAGTGCGACGATTATGGGAGCTGAAGTCAATTTCTTCTTCAATAGCTCAAATGCCAAATTACACTCCTCATCAAACTTAAAAACCGAATCCTTCTCTAAAAGACTGTACAAAGGTTTTGCAATTTTAGAGAAGTCTTTTATAAATCATCTGTAAAACCCGGCATGTCCCAAGAAACTTCGAATTCCCTTAATTGAACTTGGTGGAGGAAGTTTTTCAATTGTTTCTAGGTTTGCCTTATCAACCTCTAATCCTTTTGCTGAAACCTTGTGACCTAGAATTATACCTTCCTCAACCATGAAGTGGCACTTTTCCCAGTTAAGTACCAGATTTGTTTCTGTGCATCTCTTTAACACTAGCACCAAATTCTCCAAATAAGCATCAAAATTGTCTCCATAGATAGAAAAGTCATCCATGAAGACTTCCACATTTTTCTCCACCATGTCTGAGAAAATGGCCATTATACACCATTGGAAGGTAGCTGGTGCATTACACAAGCCGAACGACATTCTTCTGAATGCGAATGTACCATAAGGACATGTGAAAGTATTCTTCTCTTGATCTTCAAGAGCAATGATGATCTGATTATATCCCGAATATCCATCCAATAGGCAGTAGTACTTGTGTCTCGCTAATCTGTCCAAAGTTTGATCAATAAAGGGCAAAGGGAAGTGATCTTTGTGGGTCGCTGTAACGCCCCAGAAAATTGAACATTTTGTAATTTCTTTTAATAATGAATAAAGTAATATTATTTATTATTATTGTGTGTTGAGAAGATGGATGTCGTTCTATAACCTAGAAACGTCGTAAAGTAGTAGTATTTTAACTACGTGGGAGAATTAAAGTGGTTGAATTTCTAAAACGAAAATAAAAGTTTTCTGAGAAATTTTCTGAAAAACACTATTCATCAATTTCTGCTCATGAATTATTTTTGAACTTTCGAGAAATACGTAATGTTATAATATCGAGATGATATCGATTATGTAATAATAATCTAAGTATGGAAAATGAAATATTTCGCATGCGTACCTAATTTGAGATAGTTAGGTTATTAAGCGTTAAAAGAATGAAGTTGTAATCGTATAATGTGTAAACATTATATGGAGTAAGGAATGGAGGTATAATACGACGTATTGTATTATTATGTACAAAGAACGAGATATCGTATATTTCGAATTAATATACGAGATAGCATACGAGAATTATACGTAGGATATGTATGTTAAGTTATTGAATTTAAGATAATGGACTTGTGGGATTTCTAGTTTATTGATAGAAGCCCAAGTGTATGATTATCACAAGCCCAATCTATTGTAACTCAAGCCCAATAGGAAAGTAGTTGGATTAATTAACCAAGCCCAAGGTAAAGCCTTGACCCATGGGTCAAACCAAGTGAGGAAGTGGGTAGTCTTGATGGGCAAGGATTAAGTGTGATGACCAAGTGTTGTGGTGAGCAAGTAAAAGAAGTGACTAGCAAGAAGACTTGAAGGTTAAGTTATGAATAGTAAGGAGGTGGAATGAGGAGGTGGGATTGATTATTGTCCATTTTGCCCCAAGCTTTGGTGGCCTATAAATACCAAGTTCATTTCATTTTTGTTGGTTGTTTTGTTATCATCCAACACTTTCCTCTCAAGCATATAAGCTACTTATTTGGTAGAGAGAATAAGTCACTAAAGCACTTATAAGCCACTTCAACCTTTGATAGTTTCCCAAAGCAAATAGAAGTCTTCAAGGGTAAGACTCATTTTCTTTTATCTATAACTTTTCTATGATAGGATTGATAGAGAAGGGGGATTGATTGAGGATAACATGTAATAAGTTATAAGGAATGAACTTAAGCCGAATAAGTTGAATAAGCAACTTGAACCCCAATAAGTTGTTAAGATCATGAAGGACTTGTCATATGATGGTAGTATGTTGGTTATAACATGAGAACATTGATTGAAAGACTTAAATTATTGGTAAGTCATGAGTATGAAGATTTCTAGTTCATAAGTTGAGAAAGTCAATGACTTATGGAAATAAGTCAAAACCTACTTTGATTATAAGTTGGTGTAATAAATAACTTGAATTGATGATATGTTGGTTAAAATCCACTTAGAACACTTAGTATGTTTGAATTGACGAACTTTGCACGATTAGACGATTAACGTCGAATTCGTGAAAGTCTCGGAATAGAAGTCATATTTTGTATTGGAAGTCGAAAACGTTGGTTTTCAATGGAGACAAGTCATTGTAGTCATTATAGAGTTGCGGACTCGAAAATGACCGGATTCCGACTTAGAACGAAGAAATGAGCGTTGAACGTTCACGAACGTTTATCGTTTTAGTTAAAATGGACTAATAGGTCAAATTTTAGCAAATGAAGTCAAATAGATAAAATTCTTGCATGAACACATAGATTATGAAATTTGTGAACCGTAGGCTTTTGAACGGACCAATTCGGAGTTAAAACGAAGAAGTTATGCATCCGGGAAGTTAGCAAAATTTTCAAAAACTACAAAATTTTCTGAGGACCAGAGTCCGCGCCGCGGCGCGACTCTAAGCCTTCTTGGCCGCGCCGCAGCGCGAGGCCGGAGGATGACACACTGCTAACTCGCGCCGCAGCGCGAGTCACAGACCAATTAGTGGCGCCGCGGCGCCAGAACAAGGAAGAAGGTAGAGAAGAAGAGTTCCAAGTATAGAATGAAAGAGGGATTAATAGCAATGAATTGTGATGTAATCACAACATAATTAAGACATTGTAAGGTGCTTGTAATACACTAATGCATGTTTATAATCAATCAAGACGAGCGGGATATGAATGACATAATGAAAGCCGAAACCATTAATAACGAAACTAAGTTAGAATTACATTGAGATGAAGGGTAAGGTATAATAGAAAACATACCTGGTTAATTATGATCTAATATGGTACGTTATATGATTATGAATTGTAGAATCATAAAGACTTAAAGTGTACGTGTATTAACCAGTAAGCAGTCACCAAAGGCAAGTATTCTAACCCTTGTTCCAATTCAGTCTGGACAAGCTTTGTAATTCATGTTCTCTTTCACATGAAATCTAGAGTGATGAAGTCTTAAGCCAATTCTTCTGGCTAGACTTATATTATGATGTTGTCAAGCATGATTTGTAAATTACCGAGTTATATTGGTATGGTTTTCAATCGAAGACCACGCATGTTCAAATGTTTTTGTCGTTTAACGACCGGCACGTGAGGTTGCCACAATTAAACGTATACACGTTTAATGAATGTAGTGTTGATCAACATAGAGTACTATGAGCTGATCACTCAGAAGTGCTCGTAAGCTATGCCGGACTTACGGACTTAGTGCCGGGATGTCCTTTTCAAAAGAACTTATGTATGCTCATAATCTTGAGCCATAATTGTTATTCTACTGAATATTGATGGAAAAACGTTTTGAAGCAAATGAAGTGCTATTTTGAATCACCGATAGTACTTCGTAACTATTGTTCAGTTACTGGAGATATATATTTGCTCTATGTTTCCAAGCATGTTGTTTATTAGAATTATAGTACTTGCTGAGCTAGCTATGCTCACTCTTGCTTGAACCATATGAACACAGCTAAGATCGAGCGGACTGAAGGATCCGGCAAGGATAAATGCAAGGCGAAGACGAACCCGTAGCATACTTATGTAATAGTATAGGAAGAATGTCTGTAATATATTGATATTATGACAAGAACAAATGAATGGGTTACAAAGAACTTGGGTAATGTAATATTACTTTGATATATATGGAGTTATATTAGTCCTCTTGTGATTATTTGAGGAAATGTGTGAATGAATGGTAGTACCGTGTAGCACCATTTGTCGGGTTGTAAGAGACCCGGATTTGGGGGCGTCACAGTCGCCTTATTCAACTTCCTGTAATCCATGCAAACCCTCCAGCCAGTCACTGTCCTTGTCAGAATTAGCTCATTGTCATCATTTTGTACCACAGTCATTCCTCCCTTTTTTGGTACACATTGAACCGGACTGACCCACTTACTGTCGAAAATTAGATAGATGATACCCGCTTCCAACCATTTCATTATTTCCTTCTTCACTACTTCTTTCATGATTGGGTTGAGCTGTCTCTATTTCTCCACTGTCGGTTTTGCATCATCTTCCATTAGAATTTTGTACATGCAAAAGGATGGGCTGATTCCCTTGATATTTGCAATTGTCCATCCTATAGCCGCTTTATGTTCTCTAAGCACTCTCAGCAACTTTTCTTCCTGCAATTCGTTAAGTGCAGCAGGAATAATAACTGGTAAAGAATTAGAATTGCCTAAATACGCATACTTGAGGTGTTTAGGTAGTGGCTTTACCTCAAGAGAAGGTGGTTCCTCCAATGATGGTTTCATTCTGGTTGTGGATCTTTCCTCCTAGTGCAATGATTCAAATGGTGCTTTAAATCTGCTAACTCGTGGCAAGGAGTCTAGTATCTGCAAGTAATCCACAAATTCTGAATCATCTAACTCTTCATCTCCCAATAGTGTCATTTTCAATGGATCGTTACCCAAACTTTTATCCATGTTTTCGCTGATTATCTAGTCAATGATACCCATCCTGAAACACTCTTCTTCATCCGTAGGGAATTTAATGGCCTTAAAAACATTAAATTTTACTTCTTGATCTTGGACCCTCATAGTTAGTTCACCTTTTTGTACGTCGATGAGCGTCTTACCCATAGCCAAGAAAGGTCTCCCAAGGATAATCGGGATGTTTTTATCTTTCTCAAAATCCAGAATTATGAAATCTGCGGGGAATATAAACTTGCAACTTTGACCAATATGTCCTCTACAATGCATCTCGGGTACGTGATTGACCTATCCTCCAGCTGTAATGAAATGTTTGTAGGCTTTGGAGCTGGCAAATCCAATTCTATATAAACTGATAACGGCATAAGGTTCATACTTGTCCCCAAATCACATAAACACTTATTCAATGCCATATTCCCAATCGTGCACGGAATGGTGAAACTCCCCAGATCTTTCAACTTTGGTGACAACTTTCGCTGTAAAATCGCACTACACTCCTCTTTAATGCCACACTATTTTGAAATCTTCCAACTTCTTTTTCCTGGACAGAATCCCTTTCATGAATTTTGCATAACTTGGCATCTGCTCTAGGGCTTCTGCAGACGGGATGTTAATATGAAGTTTCATAAAAACTTCAAAAAATTTTGCAAATTGTTTATCTAATTTCTTCTTTTGGACTTTCTGCTGAAAAGGCGGTGGAGGATACACAACTGGCTTGTCATCTAACTTTGTTTTCTCAATTTGCTAATCCTCACCCTATTTTTCTTCAAACACTTTGTTCTCATCAACTTTGTCATCCATTCTAGCTGAATTTTCTGTACTTTTCCCTTCTAGATATTTTCCACTTCTCCAAGTGATTGCCTGACAATGCTCATGATTTCCCTTCGGATTTCTTTCAGTGTCACTCGGTAGAGTCCCTTGTGGTCTATTGTTCAATGCTAAGGCAATTTGTCCCATCTGATTTTCTAGATTTTTGATGGTCATTGCTTGGTTTTTCATCGCTGCCTCATTGCTTGTTATATACTTTGACAACAACTCCTCTAAATCTGATTACCTCTCTTGATGTTGAACTGGTTGTTGATGATTCTGAAATCCTAGGGGGATATGATGGTCGTGGAGCTTGCTAAAGCTAATTATTACTCCATGAAAAGTTAGGATGATTCTTATTCCCCTAATTGTATGTATTATGTGGAATTCTATTATAGCTACCCACAAATTGTACAGACGCTGGGTTGATTACACATAGATCTGTAGGATGTTCACCCACGCATAAATCAGAAATAACTGCAACCTGTTGTGTCTGTACCCTTGACATGGCATCCAACTTCTTAGAGAGTGCTGAAACTTGTGCTTGTATTGTCGTCACTCCATCTACTCATAACATATTAGTTGCCTTTGTTTGTGTCATTCTTGCAGTAGGCCACTTGTAGTTGTTAGCTGCCATTGTCTCTATCAACTCGTAAGCCTCCTCATAATGTTTAGCCATAAAGGCTCCACCCGAAGTTGCATCAATACTAGTTCTGAGATTTCCGTTCAATCCGTTATAGAATGTGTTCATCTGCAACCACTTAGGCAATCCATGATGCGGGCACTTTCTGATCAATTCCTTGTATCTTTCCCATGCCTCATATAGTGACTCCCCATGTTGCTATTCAAACATAGTTATCACATTCCTCATTTTTGTAGTTTTTGCTTGTGGGAAGAATTTTGCAAGAAATTTCTAAGTGAGGTCTTCCAAAGTAGTTATTGATCAAGATGGTAGATGTAAGACCCCAGTTTTTTATAAATAAAGATGAATTTTCATAATTATTATTTTTGAATATTATGGAATAAATTTGATAAAATATATAGTTTTGGGTAATATTTATAAATTTTGCAAAGTACGCAAGTTGTTATAAAATATTCGTTTGTTCGGGGAATATTCTTTTTGTCGGGGAATATTCGTACGACGGCACAATCATTGGTGGACCCCACAACGGAAGTATTATTGTAGTTAAAAAAAGACAAAATTATCTTTCTATGAAATAACGGCGGTGGTGTTACCGTTCAAACTGTTGAACTACTTGGTAGTAAAAGTACAGTAATACGCATTGTTGCATAGTAGAACACGGTATTGATTATTGATGCTTACGTGAGAAGTCACTCAGCTATACTCAATTATTGCTACAATAATTGCTGCATCATATCTCTTATATTATTGATTCAATTATTGTCACAGTATCATCTGTATAATATGTTATATTATCTAAACAATAATTGAGATGACAAGTTATAAATGATTAATAATTGTTGAAAGATTAAATATGTGTTGATTAAAAAATAAAATGATTTCTGGTAATTTTTATTCAATCCTTGATGTATATAAAGAGTCTATTATTAGACGTTTGTGGTAAATTTAATTATTTATGGGGGGGGGCATATGTCATCATCTAAGAGTCTCTTTCATAAATAGTAATTACATTTGTAAATAGTAATTACCTTTGTAAATAGTAATTACCTTCGTAAATAGTAATTAACTTCGTCAATAGTAATTACCTTCGTAAATAGTAAATACTTTCGTAAATAGTAATAAATCTTCTATAAATAGAGGCCTAGGGCTTCATTATTTTTCACGAATTCGCTCAAGCTATAGAGAGAGAAAGTATAGAGAGAATAAGAGAGAAAGAAGAAGAGTATTCGGTTACTACACTACTGCAGTATTCAATCTCCTAAATAAAGTAAGGGGTGTTATTCTTTCTTCTTGAAGAGAACTTATGTTATTCCATTCTTTGTTATTCTGTTGGAATAACCTGTAAAAGTGACATACCCTATACATGACCTGTATACGCGGTGTACCCCATACTTGGTGAAATCCTTATGTTATTCCATTTCTTATTATTCTATCGGAATAACCTGTATACGCGGTTTACCCTATACTTGGTGACATTCTTCTATTATTCTGTTGGAATATCCTGTCTGTGTGTTTTACACCGGACCAGGTTCCATTCCTTATTATTCTGTTGGAATATCCTATCTGTGTGTTTTACACCGGATCTGGTTCCATTCCTTATTATTCTGTTGGAATATCCTATCTGTGTGTTTTACACCGGATCTGGTTCCGTCTTTATTATTATTCTGTTGGAATATCCTATCTGTGTGTTTTACACCGGATCTGGTTCCGTCTTTATTATTCTGTTGGAACATCCTGTCGGTGTGAATTTCACCTGACCTGGTTCCGTTATTTATTATTCTGTTGGAATAACCTGCCTGTGCGGTCTATCGCATGCATGGTGATTTCTTTTGTTATTTCATTCATTATTATACTCAGTTGGTTAAAACTTTAACTTCTATACTCCATGAAATTAGTAGAATATCCTTGATATTTGCGCTTCATCCAGTATCCTTTCATGAAAATATTCTTCTGATCATTCTTGAATTTTACACCACAAAACAGTATCGTGTTGACAATTTGGACGTTAATAATTCCTGGATAAAATAATTCTTGAACTTGTTTTATTGAATTCTTATATCATTGTCATGATCCTCTTATTTATATTTTTGAAAGTCATCTGTGTCCTGTAGAGCATGGATGGACTTGGTAAGATTATGACCAGTGATTTTTCAGTGTAATCATGACTGTAATGTTACAAATGATGTAAAAATTAAAAATCCTCATTGGCCCGTAGTGCATTGATAGACAGTTGTTGGCATGATCATGACCACTAATGAATACACAAATATTCTTGGCCATAGTGCATGAATAATTGTGGTCGTGATACTAAAGAATATCCTTGGCCGTAGTGCGGGGATGATTCGATGATGTGGAATATTTATTAAGCTGAGTCTCAGCTATAACGATGATGAAAAACCTTTTAAATCATAAAAGATAGTAGTTTTTATTTTCTACTTGACTCTTTTAATGGATTGCTGGTTCCGCTGCAGTTAAACTTGATGGTTATTGTATTTTATCAGTTTAACACTGTTGAAGGCTAATGATAATTTATTCTGCATTATCTTAGTCATAATATTTCTTACTGGGCTAGTTGAGCTCACCCTTTCTTTCAATGTTCTCTTCAGGAAATGAGAATATAGCTGGGACGAGTCGGGGAACGGAGTGATGGACCAGAGAATAGTATTAGTAGTCCTCACTATTCTGTTAAATAGTGTGACAATAATTTTATTGATGACTCCTTTTAAGTTTGTATGATCTCTAGTAGACAATAATTGTATTCAAACTTACAGTTATGTTTTGTCGTATTGTACACGACAGTTGTATTAGTAAGTTGTATTTGAATTATGTACCATGTATCTAGCGACTCAAGATGGGTGATGTATACCTAATTTTGGGGGCGTCACAGTTGGTATCAGAGCCTAGGGATATGATCCCTGGCTAAGATGTGAGAATAGTACTAGGAGGGGAGAGACGGGGAATTCCTTCACTAGTATGACCTACCTAAGTTTATGTGCTATTTTATTGGTCGATCAGAATATAGGGATAATATGTTACATGTCAATTAACCTTTTGTTTTGTGGCAGTATCTGAAAATGACATCTGAGAATGTTGAGAATGGCAATGGAGCACAGGCGATCGTTGATTCACCACATATTAATAATCAGGATAATGTGCATCAGGAAGGCGAAAATCCTAATGCAAACAACAACACTGACCAAATGACGAATGATCAAATGTTCAGAGGTTTTATGCAATTCATGCAACAGCAGGCGAGAGCAACTCCTGTCCAAAACGTAGATGGAAACACAGGAAACTCTCGGGCGGTCACCGCTAAACAGTTCAAGGAGCTAGGACCACCGGAGTTTAAGGGAGAGCCAAAACCACTTATGGCGGAAAAATGGATAAAGCAGATGACCAAGATATTTGATGTCTTGGGATGCTCCGAGGAGCAAAAGGTTCCCTTTGCCGCCTTTATGTTGCGCGGAGAGGCAGATTATTGGTGGGAATCCGTAAAACGTACTCAACCTGCTATACTGAAGATATCTTGGTAGAAGTTCCAGGAGCTGTTCAATGACAAATACTTTCCCGAAAGTATTCGCCACATGAAGGAGGTGGAGTTTATTAAGTTGGAACAAAATAATATGACCGTGTCGCAATACGAGGCAAAATTTGCAGAATTATCATGGTTTGCGTCCCACTTGGTGGATAATGAAGAGAGAATGGCGCGAATGTTTTTAAGAGGTTTGAAGCCGGAGATACGTCAACATCTTATTTCTCATAAACTGTGTTTGTATTCAGATGTTGTAAATAGGGCTCAGTTAGTGGAGCGCGATAACGAGTCAACTCAACTAAAAGAGAGCAACCGGCAAAATTATAATACCAGCGAGAGTGGTCATCAAAGCGGTGACAACAAACGTGGAGGGAATCAGCAGGCCAGAAATGGTTACCACTTCGGTGGTAATCAGGGCCAAAATAATAAGAATGGACATTTCAAAAAGAGGAGATTCAACAATGATGGAAAGACGTCAGCACCAGCACCCGTTGTTAAGGAAGGAGAAACACCACCTATCATATGCTTCAAATGCGGAGGGGAGGGACACATCAGTCCAAATTGCGCGATGCCGTCCAAAACATGTTACAATTGTGGAAGAGAAGGTCACTTAGCTCGATTTTTTCGTTTACCAAAGACAAATTCAGCTAGGATGGAGGCACCAAAGGCCGTCCTATAAAGGTCAAAGTCGGTAGTGCAAGGGATAGCGTTTGTTGTGACCTCCCAGAAAGCATGGAACCCGAATGAGGTCATCACGGGTAAGCTTATCATAAACTCTAATGAAGTCTATACTTTATTTGATACCGGTTCTACCCATTGTTTTATTTCTCCTACTTGCGCTCATCGATTAAATTTGACTCCGGAGAAATTAGACTTTGACTTATCTGTGGAAACTCCATTGGGAGAAACTTTCATTACATCCACTGTTTATAAGTCTTGTTTGGTTCAAATCGGTACCCTCACATTACCTGTAGATCTTATTTCATTGAAAATACTTCCATTTGACGTGATTCTAGGGATTGATTGGTTAACTACTCATCATGCAAAAATTGATTATTTCCATAAGGTTGTTAGCTTTCATATTCCTAATCAACCTATTATGCGAATTCAAGCGACCAAACCATTAAAATCAATCACGGTCATCTCAAGCCATAAAGCTATTCGTTTATTGAAAAACGGATGTCAAGCTTTCTTAGCTCATGTCACAGATTTAAACAAAAATACGTCAGTTTTGAACGATATTTCTATTGTTAATGAATTTCCTGACGTATTCCCCGAAGAACTTCCTGGTCTACCCCCAGAGCGTGAGATTGAATTTTGTATCGACCTTGAACCCGGTACAAAACCCATTTCTAAAGCCCCATATCGAATGGCTCCTATTGAACTTCAGGAGTTAAAAACCCAACTGCAGGAATTGTTAGACATTGGCTTTATTTGTCCTAGTACTTCTCCTTGGGGTGCTCCTGTTCTATTCGTGAAGAAGAAAGATGGGAGTATGCGACTTTGTATTGATTATCGGGAGTTGAATCATGTCCCCATCAAAAATAGGTATCCATTGCTACGTATTGATGACTTGTTTGACCAGTTGCAAGGAGCCAAATTCTTTTCAAAGATTGATCTTCGTTCTGGGTATCACCAATTGAAGATTAGAACCGATGACATTCCAAAGACGGCTTTCAGAACTCGGTACGGGCATTATGAATTCCTAGTCATGTCCTTTGGATTGACCAATGCTCCTGCTGCCTTCATGGATATGATGAACCGAGTATTCAAGGAATATTTGGATCACTTTGTGGTCGTCTTTATTGATGAGATCCTTATTTATTCCAAAAGTCGTGAAGATCATGAGCAACACTTGAGGCTGACACTCCAAAAGCTTCGTGAATATAAGCTTTATGCCAAGTTGAAGAAATGCGAGTTCTGGCTTGAGGAAGTAGCATTCCTTGGGCACGTGGTATCAAGTCATGGAATATCTGTTGACCCAGTAAAGATTGAAGCTATTCAAAGCTAGGAGCAACCTAAATCAGTGACCGAAGTACGTAGCTTTCTCGGTTTAGCTGGTAATTATCGGAGATTCGTGGAAGGATTTTCTCGAATCGCTACTCCATTGACTCAGCTGACTCGGAAAGATACAAAGTTTGATTGGAGCAAAGAATGTGAGAAGAGTTTTCAAGAACTCAAGAGGAGACTCATTTCAGTACCTGTTCTGACAATACCATCTGGCTCGGAGGGTTTTGTCATCTGCAGTGATGCTTCGGGCAAAGGGCTGGGATGTGTTCTCATGCAACATGGAAAAGTCATAGCCTATGCCTCGCGACAACTCAAAGAATATGAGAAGAATTATCCTACTCATGATCTAGAGTTGGCAGCTGTTTTCTTTGCACTTAAAATTTGGAGGCATTACTTGTATGGGGAGAAAGTGGAGATCTTTACGGATCATAAAAGCCTCAAATATTTCTTCACTCAAAAGGAACTCAACATGTGACAACGACGTTGGCTTGAACTGTTGAAAGATTATGATCATACCATCCAATACCATCCTGGAAAAGCAAACGTGGTAGCTGACGCATTGAGTAGAAGATCACATGCAAGTACGAGTGCGATATTGTCAACGCAAGGGCCCATTTTGTCTGACTTGCAAAGGATGGAGATAGAGTTAAAGACTCCAGGGACGCATGTGACCATGGCAAATATACAAGTAGAACAGACTTTAATCGATAAAGTTAAAGCTTCTCAAGCTACAGACCTAGAACTGATGCGTATGAGGAAGAAAGTGCAAGAAGGTGCTATGCCGGAAGCAAGAATCGATGAAGAAGGAATACTTCGAGTCAACTCCAGACTTTATGTTCCTAATGACCCTGATTTAAAGTATAAAATCATGATGGAGGCGCACAATACACCATTTGCAATCCATCCTGGGAGTACCAAAATGTATCATGATATTTGTCATACATTTTGGTGGAGCAATATGAAGAAAGAGATAGCGTTGTTTATCTCAAGGTGTCTAACTTGTCAACGAGTTAAAGCGGAGCATCAAGTACCAAAAGATCCATTACAACCACTTGAAATTCCAGAATGGAAGTGGGAGCACATTACCATGGATTTCGTTACCGGTCTTCCTAAGGTTTCTCAAGGCATAGATGTGATTTGGGTCATTGTTGATAGATTGACCAAGTCTGCTCATTTCTTACCGATACGAGAAACTTATACACTTGAACGTCTTGCTCGTATGTATATAAACGAGATTGTAAGACTGCATGGTATGCCAATATCCATAGTTTCTGATCGAGACCCAAGATTTACTTCACGATTTTGGGTTAGTTTGCAAAAAGCTATGGGCACAGACTTACGATTTAGCTCGGCATATCATCCTCAGACGGACGGACAGTCGGAGAGAACTATTCAAACTCTTGAAGATCTATTAAGACTCTGTGTCCTTGATTTCAAGGGAAGTTGGGACAAGTTCTTACCATTGGTGGAGTTTTCCTACAACAACAGTTATCAAGCAAGTTGGCGTGGCTCCATTCGAAGCGTTGTATGAAAGAAAGTGTCGTTCTCCAGTATGTTGGGATGAGGTGGGTGAAGCAACGTTGTTGGGACCGGAGTTGGTACGTATGACTACAGAAAAGATTCAAACGATCCGACAACGTATAAAAACCTCACAAAGTCGACAAAAGAGTTATGTTGATCTTCATCGAAAGGACGTGGAATTCAATATAGGAGATCATGTGTTGTTACGTGTTACTCCATGGAAAGGAGTTACAAGATTTGGAAAGAGAGGAAAACTCAATCCTCGATTTATCGGTCCATTTTTAATCCTCGATCGAATAGGAACTGTGGCCTATATACTCGCTCTACCGCCAAGTATGTCTCGTGTTCATAACGTTTTTCACATATCCATGTTACGTAAATATGTGAAAGACCCAAACCACATTATTGAGTTAGAACCGGACGAAATAGCGGAAGATTTGACGTATGAAGAGATTCCTGTTCAAATCTTGGATAAGAAGGAACATATTCTACGCTCCAAGGTTATACCTCAAGTCAAAGTTTTGTGGAGAAACCACGATGTTGAGGAAATGACTTGGGAGTTAGAATCTGAAATGAAATCAAGGTATCCTTACCTCTTCGACATACCAGGTACGTACCCTAATTTCGAGGGAGAAATTTCATAAGAAGGGGAGGTTGTAAGACCCCAATTTTTATAAATAAAGATGAATTTTCATAATTATTATTTTTGAATATTATGGAATAAATTTGATAAAATATATAGTTGTGGGTAATATTTATAAATTTTGCAAAGTACGCAAGTTGTTATAAAATATTCGTTTGGTCGGGGAATATTCTTTTTGTCGGAGAATATTCGTACGACGGCACAATCATTGGTGGACCCCACAACGGAAGTATTATTGTAGTTAGAAAATGACAAAATTATCTTTCTATGAAATAACGGCGGTGGTGTTACCGTTAAAACTGTTGAACTACTCTGTAGTAAAAGTACAGTAATACGCATTGTTGCATAGTAGCACACGGTATTGATTATTGATGCTTACGTGAGAAGTCACTCAGCTATACTCAATTATTGCTACAGTAATTGCTGCATCATATCTCTTATATTATTGATTCAATTATTGTCACAGTATCATCTGTATAATATGTTATATTATCTAAACAATAATTGAGACGACAAGTTATAAATGATTAATAATTGTTGAAAGATTAAATATGTGTTGATTAAAAAATAAAATGATTTCTGGTAATTTTTATTCAATCCTTGATGTATATAAAGAGTCTATTATTAGACGTTTGTGGTAAGTTTAATTATTTATGGGGGGGCCATATGTCATCATCTAAGAGTCTCTTTCATAAATAGTAATTACATTTGTAAATAGTAATTACCTTTGTAAATAGTAATTACCTTCATAAATAGTAATTACCTTCGTCAATAGTAATTACCTTCGTAAATAGTAAATACTTTCGTAAATAGTAATAAATCTTCTATAAATAGAGGCCTAGGGCTTCATTATTTTTCACGAATTCGCTCAAGCTATAGAGAGAGAAAGTATAGAGAGAATAAGAGAGAAAGAAGAAGAGTATTCGGTTACTACACTACTGCAGTATTCAATCTCCTAAATAAAGTAAGGGGTGTTATTCTTTCTTCTTGAAGAGAACTTATGTCATTCCATTCTTTGTTATTCTGTTGGAATAACCTGTAAAAGTGGCATACCCTATACATGACCTGTATACGCGGTGTACCCCATACTTGGTGAAATCCTTATGTTATTCCATTTCTTATTATTCTATCGGAATAACCTGTATACGCGGTTTACCCTATACTTGGTGACATTCTTCTATTATTCTGTTGGAATATCCTGTCTGTGTGTTTTACACCGGACCTGGTTCCATTCCTTATTATTCTGTTGGAATATCCTATCTGTGTGTTTTACACCGGATCTGGTTCCATTCCTTATTATTCTGTTGGAATATCCTATCTGTGTGTTTTACACCGGATCTGGTTCCGTCTTTATTATTATTCTGTTGGAATATCCTATCTGTGTGTTTTACACCGGATCTGGTTCCGTCTTTATTATTCTGTTGGAACATCCTGTCGGTGTGAATTTCACCTGACCTGGTTCCGTTATTTATTATTCTGTTGGAATAACCTGCCTGTGCGGTCTATCGCATGCATGGTGATTTCTTTTGTTATTTCATTCTTCATTATACTAAGTTGGTTAAAACTTTAACTTCTATACTCCATGAAATTAGTAGAATATCCTTGATATTTGCGCTTAATCCAGTATCCTTTCATGAAAATATTCTTCTGATCATTCTTGAATTTTACACCACAAAACAGTATCGTGTTGACAATTTGGACGTTAATAATTCCTGGATAAAATAATTCTTGAACTTATTTTATTGAATTCTTATATCATTGTCATGATCCTCTTATTTATATTTTTGAAAGTCATCTGTGGCCTGTAGAGCATGGATGGACTTGGTATGATTATGACTAGGGATTTTTCGGTGTAATCATGACCGTAATTTTACAAATGATGTAAAAATTAAAAATCCTCATTGGCCCGTAGTGCATTGATGGACAGTTGTTGGCATGATCATGACCACTAATGAATACACAAATATTCTTGGCCGTAGTGCATGAATAATTGTGGTCGTGTTACTAAAGAATATCCTTGGCCGTAGTGCGGGGGTGATTCGATGATGTGGAATATTTATTAAGCTGAGTCTCAGCTATAACGATGATGAAAAACCTTTTAAATCATAAAAGATAGTAGTTTTTATTTTCTACTTGACTCTTTTAATGGATTGCTGGTTCCGCTGCATTTAAACTTGATGGTTATTGTATTTTATCAGTTTAACACTGTTGAAGACTAATGATATTTTATTCTGCATTATCTTAGTCATAATATTTCTTACTGGGCTAGTTGAGCTCACCCTTTCTTTCAATGTTCTCTTCAGGAAATGAGAATATAGCTGGGACGAGTCGGGGAACGGAGTGATGGACCAGAGAATAGTATTAGTAGTCCTCACTATTCTGTTAAATAGTGTGATAATAATTGTATTAAGGACTCCTTTTGAGTTTGTATGATCTCTAGTAGACAATAATTGTATTCAAACTCACAGTTATGTTTTGTCGTATTGTACACGAAAGTTGTATTAGTAAGTTGTATTTGAATTCTGTACCATGTATCTGGTGACTCAAGATGGGTGATGTATACCTAATTTTGGGGGCGTCACAGTAGACAGTGTAACCAACTTTTCTCCTTGTCCCATAGAGTAAATAGGAACAAGTGAAGTCTCACCGAGTCATCTGACACCCCATTGAACCCGAAGGTGTCACAAATTTCCACAAAGCTGACTAAGTGTTCATTAGAATTATCATTTACTAAAACCCCAAACTGAACCGAATTTTGAATCATCTGAATAGTCCCAAACCTAATTTCAAATGTGTTCGCAGCTATAGCAAGCCTGGTGATACTTGACTACAGCTTAGTCACCTTGGGTGTAGCAAAATCCCTTAACGCTTTCTGATCTTCGGCAGCCATTGCTTCTTCTTTTTCAGAGTTTTTGAATTCTTCTCTTGTTTCCTTGATCCACTTACTTAGCCTTTGGAACCGTTTCTCAATATCGTCCTCAAAAAGAAACAAGTCCAGATTTTTGGACTGCGTTTACATAAACCAACTTCAAAAACCTGAAATAAGACGAATAAAACTAAAATAAAAATGTTTAACTAAAACAGGACTAATTAAACTGATATCGTAAAATATTAAAAACTATACTAAAATTTTCCTCGGCAACGGCGCCAAAAACTTGTTGGGTAAAATCTAGTTACGCACAACATGAAAGTATACATGGTCAACAAGTAATATAATAGTAAGTAGAGGGAAATTTAGTAAGAATTATAACCTCACAATTATCAGTTTCTTATTAATCCTAATCTTATTAAACTATTCAAATCAATGATTAAAAATATTAAAACTAAATTAGTAAAAATACTATGATCACTAAACAATCACAAAAATTAAAAATTGAAATTTCAAACAATTATTGGAGAATTAGGCTTACGAATTCACTCTGATTTTTACACCTTTATTCCAGTTCAATTCACTATCACAGTTTATTAATCAAGAACAAGAATGTAGCACTAGCTACCTCTAGATGTACTAATATTGTATTAACTCAAATCCACAATTTAGATAGAAACAAGTTAAACACCTTAATCAACTAACTCACTATATCTCTATGTCAAGCATATCTCTACCCTAGCATTCATTAAGATTCTATTCATTCATAAAATTCAAGAACACGTGCTATATTAACTAAGTCTAACCTCATACTTCCTCTCTCGAATTCATACAAGTCCACAAAGAACTGTTGATCAGGCAATTCATAAATTCAAGGTCAAATTAATATAGATAAACTGGATAATAGCTTATTAAAGTGAAAATCAAAGTTACATAATCATCGTTTCACTTAAAGATCCGTCATAAGCCTAAAAAGTAAATTAGTTCATCATCAATGAAATAATAACTGAATAAATTAAAGATATCATCCTTTCAATTACAAATATAATACTAGAGAAATAGAATTATTCAGAACACCCTTCACTTTAGCCTTAATCCGCAATTGATACGAAAGTTTCCTCAAAATCTTCACTCCAAAGCTTGATATGAAAATCTGTAAAAATCTCTGATAATTGCCTTTTGTGTCTTTGTTTTGATCTTGTGTTTGTGTTAATATACGTTTACACAAGTAATTTGAGTTCAATTCTCTGCCATCTAGAGTCTCAAAGCCATGCAATTACTCAAACGCACGTCCTAGCAGTGTTAGACCCAAACTAGGACAACAGGATTCGGGACCCCCCGCCCCGACGAGGGTAATTACTTGGAAAACTCCCGCCCCGACGGGCTAGGCTACTACAAACTAGATTGAAGACCCCCCGCCCCGGCGGGGGTGTAAGAGTTAAATAGGCCAGCCCCGGAGGGCTACCTCACTGACTTTTAACTTCCTTAATCTCCATTACTTGCTAAGATTTCACCCAAAATGCCTCCCTTCTTGATCACTTGCCACACCAACCCACCTACACATTAAACAACAATAAACAAGTAAAAATAAAACATAAAATCAAGGATTTAACAATGAATGAGCTTTAATTAGAAACCGAGTCGTGGATATAAAATCCACTTATCCCTAGTCAAGCTACTTTTATCCATCACACTTTTCAACGTGGATATTTATTTATTTTTTCTTTTTTTTTCTCACTTTTTTTTCAATCTTTCTTTTTTTTCTTGAAATTACTCGAATCATGGTTTATACCCCACAACTAAGAATTAGTGCAAAACGTGAAGTGCAAAAATGCTTGTGAAATCAATTTTAATTCAGATGGTGTTTTGAACTGATTTTGTATCTTTTCAAAAATTTCAAAGTTCTAAATCTTTCAATCTTACTCATGAGTTTTTCTCTACAAACACTTATTAGAATTAAATCAATCCATAAAAAGTCAAACAAAATTTTAATTTTTTTCAATTTTTCTTTTTTGTGTTTTTTTTGTTTTTTGTTTTGTTTTTTACTATATTTTCCTAAAAAGAAAAAAAAATCAAATACAACAATACAAAACAAACTTCCCCATACTTAAGTCATGTATTGTCCTCAATATGAAAATGAAAAATAGAGAACAAAGATATGAAATAATTATACCTTGGACGATGAGGCAGAAACTGGATGACAATATTGTACAAAAGAAAAATATGCGTACAAACTTACAAATACAAGTGCATTGCCAGTCATGCTTAATCAAGTGGGTCAACAAGGTATACCACCTCCTCTGGTTCGGTCGGTATTTCTAAAAAGGGTTTGAGTCGTTGACCATTCAGTTTGAAAATTTTTCCTCTTTGGATTTTCAATATTGACTACCACATTAGAGTAAACTACCTTCACTACAAAAGGTCCATCCCATCTAGAATGTAATTTGCCAAGAAATAAATGTAGCCTAGAATTATACAAGATAACGTTTCGACCAGATGAAAATTATTTTCTCAAAATTGATTTATCATGAAACACTTTCGTTTTTTCCTTGTAAATTTTAGCATTTTCATAAGCATCGTTCCTAATCTCATCTAACTCAGCTAATTACAATTGTCTATAACTCCCACCTGTGGACTTATCAAAATTTAACTGTTTTATGTCCCATAAAGCACGATGCTCAAGTTCAACAGGTAGGTGATAAGATTTCCCAAACACAAGCATATACGGTGACATTCCTAAATTAGTCTTAAAGGCAATATGGTAAGCCCACAATGCATCTGACAATTTTAGAGACCAATCTTTTCTATTAGAACTCACCATTTTTTACAAGATTTATTTTGTTTGCCTATTTGAAACTTCTACCTGACCACTTGTTTGAGGGTGATATGATGTTGCAAGCTTGTGGGTGATGGAATACTTTTTTAGCAAGGATAAAAAAGGCTGATTGCGAAAATGTTTGCCTTGATCACTGATTATGGCCCTAGGGGTACCGAAGTAAGAGAAAATGTTCTCTTTCAAAAATTTGAGAACAACCTTGTTGGCAAGTGTCTTGGTTGGTATAGCTTCTACCCACTTAAACATGTAATCAACCGCAAGTAAACTTTACAGATTTCCAAAAGAATTTAGAAATGGGCCCATGAAATCGATTCCCCACACATCAAATAATTCAATGACCGGAATAGGTTGCATTGGCATCATATTTCTCCTAGTGATCATCTCTAATTGTTGACACCTATTGCAATTGGCACAAAATGATGTGGCATCTTTGGATAGACTAGGCCAATAGAAATAACATTAGAGTACTTTGGCGGCCGTCTTTTTACCTCCAAAATGTCCTCCACAAGCTTGGTCACGACAAAATGACAGAACACTTCTAAACTCATGGTCGGGTACACACCTCCTAATGATTTGATCAAGACAATATTTGAACAAATAGAGGTCATCCCAATAAAAGTGTATGACTTGTGAAAGAAAGTTGGATCGGTCTTGTTTGGACCAATGGAAAGGAATCTCACTAGTCACTAGGTAATTCACAACATTAGCAAACCAAGGTGTAGCAGATATGGAGAAAAACTACTCATCTGGGAAAGATTCATTTAAGTGCAGGTTAGAGTTGGACTCCACTACTAAATGTGACAAATGATCAGCTACCACGTTTTCAGACCCTTTTTTATCTCATATCTCTAGGTCAAATTCTTGGAGCAATAAGACCCAATGAATTAAATGGTCTTTTGAATCTTTTTTGGAAAGAAGATGTTTGAGAGCAGAATGGTCCGTGTAAACAATTATTTTAGACCTAGTAAGATAAGATCAAAACTTTTCTAGGGCAAAAACTACGGCTAGAAGTTCTTTTTCAATGGTTGAATAGTTTAATTGTGCATCATTAAAAGTCCTACTAGCATAGTATATGACATTGGTAATCTTGTTGATTCTTTGCCCTAGAACAGCACCAGCTACATAGTCAGATGCATCACACATTAATTCAAATAGTTGTCTCCAATCGGGTGATTTAATGATAGGAGCTGAAGTCAACTCCTTTTTGAGTTATTCAAAAGATTGAAGACATTTTTCATTAAATTCAAATTTTGCATCTTTACCTAGAAGATTGGTCAAGGGTCTTACTTTTTTTCTAAAATCTTTAATGAATCGCCTATAAAAACCTGTATGCCCTAGGAAAAAAAAGAATTTCTTTGATTGTCCTAGGTGGTGGAATATTGGAAATGAGGTCAATTTTAGCTTTATCTACTTTAATTCCCTTTTTAGATATGATGTGACCAAGAATAATTCCTTTTTTCCCATGAAATAACATTTTATCCAATTTAGGATTAAGTTTGTTTCCTTTCATCTCCTTAGAACTAAGTCAAGGTGGTGAAGGCACTCATGAAATGTAGACCCAAATATAGAAAAATCATCTATGAAAATTTCTAGGAATTTCTCTACCATGTCAGAAAAAATGCTCATCATGCATCTTTGAAAGGTGGTAGGTGTGAGACCCCGAATTTTATGAAATGAAAGTATTCAATTTTCTTATAATTATTCTATTTAGTAAATGGTTAAATTGATAAAAGGTTAAAGTTAAGGGTGATATGTGAAATTTTTTTCAAAGTAAGGGGTATTATTCTTTCAAATTCATGAAGAGATTTATTTTCTTTCAATACTTGTAAAGGTTGTTATTCCATTCTTTATTATTATGTTGGAATAACATGTTTATGCGAAGTACCGCATACATGGTGAAATTCTTCTGTTATTCCATTCTTTATTATTCTGTTAGAATAACCTGTCTGTGCGGTCTATCGCATGCCTGGTGAATTCTGTTGTTATTCCATTCTTTATTATTCTGTTGGAATATCCTGTCTGTGCGGATTACGCATGACCTGGTTCCATTCTTTATTATTCTGTTCGAATAACCTGTCTATGAGGTCTATCATATGCCTGGTGAATTCTGTTGTTATTCCATTCTTTATTTTTCTGTTGAAATAACCTGTCTATGTGGATTACCGCAGGCACGGTGAATGATCCTTTGTATTCATTCTTTATTAAATTGTGGAAATGATCTGTCTACGTGGATTATCGAATGGCGGGTGGAAATCCATTTTTAGTTTCGTATATTCTATTATACTCGTATGAGATATCATTTATTTTGTACTCGTCATGGAATATCATTTTCTTTGGTATTTTTTTACGAGTTACTATTCACGGGTTATTATTCACCCAAATTACTATTCACCTGAATATTATTCACTAGGGTATTTGGAGTAATTTTCATGCCGGGGTACTATTCACGAGTTACTATTCCTGAAGTACTATTCATAGGGTACTATTGCGGGGTACTATTTATCCGAAAAATATATTTCTTTTCTGTCCAAATTATTTTTGGTACATGAATATTATTCTTGAATTTTACTCCACAAAGCAGTATCATATTGACAATTTGGATATTTTTAAACTCTGGATAAATTTAAAGTCTTTAATATTTATCCTTGATTTCATTTGATTAATGCTTATATCATTGTCATCATCCTCATGCTTATATTATGATGATAGTCATCTTTGGCTCACGTGCAAAGATGGGCTGTTGATTATTAGTTTTACAGTTGTATATATTTGGCTTACGTGCAAAGATGGACTGTTGATTATTGGATTTATAGTTGTATTTGGCTTACGTGAAAAGATGAACTATTGATTGATGAGTATCTTTGGCTTATGTGCATAGATGAAATATTTATTGGTATGATTATAACCAGGGATCATTCAGTATAATCATGACCTGTAATGTTATAGATGATGTGGTAAAAGTCGTCATTGGCCCATAATGCATTGATGGACAGTTATTGATATGATTATAACCAATGATTATTCGGTATAATCATGACCATTAATGATTACATAAATATCATTGGCCGTAGTGCAAGGATGATTCGATGATGTGGATTATTTATTAAGTTGAGTCTTAGAGATAAGATATTGATTATACACTCTTAATTCGTAAAAGATAGTAGATATCATGCTCTACTTGACTCTTCTAAAATACAGTTGTATGTCTTTAGCCTGTAGTGCAAAGATGAATTGTTAATGAATATCTTTGGCCGTAGTGCAAAGATGAATTTATTAGTATGATTATGAGCAGGAATTATGATTTGGTATAACCATGATTTTTTGTTGTTTCAGGTGAAGATAGATGATGAAAATTATCTTCGTCCTGGGTGCGAAGAGGAATTTTGAATCACAATTATGATTATGAGTTATTCATATGATTATGGACAGGAATTGTTGATTGATGTTACAGGGATAAAATATTATTGGTGGACTTTTAACATTGAGAAGATAATAGACCTGATGGTCTATTTGACTCTTCTAATGGATTTCTCGTTCCGCTGCAACTATGGTTAAAAAGTTTTATCATCTACCATATGTTCTAAATCTTTGATTTATTACTGATGAAGGCTAATGCTGATGTAAATTATCTTTAGTCATGATATTCTTTATTGGGCTAGTTGTGCTCACCCTTTTTGCTTCACAATTCCTTTTAGGTAATAAGAGTGTAGTTGGGTCGAGCGGGGGTAACAGGAGAATAGAATGGTGGTCTATAGCTGTTGAGGTTCTCCTTAAATAGTATGGAAATAATTTTATTGAGAACTTTAGATAAGTGTGTCGTATTGTATACGTCATTTGATATTTAATTTTTGTGAACCGAATAGGGTGAGGTGAACCCAACTTTGGAAGGGTGTTTTGTCACTATCATACAAGATGTCTAATGACATACAACCTCATGTTTTCATAAGATAAGGTTATGCACATCCACTTGCTGATTTTATCTACGAGCACTACCTATATGATCTTGGAGTTTGGTTTAAACATAATGTTAATCTTGGAGATAGTTATATGTCAAGAAAAGACTCACCATTGGAAAGAACATGATAGTAATCTCCTCATTTTTTTATTTTGGGGTCTATTGGGTTAACCAAGGATAATTCTATGGACATATGATATCTATCATAACCTAGACGCATGGCCTCCCATGTACTAAGGTTTTCTTGAGCACTTCCCAAAGATTTTAATTTCTAAAATAGTTTTTGACTGTACTTTTATGTAAAGTACCATTGTAAGGTTGTGATCAAGGCACCATGAGAATTACATATATTTGTATTAAAACTCACAGTTTAACAGTGGTCGTATTCTTCACGACAGTTCAACAGTTGTATAAATGAAGTTTGTATTTGGTTTTTATAGTATGATATTTGGCGACTCAGAATGGGTCGTGTGGACATATTTTGGAGGCGTCACAGCAGGGGTACTACATAGCCCAAAGGGTAGACAGCGATATGCAAATGTTCTATAAGGACAAGTGAATGTGGTCTTTTCTTGGTCTTCTGGGCTATGGGAATTTGAAAGTAGCCCGGGTAACCATCAAGGAAACAATAGTAAGCATGACCAGCTAATCTTTCTAGAATTTGGTCTATGAAGGGTAAAGGAAAATGATCCTTTCTTGTGGCAGCATTGAGTTTTCTATAGTCTATGCAAACCCTCCAACCAGATTAGACAAGAGTGGGAACTAACTCATTAGCTTCATTTTGAACTATAGTTAAGCCAGACTTTTTAGGTACCACCTGAACATAACTTACCCACGAGCTATCAAAAATGGGATAAATGATCTCCTTATCTAGACACTTAAGAATTTCTTTCTTAACAACCTCTTTTAGAACTGATTTTAGCCTCCTTTGTGGGTCTCTCACAGGTTTAGCATCATCTGTAAGACCCCGAAATTTTTTTAAATAAAAAGGAATTTCCTTTATTTATTATTTTGAAATAGTAAGGGTGGATTTGATTAATGTGGTTAGTTATGGATAAAAATGCGCAAATGTTTTAAATAAGCAAGTGGTGATAAAATATTCATTGTTGTCGGGGAATATTCGTTTGGTCGTGGAATATTCTTTTTGTCGGGAATCTCCGTACGACGGCGCAGTCATTTGTGTGCCCCATAACGAAAAACGATTGGATGAAAGAAAACGACAAAGATTGAGTTTTATAAATAACGGCGTAAATTGTTACAGTTAACACTGTTGGGTTACCTGGTGGTTAAAATACAGTAATACGCATTGTTGCACAGTAGCACACGGTATTGCACAGTATTTTGAATTATTGATCCTTACGTAAGAAGGCACTACTCAATAATTGCTACAGGAGTTACTGTTCATTACTTTATTGATTCAATAATTGCTGCGTTGATATTTATATTATTATTGTTTCAATAATTGTCACAGTATTTTCCATTATCAGATCAATAATTCATATTATTTGAATAATATTATCAGATAACATTATTGGCAATGTCTAGAAAGTTCTGTCTAAGGAGAGGTTTGGTCACCTAATTGCGCGTCAGTAAGGAGAAATTCTTATTGGAAAGCCCCCTCTATCCTGGGAACGGCCTGGTTGTCAGTACTGTGATTCTGTAATATTATTTTTAATAATTAATTATTGATTATTATGATAAAGAAAATATTTATTTTATGTGGATATAGATGGAGAAAATTTTTAATGTGACAATTGTTGAAAATTAATATTTTATCTTTTTCTGATAAAATAATTCATTTAAATATATTATTTTAATAATATATTAACGGTGATATATTTATAATGAATGTGGGATATATGAGTATATGAGGAGGTAGATTATTTTTGTGGCATTAAATGTTTAACATATGTTTTGTGTGTCGGTGGACACAATTCTTGACCGAAAATTTATTATAGACTGTAAAATCGCTCATTTGTGGATTTCGAATAATTTCTGTTTGGAATTTGGAAAAACTTCCTTCTGCAAAGTTGTAGAGAATTGAATTTCCTATAAAAAGTCGCGAGATTCGAATTTTCTGACAAAAGGGCTATTTATCATGAATTATTGAAGTTTCGGAGTTCCGAAATAATTGATTTTTGGAAGTTTTAATTATTTTATATAAGAAAAACGTTTTTTGTGGTTGTTGGCACATGGGTGGCTGATGTTTTTGACCAAAAAAGGCATGTTAGAGTTTTCAAAACATGTGGGTAAGAATTTTGAATAAATAATAATATATTTTATTAATTTAGTCTCCTTTGGCGTTCTAACATTTTTCTATAAATAGAGGGCTAAGTTAGAATTGAAAATCACACCAGAAATAAAGTTTTCTCTCTTTCTCTCTCTATATTATCGAGCGTATTCTTGTGAGTATACTTTGAGTGTTGCTATACGGTGCGAGTTTCTGTCAGCACTATACCGAAATTCAGTCAGAAGTACGGTTATTTTGAGGTAAGGGATGTTGTTTCTTCTTAAATGATATTATCTTCTTCAATATCATTATGCCGAAATATTGTTCTGAACTTTTTATCAAATTTGAACTTTTTCATGTCGGGGTTACTATTCATGAGTTACTATTCACGAGTTACTATTCATGAGTTACTATTCACGAGTTACTATTTACGAGTTACTATTCATGAGTACTATTCACGAAGCGTGATGATGTTTTTGTGAAATTTCTATCTTTTGGTGTCGAAGTTACTATTTACGTGTACGACACTATTCACGTATACGACACTATTCACGAATATGGCACTATTCATCAAAAAATGAAATTTCTTCTTTTTGTCCAAAATATCTATTTTGGCTACTATCTTTGATTGTATCCGTGTTTTGATCGTTATTTTTGAGTTCTGCTTCAAAATCGTTTATTATGAAGTATTATTGATCTTGGATAAACTGTTTTACGAATCCCTAATATTTGTCCTTCTATCTCACTGGATTCGTTCTTAAAAATGTTTTTCATCATCCTCAGTCCTTAATAGTGATACTTGATGAATATCTTTGGCCTGTAGTGCAAAGATGAATGATTAAACTGATGAATCTCTTTGGCCCGTAGTGCAAAGATGAACAGGTGTTGAGATGAACGTGACCAACTGGTGATACAAATGAATATCTTTGGCCTGTAGTGCAAAGATGATTAAAGATGTATATTGATTGTTGTTACAGGGATGAAATATTGATGATGGACTTTTAAATCTTAGAAGACACTAGAATTCATTCTCTACGTGACCTTTCTAATGGATTGCTGTTTCCGCTGCATTTGTTGATCTAAAACTTGTTGTCTATTGTATTCTATTAGATTTTTCCCTGTTGAAGACTAACGATAATTTGTTGTATATTATCTTAGTCATAATATTCTTTACTGGGCTAGTTGAGCTCACCCTTTTCCTTGTTGTTCCATTTTCTTCTCAGGAGGTGAGAACATAGCAGGATCGAGTCGGGGTATGGAATGAAGGTTCTAGAGAGAGTTGTTTAGTAGTCCTCACCATTTTTGTAAAATAATGTATCAATAGTTATGATGGGGATTTATTTGCGTGTGGATATTGTCTAGACGGCAATATCTGTATTTAAACTCACAGTATGTATTGTCGTATTTCACACGACATTTGTATTATTGAAGTTGTAGTTATTTCTGTACCATGTATTTAGCGACTCAGAATGGGTTGGGTGGAATGGACTTATTTTGGGGGCGTCACAGTTGGTATCAGAGCTTAGGGATATGATCTCTGGCGGAGATCGGGGAATAGAACTAGGAGGGGAGAGACGTGTAAATCCTTCGCTAGTGTGTCCTACCTAAGCTTATTTGTTAGTTGGTCAGTATATAGGGATATTATGTGATATATTGATTTCCTTAATTAACCCTTGTTTTATGACAGTATTTGAGAATGTCGACTGAGAATATTAACAGTGGAGTAAATGAGACCGTGGAGATGCATGTACTTACCAACGAGGAGAATGTGCAACAGGCTGGCAATGTTCCTCCTGTGAACAACGCCACTGAGCAGACGACGAACAACGGGATGTTTAGGAGCTTTTTGCAGTTCATGCAAAATCAGACGAAGGAGACTCGTGTTCAAAATACAAGAGGAAATGATAGCAATTCACGGGTGGTCACAGCCAAGCAGTTCAAAGAGTTGGGACCACCAGAATTTAAGGGAAAGCCCGATCCGATCATGGCGGAAACATGGGTCAAGCAAATTACCAAGATATTCGATGTCTTGGGATGTACGGAGGAACAGAAGGTTCCATTCGCCACCTTTATGTTTCGTGGTGAAGCAGATTACTGGTGGGAATCTGTGAAGCGTACACATCCAGCCGCACTCAGCATGTCATGGGAGACGTTTCAGAAACTTTTCAACGAAAAATACTTTCCTGAAAGTATTCGCCATATGAAGGAAGTGGAGTTTATTAGACTAGAGCAGAATAACACGACGGTGTCCTAGTACGAGGCAAAGTTCGCGGAGTTATCCAGGTTTGCACCTCATTTGGTGGAGAATGAGGAACGTATGACGCGGATGTTTCTGAGAGGTTTGAAACCCGGCATACGTCAGTATCTCATTTCTCATAAATTTTCTATCTATTCAGATGTTGTCAACAGGGCTCAGTTGTTAGAGCGAGATAACGAGTACGTTCAACCGAGGGATCATAACCAGGATCATACCGAAGATAGCAGTCATCAGAATAACGATAACCAGCGGAGAAAGAAGAATATGGACAAAGGCGGTAACCACTCTGGTGGTAATCGTGGCCATGAAAATAGAAGAAGCGAGTTGGGAGGAGATTTTAAAAAGAGGAGATTCAACAACGACCATGTGAAGACGTCAGCACCAGCAGCAACTGGTTCCAAGGGAGGAGAAATACCACCGGTCGTATGTTACAAATGCGGGAAAGAGGGACATATCAGCCCAAACTGCCCACAACAGTTCAAGGTATGCTATAATTGTGGAAAAGAAGGCCACATCGCTCGAGATTGTTCTATAGCGAAACCAAGTTCAGGGGAAGTGGTGATTCCAAGGGCTGTCCCGGATAAGTCGAAATCAGCGGTTCCTGGAAGAGCGTTTGTCGTGACCGGTCAAAATGCGAGGAACCCGAACGAAGTTAGCACGGGTTAGTTAATTATAATTCTTGCGAAGTTTATACCTTACTAGATACCGGTTCTACCCATTCTTTTAACTCTCTTGTTTGCGCTCAACGTTTGAACTTGACTACGGAGAAATTAGACTTTGACCCATTTATGGAGACTCCGTTAGGAGAAACTTTCATTACATCCGTTGTTTAGAAATCTTGCTTGATTCAAGTTGGCACTATCACAATACCTGTTAACCTTATTTCTATAGAGATATTTGCTTTTGGTGTGATTTTAAGGTTAACTACTCATCATGCCAAAATTGATTGTTTTCGTAAGGTTGTTAGTTTTCATATTCCTAAGCAACCTGTTATTTGAATTCAAGCAACCAAACCATTGAAGTCAAACTCTTTCATATTAAATTATAAAGCCATTTGTTTATTGAAAAACGAATGTCAAGCTTTCTTAATCATGTTATAGACTTGAACAAAAATACGTCAGATTTGAATAATATTCATGTTGTTATTGATTTTTCCTGACGTATTTCCTGAAGAATTTCTTGGCTTACTCCCAGAGCGTGATATTGAATTTGTATCGACTTTAAATCCAGTACAAAACTCATTTCTAAAATCTCATATCGAATGGCTCCTATTGAACTTCAGGAGTTAAAAACCCAACTGTAGAGGTTGATACCCGAGCCTTTACTTGGTAACTTTCTTTGTGGAATGCACCGAAGCTAGACTCTTCGTAGGAGACACAATATTCGTGCGATAATAAACTGATAGGTGTCATTGTGACGTGCTATCCAAGGATGGGATATGAGTCACAGTTCAGAACAACCTAAGTCGGTAATCGAAATACGTAGTTTTTAGGCTTAGTTGGTTATTATCGGAGATTCGTTAAAGGATATTCTCGAATTGCTATTCCATTAACGCAGCTGACTCGTAGAGATACAAAATTCGAATGAAGCGAGGAATGTGGGAAGAGCTTCGAAGAACTCAAGAGGAGACTCATTTCAGCACATGTTCTGACCATGCCATCCTGGAAAAGCGAACGTGGTAGCTGACGTGTTGAGTAGAAGATCGTATACGAGTACGAGTACGATATTGTCAAAGACTCATTTCGTATAACTTAAAAATATTAGAGATGGAGATGAAAACTCTAAGTACCCACGTGATGATATACAAGTATAATCGACTTTAATCGATAAAGTTAAAATCGCCCAGGCTACACACCGGAGCTGATGAATATGAAGAAGGAGGTGCAAGAAGTTGTTATTCCAAAAGCGAGAATTGGCGATGTGAGGAAAGCTCAAACCTTCGATTTATTGATTTATTTGAAATCCTCGATCGAGTAGGAACTGTGGCCTATAGACTCGTTTTACCGCCAAGTATGACGCATGTTCATAATGTTTTTCACGTATCGATGTTACATAAATATGTGGACGACCCGAACCACATCATTGAGTTAGAACCGGACGAGATAGCCGAAGACTTAACGTACGAGGAGGTACCTGTAAAGATTTTGGATAGGAAGGAGCATGTCCTAGTATGAAGGTCATACCACAAGTTAAAGTTTTGTGGAGAAACCATGCTATTGAGGAAATGACTTGGGAGTTGAAAACGGAAATGAAAGTGAGGTATTCTCATCTTTTCGATACACCAGGTACGTACGTCAATTTCGAGGACGAAATTTCATAAGGAGGGGAGGTTGTAAGACCCCGAAATTTTTTTAAATAAAAAGGAATTTCCTTTATTTATTATTTTGAAATAGTAAGGGTGGATTTGATTAATGTGGTTAGTTATGGGTAAAAATGCGCAAATGTTTTAAATAAGCAAGTGGTGATAAAATATTCATTGTTGTCGGGGAATATTCGTTTGGTCGTGGAATATTCTTTTTGTCGGGAATCTCCGTACGACGGCGCAGTCATTTGTGTGCCCCATAACGAAAAACGGTTGGATGAAAGAAAACGACAAAGATTGAGTTTTATAAATAACGGCGTAAATTGTTACAGTTAACACTGTTGGGTTACCTGGTGGTTAAAATACAGTAATACGCATTGTTGCACAGTAGCACACGGTATTGCACAGTATTTTGAATTATTGATCCTTACGTAAGAAGGCACTACTCAATAATTGCTACAGGAGTTACTGTTCATTACTTTATTGATTCAATAATTGCTGCGTTGATATTTATATTATTATTGTTTCAATAATTGTCACAGTATTTTCCATTATCAGATCAATAATTCATATTATTTGAATAATATTATCAGATAACATTATTGGCAATGTCTAGAAAGTTCTGTCTAAGGAGAGGTTTGGTCACCTAATTGCGCGTCAGTAAGGAGAAATCCTTATTGGAAAGCCCCCTCTATCCTGGGAACGGCCTGGTTGTCAGTACTGTGATTCTGTAATATTATTTTTAATAATTAATTATTGATTATTATGATAAAGAAAATATTTATTTTATGTGGATATAGATGGAGAAAATTTTTAATGTGACAATTGTTGAAAATTAATATTTTATCTTTTTCTGATAAAATAATTCATTTAAATATATTATTTTAATAATATATTAACGGTGATATATTTATAATGAATGTGGGATATATGAGTATATGAGGAGGTAGAGTATTTTTGTGGCATTAAATGTTTAACATATGTTTTGTGTGTCGGTGGACACAATTCTTGACCGAAAATTTATTATAGACTGTAAAATCGCCCATTTGTGGATTTCGAATAATTTCTGTTTGGAATTTGGAAAAACTTCCTTCTGCAAAGTTGTAGAGAATTGAATTTCCTATAAAAAGTCGCGAGATTGGAATTTTCTGACAAAAGGGCTATTTATCATGAATTATTGAAGTTTCGGAGTTCCGAAATAATTGATTTTTGAAAGTTTTAATTATTTTATATAAGAAAAATGTTTTTTGTGGTTGTTGGCACATGGGTGGCTGATGTTTTTGACCAAAAAAGGCATGCTAGAGTTTTCAAAACATGTGGGTAAGAATTTTGAATAAATAATAATATATTTTATTAATTTAGTCTTCTTTGGCGTTCTAACATTTTTCTATAAATAGAGGGCTAAGTTAGAATTGAAAATCACACCAGAAATAAAGTTTTCTCTCTTTCTCTCTCTATATTATCGAGCGTATTCTTGTGAGTATACTTTGAGTGTTGCTATACGGTGCGAGTTTCTGTCAGCACTATACCGAAATTCAGTCAGAAGTACGGTTATTTTGAGGTAAGGGATGTTGTTTCTTCTTAAATGATATTATCTTCTTCAATATCATTATGCCGAAATATTGTTCTGAACTTTTTATCAAATTTGGAACTTTTTCATGTCGGGGTTACTATTCATGAGTTACTATTCACGAGTTACTATTCATGAGTTACTATTCACGAGTTACTATTTACGAGTTACTATTCATGAGTACTATTCACGAAGCGTGATGATGTTTTTGTGAAATTTCTATCTTTTGGTGTCGAAATTACTATTCACGTGTACGACACTATTCACGTATACGGCACTATTCACGAATACGGCACTATTCATCGAAAAATGAAATTTCTTCTTTTTGTCCAAAATATCTATTTTGGCTACTATCTTTGATTGTATCCGTGTTTTGATCGTTATTTTTGAGTTCTGCTTCAAAATCGTTTATTATGAAGTATTATTGATCTTGGATAAACAGTTTTACGAATCCCTAATATTTGTCCTTCTATCTCACTGGATTCGTTCTTAAAAATGTTTTTCATCATCCTCAGTCCTTAATGGTGATATTTGATGAATATCTTTGGCCTGTAGTGCAAAGATGAATGATTAAACTGATGAATCTCTTTGGCCCGTAGTGCAAAGATGAACAGGTGTTGAGATGAACATGACCAACTGGTGATACAAATGAATATCTTTGGCCTGTAGTGCAAAGATGATTAAAGATGTATATTGATTGTTGTTACAGGGATGAAATATTGATGATGGACTTTTAAATCTTAGAAGACACTAGAATTCATTCTCTACGTGACCTTTCTAATGGATTGTTGTTTCCGCTGCATTTGTTGATCTAAAACTTGTTGTCTATTGTATTCTATTAGATTTTTCCCTGTTGAAGACTAACGATAATTTGTTGTATATTATCTTAGTCATAATATTCTTTACTGGGCTAGTTGAGCTCACCCTTTTCCTTGTTGTTCCATTTTCTTCTCAGGAGGTGAGAACATAGCAGGATCGAGTCGGGGTATGGAATGAAGGTTCTAGAGAGAGTTGTTTAGTAGTCCTCACCATTTTTGTAAAATAATGTATCAATAATTATGATGGGAATTTATTTGTGTGTGGATATTGTCTAGACGGCAATATCTGTATTTAAACTCACAGTATGTATTGTCGTATTTCACACGACATTTGTATTATTGAAGTTGTAGTTATTTCTGTACCATGTATTTGGCGACTCAGAATGGGTTGGGTGGAATGGACCTATTTTGGGGGCGTCACATCATCTATTAAGAGGATCCTATGTTGGAAAATGGTTGGATTGATCCCCTTAATATCAATTATAGTCCATCCTATGGCTTCCTTGTTTTCTCTCAAGATGGTCAATTACTCTTCCTCATGTGTGTTTGCTAAATAGGAAGCAATGATCACAGGAAGAGTTTTGGAGGGACCTACATAGGCATATTTAAGATTATCATGTAGAGGTTTGAGGTCTAACTCTGGTGGACTCTTTTCAAGAGATTCTAAAGATTATAAGAATGGCTCAGTCACGAGTCCCCATTTAGAGTAAGACATTGATGTTGATGACTCTAGAATTTCATTAACCTCATTTACATATTCTGTTTCATCCCAATTTTGATCAAAATGATTTAGACAAAAATTAAAAATTTTGTCTTCTCCCATAAGTTCATTGTCAAACATTTCCTAAATTATGTTCACTTCAGCGGGTTTGTCAGAAAAATCATTAAGTTGCTTTCCCACATTAAACACATTTAAATCAATTGGCATGTTCCCAAATGTCAATTTCATTAGTCTATTTCTACAATTGATTAACGCATTAGAAGTTGCTAGAAATGGTCTACCTAAAATGACAGGAATTTGACTTAGGATTAACAACAGGCTGGGTTTCAAAGACAACAAAATCAACAGGGAAGACAAAATCACCAACCTTAATGAGTACATCTTCAACTATTCCTTTTGGCACTTTAACGGAACGGACAGCTAGTTGGAGTGTGACACTTATCTTTTTCAACTCTCCTATGCCTAAGGCTTCGTACACAGAAAATGGTAACAGGTTCACACTAGCTCCTAAATCAAGCAAAGCCATTTCAATTAATGTGTCACTTATGATGCATGAAATAGTAGGACAACCGGGGTCCTTATACTTCACAGGGACTTGACATGACAAGATAGAACAAACATGGGTTGTTAGAAAAGCTTTCTTAGGAACATGAGTGGTTCTTTAATGGGTGCATAAATCTTTTAAACATTTAGCATATGAGGGAACTTTTTGAATGGCATCTAGAAGAGGAATGTTAATTTTCACTTGTTTGAACACTTCTAGAATTTTGTCTAACTAGGCTGACCGCTTGTTTGAAATAAATCTTTGAGGGAATGGGGTTTTTGGTTTGAAGACTTTTTCAGTTGACTCATAAGGTCTGGTTGAATCATGTTTTGAAACATGCTTAGTGGATGGGTCTACTGACTCAGAGTTTGTGGGATTTACAGGCTGGATTAACTTTGAAGATGTATCATTAGATTCAACATTTAATTTTTTCTCTTCTTCATTATGAATGTCAACATGATCGTTAAAATAATTTCTAAACCTTAAAGAGATTATAGAATTCACATGATTAACTTGGTTGTTTTCAAGTGAATTAACATGATAAGGTTTTTGAGTGGGGACTGGAAATTTTGGATTGGTCTCGGGTTGACTAGGAAGCTTGCCCTTATCTCTTTCACTAACTGTAGTGGCCAATTGTCTCATTTGGATTTCTAGGCGAGATAAGGCTTGGTCAGTGATTTGTTGAGATTTTATTAAAGTTTCAACACTCTTCTCTAAGGTGCTAAGTCTCCTCTCACTTTCATTAGAAAAACCTGGTGGATATTGAGGTGTTGGATTTGAATTTTGGTACGGACCAGAATTTGTCTTTTGGTAAGGTTGAAAAGATTGATTTAGAGACTGATTGACCTGATTTAAAGAGTTATTAGGGTAGGTCCTTGGTTCCATGCAAAATTAGGATGATTTCTCCAACCAGGATTATAAGTGGGTGCAAATGGGTCATTCCTAGGTCGCTAAAACATTGCATTGACTTGTTCATATTCTTTAAATTGGGGCACGACTCTAGGACATTCCTCAATCACGTGTCTTAGTGAATTACACCTTAGACACAAAGGTGTTGGTGTTGAGACTTGGTTCACGTGTGATTGTCCCGTAGTTTCTAAATCTTCAAGTCTTTTAAGCACACCAGCCAACTTAACTTCAGTAGCAATTGAATTGTCAATTGTATGAACACCCCTAGATGAATTAGGTTTATCTGTCTCTCGGGTGTTTTCCCATTGCATGGTTTTTTCTGCTAAGTCTTCTAAAAACTCCCAAGCCTTTTCCTCATCATTATTCAAAAAATCCCCTTGACACATTGACTCTAACATTGTTTTAGTGGGATAGTCTAAACCTTCGTAAGCAATTTGACACAATCTCCATTTCTTAATTCCGTGGTGTGGGCACTGGGATAAAAAATTTTTAAATCTATCAAAATATTTCCAGAAGGACTCTTTTTCAAGTTGACAAAATTGATGAATTGCAGTCCTAATTTTAGCAATTGTATGATTTGGAAAATATTTTTTTAGAAATGTAACGACAAATCCCTCCCAAATTGATAAGGAATTATTTGGTAGGCTATATAACCACTTTTTAGCATTGTCTTTTAAAGAAAATGTTATAAATCTTAGCCTAATTGAGTCATCAGACAATTGTTGAATTTTTATTAAGGCACAAACTTCCTCAAATTCCTAAATAAATAAATATGCATCTTCTATCCCCGTAATCCTAGGTAACATATTTATAAAATATGGCTTAAGTTCAAAATTGTTACCAGTTACCGGTGGTAGACTAATACATGAAGGTTGGGCAGAGCAGGAAGGATAACATCGATCCCTTAAAGAAAAAGTTTGGACGCCCTCCATTTTTCTTAAAGTGAGATCTTTTAAAGTGAAATCTGAAAAATCAAGTTTTCTCACTAATCGGGATGTTTCGTCCCTAATCCACACTTTTTGCATACACTAGTTAGCAAATAATCAGATAAGCACAAAAAAACGAAAAATTAAAAATTAAAAAAAAGTACTTCTAAGGTTAACTTAAATAAAATCTAGACAGCTCCTAACTGTTCCAAGTTACACCGCAAGGTCCGCCAAATTCGAAATTAATCATACCACTAGCCAGGTAAGTGTAAGAAAGGTGGGAGACTCTCCGTAGATACGGTGAGTAATTGAATAACCAAACAATCTTTAGGCGTATACCTTTTGAACCACTTTCTTAGACACTAGTAGTTTGATTAATTTATAATTCAGACTCCTCTTGGAGTTTCTTGTCCTAATTGAGTTTGAGAGTCCTAGTGGCCAACATATACTTGATTTTATTAGGTTATGGTCATGCAAAATGCAAATTAGGCTGTTTGTGGGCCAAGGAAGGGTGATGAAATCCCACCTTATCTTGTTACAGGTTATGCCCATAATGTTAGATTAAATATGAAAATGCACAAATAAAAAATAATATAAACAAATAATGTTTCCTAAAACTATGTGAATAACGAAAGAAGGAGAAATTTTGACTTACCTCATGTTAGGTTTGTAATATTCATAAACGCAATCAAATTGCACAAAATAAGCGAAAATGTGAAAAATCAGAGTTTTAAAACTTTACAAACCATATACCTGGATCATCCTTTATGCGCAATTATTAATTAAACAAAAAGATAAAGAACAAAAATCATACCCTTGAAGATTCGAGCTTCCTCGGGTACAAGTTCTCCTCCAAATCCTTTCGCGTTCAACTTGAATCCATCGGGTTTGGTTCCTTCCTTTGATCAACGTTAGCCACCCAAGTGTTTGGCCTCTAGAAGTGATCCACCAAAGAAGAAGAAAGATTCAAAAAGATGGGTATTTGGCAAAACCCTAGTTTTCCATCTCTATAGAAAAAAAGCGTACTCTCCCAACTATTGCAATTACGTATTCTATGAAAACGTCAACCACCTCACCCATTATAAGACTCCTCTTATTTATAGATGTAGGCAACCATCCTTAACAATTAAGAAATTGAGTTTTATTTTAATTAATTAAACTCCTTTAATTAATTAGGCTCATAATCTTATTAGGAATAATTAATTAAAATCTTTTAATTAATTAGCCTCCTAATCTTATAAGTAGTAAATGAGAGTACTAATATTAAATTAATTTTCAACTCTTTAGAAATTAAAATAATAATAATTGTAATAATATTAATAAGACTCCTCTTATTAATTTATATATTTAATATTTCTAAAATATTAAATAATAAATATTAAGCTATTTAATTTATTCTATCACCATAGATTAAATTAAATACACTTAACATATTATTACGATTATGTCATTAGCTTCTTAAATAATTATTCTTCCTTTGATGGTGTGACCCTTTAGGTTTTCCATATTATATCGGTTGTGAATAAATCAATTAGAACAATTCTTATCTTATTTAAATAAATAAATTAAACTATTAATTTATTTAAATAAATAATATTTATTCTACAATAGGAATAAGTGTCCCTATCGATTAACGACTTTCCAAATAATATAGATTTCAACATTAATCATAAAAGAACCTTTGAGTAAATAGTTACCGTACAATTCAATCCTTCCACCATACAATGTCCCAATTAAATATAAGACATGAAATTACTGTCAAGTCTTATTTTATTTAATTATATGTATTTCGACTCTTAAATGTGCAACTCCAAATAATGCAAATTAGAAACTCCTTTCTAATTTCATTCTGCCTTGGCCAAGGACTACTGGATTGTCATTTATCGAATCATATAGGACATTTCTATTCTTTTACTAGAAGTGGTAGATTCTTTATTGATCATACATTATCTTCATGTACAAATTATTATACCCAAGCATACCCTTTGATATACCCTAAGGGTCTTAAGAAATAAGTCAAAGTATAACTCATCATACACAAGATACTATGATGATCTCAAGTTCAAGGATCATTTGTACTACTATCACTACAGGAATTCATATTGACAGAAAACTAAAACTCCATTAGGTATTCCTTAGCAAGCCACGTTCAGTGAACTTATTCTCTAATAAGCACCTACATACTTGCTTTAGTGTCTCCACACAAATGATCATGAGATCAAGCATCCTCATCCAATGAGCAAGCAACGTGTGTACCAATCTATTCGGATTTACTAATCTCCAATTTAGATTGGGAACTATTTTAGTTTTAAGCTTTCTAAGAATTTAGATCTCATTAGAATGATCATCATCATTATTCTAAAAGCATTGCTTAAAATTATGGGTTTATCACATATTATAAAACAGCATCATGTAGATAATTAAAAGCTTTTAATAGATTAATATATTTTATTAATAAATGAATAAGATTGTTACAAAGTATATGCTTTATCATCAAACATGATTGGCCTCTGCGCATACTACTTTCACCTCAATCCTCCAGCAATCACCATAATTTATATTTGACAAAAAATAAAAAATAAAAACCTAATAGGATGTGCTCTACGTGAGTGAATGCATGAATGCGGAAAATAAAAGAAAAATAAAAAAAACTAAACTACTATTTTTTTTATATAAAAAAATAAAAATTAGAGATACGAAGTATCGAAGAAAGCACAGCAACAAAATCTTTATCTTTTCGCTCATTCGATCCACTTCAATAATCCTGAAAATAAAAAAAATTAAAAATAAAATAATATTAGAGTTAAAACCAATTCGAATAAATAAAAAGTATGGAATAAAAAAATTAATTATAGTCCCCGGCAACGGCGCCAAAAACTTGATGAGTTCAAAATATGTACTGCAAGTGCACAGCGTCTATTGTAGATTTGGCAAGTGAAAGTCGAACTACAAAGACTAGATCAATTCTTTAATATATCCTTAATTAATATTTTAGACAAATTAGAAACAAAAATTATGGAAAAGATGTATTAACTAAATTATGCAAACTATTAATTAATGATGAAAACTATTAATGAGAAAAGATACCTAGGAATTAGAATCCACCAAATATTAACATAATAAATAATTTCTTATTTCCTAAATCAATTCCAAAATTATTTTCCCTTCTCTCTAAAAATAATAATTCATATAATTAATATGGGCAAGCATGAGTTATGAAAAATCCACAGATTAACTATAACTTATCAAAACCTCGCAATCAATATAAAAATCATATGCAATTTATGCAGAGGAAAATATGAAGGTAAAAATAATTAGACATTAATTTTGGAATGGAAAGAAAATATTATTATTTAATATTTAGTTCCATCATAATCCTAGGTATTAGAAATTAAGCTAGCCATGGAATTAAAAATAAAAATAAATAATATTAGTACTACTATTCGAATGAAATAAGAACAATAATTAAAAAGAGAATTTCTATTATATAAATAAAAAAAAGTTACAAATACTCCCTGACAGTAGTACCACACGTGATTGGAATAAGAGAAAAGACAAACTCTAACTATCTTACTCCCTTCTACACCAGTAAAAAACTAAGGAAATAAAAATAACAAGCCCTCCTTCTCTCTAAAACAAAAGGCCTATTTATAGGGAGAATATATTTGTGTCCTAATTTAGGTTCATTGAACTTGGACAGTATTATTTCTTTCAATCTTCTCTTTCCTTCTTGACTTCCATCTCTATATGGTAATCCTCTAAGAGTCCTTGTTCATCTTTAAAGGTCAGATATAAATTCTTTATTTGTTTCAAATGTTATCTCCTACAAAACAAAATAAAATGTATTAGTTAAATAAAATAAGCATATAAAATAATAAATATAGGAATATTAAAATGTATTAATTATATGTCTATTAAATATTACCCTAAATGAATAGTACTTGAGTGAATAGTAACTCGTGAATAGTACTTTGTGAATAGTACTTCATGAATAGTACTCTATGAATAGTACCCTGTGAATAGTACTTTATGAATAGTACATGTCGACGTCAGGATTTTTATTGTCCCTTTTATGTTCTTGTCTTTTAGTGTTCTCATGTTAGGTGAGATTTGTTTGAAAAAATAAGTTATGAAAAGGTAAACTCTAAGCAGGACTAAATGTAAATAAAGCAGTAAAAGGCCACGAACTAAACTCCAAGCTTGACATTAATATATATATATATATATATATATATATATATATTGATCCAGCAATATATATATATATAAGTAATAAATGCTCCAGATGTAAATCCAGGCTCATCGAACAGAGTTCGACAACAGTTTATATATAAGTATATATATATAAGCAATAAACGCTCCGGACATGAATCTAGGCTCAATCGCGGCAAAATTCGATAATGTTAGTCCATATATATATATATATATATATATATATATAAAGAAATAAAAAGCCACAGACCGAAGTCCGGGCATACACACGCCACACGACTCTCAATGTGAAGAATTGCGTGTGCATATTACTGGAGAAAGGCTTAAAAAGTGTAAGAAGCCTTACAATGGACTACCAAAGAAAACTTTAATAGCTTTAAATGGATGAACACTCGGTTTCCAACTGTAAAAAATAGCCAAATATAAGCTCACAAATATTTAAAATGAGAAAGCACTCAATTTATAGTGTGTATAGAGCAAATTGCACAGGGCTTCCTCTCCTTTTTCTCTTATAAAATGGCCACCCCAAGCCCTCTATTTATAGAAGGGGGAGCCACAGTTGCTCCTGCGGCTGGTCGGGGTTATCCAGATTCCACGGGTCCTGCCGTCTTGAAGTACGTACACACATACAACGTGTTGTCCGCTCATACTTTCAGAACTTCAATTTAGGCATCCGATTGAGGCGTATAAGACCTTTTTTAGGATGTTGTTGTCAAGAGCTACACAATGACATAGGATTTGCCCTTTTTTTATTCCAGGAAGATGGGTCTATGGCCAAAATAGCATTTTCGGGTCTCGGTTAAGCAGTCCATTGAGCTATTTTGCGTTGTTTACGCTCAGAAGTTAAGATATGGTTCTCGTGGGACTTCTTTTGAAGCAATTTGAGTGGAAATGAGTGTATTTGATTTGAGTTGAAGTTGAGTTGGCAAAAGGACTATTTTACCTCTCCCAAGGTTATCTCCGATTTTCGCATAGTTATAGTAGTGTTTTCTCAAGGTTATCTCTGAGATCGCTATGTTGTTGACTCTGAATGTCCTCAGGGTTATCTCTGAGTTTGGCTTGACCTCTTGGGGTTGACTGCGGGCATTAAACTTGATCTCCCGGGGTTATTTCAGAGGTTGGAACTGAATTTCCCGGGGTTACCTCCGGCGTTAGAATTAATATAGTTTAATTTATTTATTTAAATAAGATTAGAATTGTTCTAATTGATTTATTCATAACCGGTTTAATATGGAGAACCTAAAGGGTCACACCATAAAAGGAAGAATAATTATTTAAGAAGTTAATGGCATAATCGTAATAATATAATAAGTGTATTTAATTTAATCTATGATGATAGAATAAATTAAATAGCTTAATATTTATTATTTAATATTTTGGAAATAGTAAATATATAAATTAATAAGAGGAGTCTTATTAATATTATTACAATTATTATTATTTTAATTTTTAAAGAGTTGGAAATTAATTTAATATTAGTAATCTCATTTATTCCTAATAAGATTAGGAGACTAATTAATTAAAGGATTTTAATTAATTAAAATAAAACTCAATTCCTTAATTGTTAAGGAGGGTTGCCCACATCTATAAATAAGAGGAGTCTTATTATGGGTGAGGTGGTTGTTGACTTTTTCATAACATACGCAATTCCAATAGTTGGGAGAGTACGCTCTTTTTTTATAGAGATAGAAAACTAGGGGTTTGCAAAACACTCACCTTCTTGAATCTTTCTTCTTCCTTGGTGGATCACCTCTAGAGGCCAAACATTTGGGTGGCTAACGTTGATCAAAGGAAGGAACTAAACCCGGTGGATTCAAGTTGAACGCGAAAGGATTTGGAGGTGAACTTGTACCTGAAGAAGATCGAATCTTCAAGGGTATGATTCTTGTTCTTTATCTTTTCATTTAATTAATAATTGTGCATAAAGGATGATCCAGGTATATGGTTTGTAAAAATTTAAAACTCTTATTTTTCACATTTTTGCTTATTTTGTGCAATTTGATTGCATTCATGAATATTACAAACCTAACAATGGCATCAGAGTCATACCTTTATGCGAATTATTAATTATTTTAATTTGATATGTATATTGATATATGTTTAGAACAATTTAATTGGGAATAATTTGTTGTATGAAATTAAAAAAAAGGAAGACATTATTTGCAAAATCCGTGGATGATTGTTTTTTTTTTGAAAAATGTTAATCATACCAGGATCATTCTTGTGAATTACTTTTGAATTAATGTGTTGCTATATATATAAGGGTCATTCACGGAAATCAAGGAAACTAACAGTTAACAGATTACTATTATATATATATATATGGTATAACAGATATTCTTAATTATTTTATAATTAAAATAAAAAGTTTATTTTAATTTTAAAATTGGATTTCATGCTAACTAATTAGAGTTGAAATTGGATTCAATAATAACTAATTAGAGTTGAAATTGTATTCCATGTTTCTTTAAGTAAAGGAGTTTATTTAAATATGAAATAAGATTTTATATTATTCAAAATAACTGAGTTTATTTGTGAATAGGAAAGAGAATCCATGTTTCCTTAAATAAAGGAGTTTATTTAGATATGGAATAAGATTTCAAATTATTCAAAATTAAGGAGTTTATTTGTGAATAGGAAAGAGAATCTGTGTTTCCTTTAATAAATGAGTTTTTTTTTACTTGGAATTGGATTCCATAATTAATTAAAATAAATGAGTTATTTTGATTAAAGTTTTTGATTAAAATAAATAGTTTATTTTATTCAAAATTGGATAAATTAAAATAATATAGGTTTATTTTGATTTAAATTTAGATTAAAATAAAGGATTTTATTTTGATTCGAAATTAGATTTTATACTAACTAAATTTGCCCATTAAGATGTTGTTTTTATTATATATGATGTTTATAAGGAATTGAACATTACTGCTTTGTTGTGCATACATAAGAGCTGTATTTTTCTCTTCACTTATATGGAAATAATGGGTCTGACTCAGCTTAAACCATTTTAGTTTGGATGTGCACACACTTGACCATTATGATTTAAGAGGCAAAATACAAGGAGTTACATAGTTGATGTAATTGACAAGAGTTGTCTACCTATTTATTTATATATAGTTTGTTGTGCACACACAAAGCTATATACATTTGAAATGAGATCCTTATTCCCACTAGCATATCCTTAATTAGATATTGTCAAACTATATATATTGAGGGTAATATAATTTGAAAAAAATAGTGGTAGATAACAATTTAAAACAAGACCTAATTTCTTTTGGTAATTAATAAAAGATTGTATGCTAAAATATTGTTAATTACAAATTCATTTACAGAATTTTATAATGTCTAAATTACTATCACTGCGAAGCATACTAGATGTTATTTAACATGACCGAATTAAATGAAATGGTTAAGGAATTTGAGTATAGTTCTCATGGTTGAAAAGCTATCTTATGTCCTTAATACGCCTATCCCAGCAATGATTGCAGATAATGCCTCTGAGGAAGAGATTGCTACTTTTAGAAAGTAACAAGATGATACACAATTGGCTCAATGAATCACGCTCGCATCCATGGGTAACGAGCTTCAGCGTCAGCATGAAACTATAAATGCTCTTACTATATCCCTGCACATCAAGTAGTTGATGATGAGGAAAGTAGCACTAATAGATATCAGATATCTAATGAGCTCTTCCAATCTAGAATGACCGATGACACTACAGTACAGATAAAAGTCATTCGTAGGGAATTTCATGGCATTAAAAACATTAAATTTTACTTCTTGATCTTGGACCCTCATAGTTAGTTCACCTTTTTGTACGTCGATGAGCGTCTTACCCGTAGCCAAGAAAGGTCTCCCTAGGATAATCGGGATGTTCTTATCTTCCTCAAAATCCAGAGTTATGAAATCTGCGGGGAATATAAACTTGTCAACTTTGACCAATATGTCCTCTACAATGCCTCTCGGGTACGTGATTGACCTATCCGCCAACTGTAATGAAGTGTTTGTAGGCTTTGGAGCCGGCAAACCCAATTCTGTAAAAACTGATAACGATATAAGGTTCACACTCGCCACCAAATCACATAAACATTTATTGAATGACATATTCCCAATCGTTCATGGAATGGTGAAACTCCCCGAATCTTTCAACTTTGGTGACAACTTTCGCTGTAAAACCGCACTACACTCCTCTGTTAATGCCACTATTTTGAAATCTTCCAACTTCATTTTCCTGGAGAGAAACCCTATCATGAATTTCCCATAATTTGGCATCTACTCTAGGGCTTCTGCAGACGGGATGTTAATCTGAAGTTTCTTAAAAACCTCCAATAATTTTGCAAACTGTTTATCTAATTTCTGCTTTTGGACTTTCTACTAAAACGGCGGTGGAGGATACACAACTGGCTTGTCATCTAACTTTGTTTTCTCAATTTGCTAATCCTCACCTTATTTTTCTTCAACAACTTTGTTCTCATCAACTTTTTCATCCGTTCTAGTTGAATTTTTTGTACTTTTCCCATCCAGATGTTTTCCACTTCTCCAAGTGATTGCCTGACAATGCTCATGATATCCCTTCGGATTTCTTTCGGTGTCACTCGGTAGAGTCCCTTGTGGTCTATTGTTCAATGCTAAGGCAATTTGTCCGATCTAATTTTCTATATTCCTGATGGTCATTGCTTGGTTTTTCATCGCTGCCTTATTGCTTGTTATATACTTTGACAACAACTCCTCTAATTCTAATTTCCTCTCTTGATGTTGAACTGGTTGTTGATGATTCTGAAATCCTGGGGGATATGATGGTCGTGGAGCTTGCTGATGCTGATTATTATTCCACAAAAAGTTAGGATGATTCCTATTCCCCTGATTGTATGTATTCTGGTTATATTCTATGGAATTCTATTGTAGCTACCCACAAATTTCACTAACGCTGGGTTGATTGTACATTGAGCTGTAGGATGTTCATCCACACACAAATCACAAATAATTGCAACCTGCTGTGTCTGTACCCTTGACATGGCATCCAACTTCTCAGAGAATGATGAAATTTATGCTTGTATTGTTGTCACTCCATCTACTCCTAACACGTCAGTTGCCTTTGCCTGTGTCATTCTTACAGTAGGCCACTGGTAGTTGTTAGCTGCCATTGTCTCTATCAACTCGTAAGCCTCCTCATAAAGTTTAGCCATAAACGCTCCACCCGAAGCTGCATCAATACTGGTTCTGAGATTTTCGTTCATTCCATTATAGAATGTGTTCATCTGCAACCACTTAGGCAATCCATGATGCGGGCACTTTATGATCAATTCCTTGTATCTTTCCCATGCCTCAAATAGTGACTCCCCATGTTGTTATTCAAACATAGTTATCTCATTCCTCATTTTTGCAGTTTTCGCTTGTGGGAAGAATTTTGCAAGAAATGTCAAAGTGAAGTCTTCCCAAGTAGTTATTGATCCCAAGGGTAGAGAGTGTAACCAACTTTTCTCCTTATCCCATAGAGTAAATGGGAATAAGTGAAGTCTCACCGCGTCATCTGACACCCCATTGTACCGAAGGTGTCACAAATTTCCAGAAAGCTGACTAAGTGTTCATTCGGATTATTATTTGCTAAACCCCCAAACTGAACCGAATTTTGAATCATCTGAATAGTCCCAGGCATAATTTCAAACGTGTTCGCAGCTATAGCAAGCCTGGTGATACTTGACTACAGCTCAATAACCTTGGGTGTAGCAAAATCTCTCAACGCTTTCTGATCTTCGGCAGCCATTGCTTCTTCTTTTTCAGTGTTTTTGAATTCTTCTCTTGTTTCCTTGATCCACTTACTTTGCCTTTGGAACCGTTTCTCAATATCGTCCTCAAGAGGAAGCAAGTCCAGATTTTTGGATCGCGTTTGTATAAACCAACTTCAAAAACCTGAAATAAGACGAATAAAAATAAAATAAAAATGTTTGACTAAAACAAAACTAATTAAACTGATATCATAAAATATTAAAAACTATACTAAAATTTTCCTCAGCAACGGCGCCAAAAACTTGTTGGATAAAATCTAATTACGCACAACATGCAAGTATACATGGTCAACAAGTAATATAATAGTAAGTAGAGTATCGTTCCCACAGAGAAATTTAGTACGAATTATAACCTCACAATTATCAGTTTCTTATTAATCCTAATCTTATTAAACTATTCAAATCGATGATTAAAAATATTAAAACTAAATTAGTAAAAATACTATGATCACAAAACAATCACAAATATTAAAAATCCAAATTTCAAACAATTATTAGAGAATTAGGCGTACTACTTCACTCTAATTTTTACACCTTTATTCTAGTTCAATTCACTATCACAGTTTATTAATCAAGAACAAGAATGTAGCACTAGATACCTCTAGATGTACTAATACCGTATTAACTCAAATCCATAATTTAGATAGAAACAAGTTAAACACCTTAATCAACTAACTCACTATATCTCTATGTGAATTATAATTAAAGAAGGTTTAAGCTTAAGTCCTTTATCTGATTACATGTGATGTCTAGCATATCTCTACCATAGCATTCATTAAGATTCTATTCATTCACAAAATTCAAGAACACATGCTATATTAACTAAGTCTAGACTCATACTTCCTCTCTCGAATTCATACAAGTCCACAAAGAACTGTTGATCAGGCAATTCATAAATTCAAGGTCAAATTAATATGGATAAACTTGATAATAGCTTATTAAACTGAAAATAAAAGTTACATAATCATCGTTTCACTTAAAGATCCGTCATAAGCCTAAAAAGTAAATTAGTTTATCGTCAATGAAATAATAACTGAATAAATTAAAGATATCATCCTTTCAATTACAAATATAAGACTAGAGAAATAGAATTATTCAGAACACCCTTCACTTTAACTTTAGCCTTAATCCGCAATTGATAAGAAAGTTTCCTCAAAATCTTCACTCCAAAGCTTGATATGAAAATCTATAAAAATCTCTGATAATTGCCTTTTGAGTCTTTGTTTTGTTCTTGTGTTTGTGTTAATATACGTTTACAAAAGTAATTTGAGTTCAATTCTTTGCCCTAAAGCCATGCAATTACTCAAATGCACGTCCTAGGATGAATTTCATGGCCTCTAACTATCTTACTCCTTTCTACACCAGTGAAAAACTAAGGAAATAAAAATAACAAGCCCTCCTTCTCTCTAAAACAAAAGGACTATTTATAGGGAGAATATATTTGTGTCCTAATTTAGGTTCATTGAACTTGGACAGTATATGGTAATCCTCTAAGAGTCCTTCTTGACTTTCCTTCTTGACTTCCATCTGTATATGGTAATCCTCTAAGAGTCCTTTTTCATCTTTAAAGGTTAGATATAAATTCTTTATTTGTTTCAAATTTTATCTCCTACAAAACAAAATAAAATGTATTAGTTAAATAAAATAAGCATATAAAATAATAAATATAGGAATATTAAAATGTATTAATTACGTGTATATCAAATAGTACCCCAAATAAATAGTACCTAAGTGAATAATAACTCGTGAATAGTACTTTATGAATAGTACTTCAGGAATAGTACTTTGTAAATAGTACTCCGTGAATAGTACTTTGTGAATAGTACATGTCGATGTCGAGATTTTTATTGTCCCTTTTCTGTTCTTGTCTTTTAGTGTTCTCATGTTAGGTGAGATTTGTTTAAAAAAATAAGTTATGAAAAGGTTCGACGTGTATATGTCGACGATTGGACTGTAAAAGTCTCTAGTTGGTATTTTTAAATGGTTGCACCAACTCAACCGAGAAAAGGTTTGCACATTGACCTAGTGATGTGACACTGTTTAAAAGGTTTGTGAAACCGAGATTCGTTAGGGTCCGGGGGCTTGATTATGCGGAGGGAAGGTGTTAGGCAACCCCCTGAAATCTATGTTACCACGGTGACCGCCACTTTTCAATTAAACTATTATCTGAATGTGTGTGTGTGTGGATCAATGTGCAATTATTTGGAAGTAGTGATATGCCTCATTTGCAGATATATACAAAGGGTTTGAATTTTGTATAAATGTTCATTTTTAACATGATATAGCAGCGATGTTTTGTAAAAAGGTTTTTCAAACCCTTATGCTCAATAGTAATTGTGGCCTTTGATACTTCCATTTTATTATATGTTCGGATTGATTGCTTTTATTTTTTGAAATGCGAGGCATCTTCGAGAAAATAAGGTATATAGCAGTGCTGAACTCCTTGTGGGCATGAGAGCCATCTAAGGAAATTTGAACACCGTAAATAATGTACAAGCTGATTAAAGCCAAAAATGTCTATCACGGGAACCAAATCTAGATTCAGGAGACTGAATCTGCGATCACATGATTCCTAGGCTCATATGATGTAGCAGTTTATATGAAAGCTGTAAACAGTTATATATATAAAAGTCGTAAATATATATATATACAGACGATCGACCACCACGAAATAAACTTCATAGGGGATTGAAAATGTAAATATATAAAAGTAGTAAATATATGTATAGCGACACGATCAACCACCAGGAAACACCTCCCATGGGGGATCAAAAATGTAAATAAAGTAGTAAAGATGATCAACCGCCATGAAGTAAACTCTAGGAGGGAATAAGTGTAAATAAAACAATAAAAGCGATCAACCACGACGAAGTAAACTCTAGGCAGGACTAAATGTAAATAAAGCAGTAAAAGGCCACGAACTAAACTCCAAGTCTGAAACGAATATATATATATATATATATATATATATATATATATATATATATATATATCAGGTGCGTTTACTACTTATATATATATATATATATATATATATACATATACAAGAAATAAATGCTCCAGATGTAAATCCAGGCTCATCGAACTAAGTTCGACAATAGTTTATATATAAGTATATATATATATAAGCAATAAACGCTCCGGACGTGAATCTAGGCTCAATCACGGCAAAACTCGATAATGTTAGTCCATATATATAAATATATAAATATATATAAAAAGAAATAAAAAGCCACGAACCGAAGTCCGGGCAGACACACGCCACACGACTCTCAACGTGAAGAATTGTGTGTGCATAGTAGTGGAGAAAGGCTTAAAAAAGTGTAAGAAGGCTTACAATGGACTGCCAAAAAAGACTTCAATAGCTTTAAATGGATGAACACTCGGTTCCCACCAGTAAAAATATAGCCAAATATAAGCTCACAAGTGTTTAAAATGAGAAAGTACTCAATTTATAGTGTGTACAGAGCAAATTGGACAGGGCTTCCTCGCCTTTTTCTATAACAAAATGTCCACCCCAAGCCCTCTATTTATAGAAGGGGGAGCCACAGTTGCTCCTGCGGCTGGCCGGGGTTCCCCGGACTTCACGGGTCCTACCGTCTTGAAGTATGTACACACATACAATGTGTTGTCCGTTCATACTTTCAGAACTTCAATTTGGGCATCCGATTGAGGCGTATAAGACCTTTTTCGGCATGTTATTGTCGAGAGCCACACAATGACATAGGATTTGCCCTTTTTTAATTCTAAGAAGATGGGTCCACAACCAAAATAGCATTTCTAGGTCTCGATTAAGCAGTCCATTAAGCTATTTTGTGTTGTTTGCGCTCAGAAGTTAAGATATGGTTCTCATGGGACTTATTTTGAAGCAATTTGAGTGGAAATGAGTTTATTTGATTTGAGTTAAAGTTGAGTTGGCAAAAGAAATATTTTACCTCTCACGGGGTTATCTCCGGTTTTCGCACAGTTGTAGTAGTCTTTTCTCAAGGTTATCTTTGAGATCGCTATGTTGTTGACTCTAAATGTCCTAAAGGTTATCTCTGAGGTTGGCTTGACCTCTCGGGCTTGACTCCGGGCATTAAACTTGATCTCCCGGATTTATCTTAGAGGTTGGAAGTGAATTTCCCAAGGTTATCTCCGGGGTTGGAATTAATATAGTTTAATTTATTTATTTAAATAAGATTAGAATTGTTCTAATTGATTTATTCACAACCGATTTAATATAGAGAACCTAAAGGGTCACACCATAAAAGGAAGAATAATTATTTAAGAAGTTAATGGCATAATCGTAATAATATATTAAGTGTATTTAATTTAATCCATGGTGATAGAATAAATTAAATAGCTTAATATTTATTATTTAATATTTTGGAAATAGTAAATATATAAATTAATAAGAGGAGTCTTATTAATATTATTACAATTATTATTATTTTAATTTTTAAAGAGTTGGAAATTAATTTAATATTAGTACTCTCATTTATTCCTAATAAGATTAGGAGGCTAATTAATTAATGGATTTTAATTAATTAAAATAAAACTTAATTCCTTGATTGTTAAGGAGGGTTGCCCACATCTATAAATAAGATGAGTCTTATTATGGGTGAGGTGGTTGTTGACTTTTTCATAACATACGTAATTCCAATAGTTGGGAGAGTACGCTCTTTTTCTATAGAGATAAAAAACTAGTGGTTTGCAAAACACTCATCTTCTTGAATCTTTCTCCTTCCTTAGTGGATCACCTCTAGAGGCCAAACATTTGGGTGACTAACGTTGATCAAAGGAAGGAACCAAACCCGGTGATTCAAGTTGAACGCGAAAGGATTTGGAGGAGAACTTGTACTTGAAGAAAATTGAATCTTCAAGGGTATGATTCTTGTTCTTTATCTTTTCATTTAATTAATAATTGTGCATAAAGGATGATCCGGGTATATAGTTTGTAAAATTTTAAAACTCTTATTTTTCACATTTTCGCTTATTTTGTGCAATTTGATTGCGTTTATGAGCATTACAAACCTAACAATGGCATCAGAGTCAAACCTTTATGCGAATTATTAATTGTTTTGATTTGATATGTATATTGATATATGTATAGAACAATTTAATTGGGCATAATTTGTTGTAAGAAATTAAAAAAAAGGAAGACGTTATTTGCAAAATCTGTGGATGATTGTTTTTTTTTTTAAAAACGTTAATCGTACCAGGATCATTCTTGTGAATTACTTTTGAATTCATGTGTCACTATATATATAAGGGTCATTCACGGAAATCAAGGAAACTAACAGTTAACAGATTACTATTATATATATATATATATATATTATAACAGATATTCTTAATTATTTTATAATTAAAATAAAAGGTTTATTTTAATTTTAAAATTGGATTTCATGCTAACTAATTAGAGTTGGAATTGGATTCCATAATAACTAATTAGAGTTGAAATTGGATTCCATGTTTTCTTAAATAAAGGAGTTTATTTGTGAATAGAAAAGAGAATCCGTGTTTCCTTAAATAAAGTAGTTTATTTAGATATGGAATAAGATTTCATATTATTCAAAATAAAGGAGTTTATTTGTGAATAGGAAAGAGATTCTGTGTTTCCTTTAATAAAGGAGTTTTTTTTTACTTGGAATTAGATTCCATAATTAATTAAAATAAATGAGTTATTTTGATTAAAGATTTTGATTAAAAAAATAGTTTATTTTATTCAAAATTGGATAAATTAAAATAAAATAGGTTTATTTTGATTTAAATTTAGATTAAAATAAAGGAGTTTATTTTGATTCGAAATTAGATTTTATACTAACTAAATTTGCCCATTAAATGATATCAATATATATAAATATATATATATATATATATATATATATATATATATATATATATATATATATATATTGAATGATTATTATTCATGAGATGGATATTATTTATTGATGCGTATGGTGATGTGTATGATAATAAATGAAATTGATTATGGACTATTTACCAATGTGATTGGATTTTATTTTAGGTTGATGCATGAATGTATGAGTTTTATTAAATGGGGTCTGCGTACCTCGTCTTCTCTAATTTTTTTCTTAATATAAATTATATCATCCTCCTATATACTTTCCCTTGACTGCTGATCAAGGTTTCTAATTATTTTAAATAGTTTTGTAATAGTAATAGTTAGAATTATTTTGAAAAATTGAAGATCAAGGAACAAGGAACGCTTGAAGACCCGTTTCTAATGGAGCCCGGGTTTAAATATAATAGTTATATTTAAATATTAATTCTTACACTCCTAGGGTTTGACCTTTTGGTTCACTTGGTGGCTCTAGTAAACCAAACTAAAATAAAAATCCATAATCAATCCCGATAGAATATAGTATTCTATATGTGCATGTTTGTACTATATATATATATTATATATTATGCAAATATGCTTTGCATATTAATTAATATGATGCGTATTATATATATATATATATATGTGTGTGTGTGTGTGTGTGTGCATGCGCGCTAAACAAGATGAGACAAATTAATAACAAACCCCTCAAATATTTAATATTATGTTATAACGTTTAAAGATATTTGGAATATTGAACGTCGCCTTCTAGCATGATAGAAACAATAGAGTATTGAATATTTAATATGAGTTTGTTGTGCACACACAAGGCAAGTATTAAATATTTAAGATGTTATTTTTATTATATATGATATTTATAAGGAATTGAACATTACTGCTTTATTGTGCACACACAAGAGCTGTATTTTTCTCTTCACTTATATGGAAATGCTGGGTCTGACTCAGCTTCAACCATTTTAGTTTGGATGTGCACACACTTGACCATTATGATTTAAGAGGCAAAATACAAGGAGTTACATAGTTGATGTAATTGACAAGAGTTGTCTACCTATTTATTTATATATAGTTTGTTGAGCACACACAAGGCTATATACATTTGAAATGGGATCCTTATTCTCACTAGCATATCTTTAATTAGATATTGTCAAACTATAAATATTGAGGGTAATATAATTTAATGAAAATAGTTGGAGATACCAATTTATAACAAGACCTAATTTATTTTGGTAATTAATAAAAGAATGTATGCTAAAATATTGTTAATTACAAATTCATTTACAGAATTTTATAATGTCTAAATTACTATCACTGCGAAGCATATTAGATGTTATTTAACCTAGCCGAATTAAATGAATTGATTAAGGAATTTGAGTATAGTTCTCATGGTTGAAAAGCAATTTTATGTCCTTAATACGCCTATCCCTGCAATGGTTACAGATAATGCCTTTGAGGAAGAGATTGCTACTTTTAGAAAGTAACAAGATGATACACAGTTGGCTCAATGCATCATGGTCGCATCCATAGGTAACGAGCTTCAACGTCAGCATGAAACTATAAATGCTCTTACTATATTCCTGTACATCAAGTAGTTGATGGTGAGGAAAGTAGCACTAATAGATATCAGATATCTAATGAGCTCTTCCAATCTAGAATGACCGATGACACTACAGTACAGATAAAAGTCATCCGTAGGAAATTTCATGGCCATAAAAACATTAAATTTTACTTCTTGATCTTGGACCCTCGTAGTTAGTTCACCTTTTTGTACGTCGATGAGAGTCTTACCCGTAGCCAAGAAAGGTCTCCCTAGGATAATCGGGATGTTCTTATCTTCCTCAAAATCCAGAATTATGAAATCTACGGGGAATATAAACTTGTCAACTTTGACCAATATGTCCTCTACAATGCCTCTCGGGTACGTGATTGACCTATCCGCCAACTGTAATGAAGTGTTTGTAGGCTTTGGAGCTGGCAAACCCTTATTGAATGCCATATTCCCAATCATGCATGGAATGGTGAAACTCCCCGGATCTTTCAACTTTGGTGACAACTTTCACTGTAAAACCGCAGTACACTCCTCTGTTAATGCCACTATTTTGAAATCTTCCAACTTCTTTTTCCTGGACAGAATCCCTTTCATGAATTTCGCATAACCTGGCATCTACTCTAGGGCTTCTGCAGACGGGATGTTAATCTGAAGTTTCTTAAAAACTTCCAAAAATTTCACAAACTGTTTATCTAATTTCTGCTTTTGGACTTTCTACTAAAACGGCGGTGGAGGATACACAACTGGCTTGTCATCTAACTTTGTTTTCTCAATTTGCTAATCCTCACCCTGTTTTTCTTCAACCACTTTGTTCTCATCTACTTTTTCATCCGTTCTAGCTGAATTTTTTGTACTTTTCCCATCCAGATGTTTTCCACTTCTCTAAGTGATGCCTGACCATGCTCATGATTTCCCTTCGAATTTCTTTCGGTGTAACTCGGTAGAGTCCCTTGTGGTCTATTGTTCAATGCTAAGGCAATTTGTCCCATCTAATTTTCTATATTCTTGATGGTCATTGCTTGGTTTTTCATCGCTGCCTCATTGCTTGTTATATACTTTGACAACAACTCCTCTAAATCTGATTTCCTCTCTTGATGTTGAACTGGTTGTTGATGATTCTGAAATCCTGGGGGATATGATGGTCGTGGAGCTTGCTGATGCTGATTATTACTCAACAAAAAGTTAGGATGATTCCTATTCCCCTGATTGTATGTATTCTGGTATGTATTCTGTGGAATTTAATTGTAGCTACCAACAAATTGCACTGACGCTGGGTTGATTGCACATTGATCTGTCGGATGGTCACCTGCGCACAAATCACAAATAACTGCAACCTGCTATGTCTGTACCCTTGACATGCCATCCAACTTCTTAGAGAGTGCTAAAATTTGTGCTTGTATTGTCGTCACTCCATCTACTCCTAACACGTCAGTTGCCTTTGCCTGTGTCATTCTTACAGTAGGCCACTGGTAGTTGTTAGCTGCCATTGTCTCTATCAACTCGTAAGCCTCCTCATAACGTTTAACCATAAACGCTCCACCCGAAGCTGCATCAATACTGGTTCTGAGATTTCCGTTCATTCCGTTATAGAATGTGTTCATCTGTAACCACTTAGGCAATCCATGATGTGGGCACTTTATGATCAATTCCTTGTATCTTTCCCATGCCTCAAACAGTGACTCCCCATGTTGTTATTCAAACATAGTTATCTCATTCCTCATTTTTGCAGTTTTCGCTTGTGGGAAGAATTTTGCAAGAAATTTCAAAGTGAAGTCTTCCCAAGTAGTTATTGATCCCAAGGGTAGAGAGTGTAACCAACTTTTCTCCTTATCCCATAGAGTAAATGGGAACAAGTGAAGTCTCACCGCGTCATCTGACACCCCATTGTACCGAAGGTGTCACAAATTTCCAGAAAGCTGACTAAGTGTTCATTCGGATTATTATTTGCTAAACCCCCAAACTGAACCGAATTTTGAATTATCTGAATAGTCCCAAGCATAATTTCAATTGTGTTCGCAGCTATAGCAAGCCTGGTGATACTTGACTACAGCTCAGTCACCTTGGGTGTAGCAAAATCTCTCAACGCTTTCTGATCTTCGGCAGCCATTGCTTCTTCTTTTTTAGTGTTTTTGAATTCTTCTCTTGTTTCCTTGATCCACTTACTTTGCCTTTGGAACCGTTTCTCAATATCGTCCTCAAAAGGAAGCAAGTCCAGATTTTTGGATCGCGTTTGCATAAACCAACTTCAAAAACCTGAAATAAGACGAATAAAAATAAAATAAAAATGTTTAACTAAAACAAAACTAATTAAACTGATATCATAAAATATTAAAAACTATACTAAAATTTTCCTCAGCAACGGTGCCAAAAACTTGTTGGATAAAATCTAATTACGCACAACATGCAAGTATACATGGTCAACAAGTAATATAATAGTATGTAGAGTATCATTCTCACAGAGAAATTTAGTAAGAATTATAACCTCACAATTACCAGTTTCTTATTAATCCTAATCTTATTAAACTATTCAAATCGATGATTAAAAATATTAAAACTAAATTAGTAAAAATACTATGATCACAAAACAATAACAAATATTAATAATCAAAATTTCCAATAATTATTAGAGAATTAGGCTTACGACTTCACTCTGATTTTTACACCTTTATTCCAGTTCAATTCACTATCATAGTTTATTAATCAAGAACAATAATGTAGCACTAGCTACCTCTAGATGTACTAATACCGTATTAACTCAAATCCACAATTTAGATAGAAACAAGTTAAATACCTTAATCAACTAACTCACTATATCTCTATGTGAATTATAATTAAAGAAGGTTTAAGCTTAAATCCTTTATCTGATTACATGCGATGTCAAGCATATTTCTATCCTAGCATTCATTAAGATTCTATTCATTCACAAAATTCAAGAACACATGCTATATTAACTAAGTATAGACTCATACTTCCTCTCTCGAAGTCATACAAGTCCACAGAGACCTGTTGATCAGGCAATTCATAAATTCAAGGTCAAATTAATATAGATAAACTTGATAATAGCTTATTAAACTAAAAATCAAAGTTACATAATCATTGTTTCACTTAAAGATCTGTCATAAGGCTAAAAAGTAAATTAGTTCATCATCAATGAAATAATAACTGAATAAATTAAAGATATCATCCTTTCAATTACAAATATAAGACTAGAGAAATAGAATTATTTAGAACACCCTTCACTTTAGCCTTAATCCGTAATTGATACGAAAGTTTTCTCAAAATATTCACTCCAAAGCTTGATATGAAAATCTGTAAAAATATCTGATAATTGCCTTTTGTGTCTTTGTTTTGTTCTTGTGTTTGTGTTAATATACGTTTACACACGTAATTTGAGTTCAATTTTTTGCCATCTAGAGTCCCAAAGCCATGCAATTACTCAAACGCACGTCCTAGGATAAATTGCATGGCCTCTAACTATCTTACTACCTTCTACACAGTGAAAAACTAAGGAAATAAAAATAACAAGCCCTCATTCTCTCTAAAATAAAAGGCCTATTTATATTGAGAATATATTTGTGTCCTAATTTAGGTTCATTGAACTTGGACAGTCTATTACTTTCAATCTCCTCTTTCCTTCTTGACTTCCATCTCTATATGGCAATCCTCTAAGAGTCCTTGTTCATCTTTAAAGGTTAGATATAAATTCTTTATTTGTTTCAAATTTTATCTCCTACAAAACAAAATAAAATGTATTAGTTAAATAAAATAATCATATAAAATAATAAATATAGGAATATTAAAATGTATTAATTATGTGTATATCAAATAGTACCCCAAATGAATAGTACCTAAGTGAATAGTAACTCGTGAATAGTACTTTATGAATAGTACTTCAGGAATAGTACTCTGTGAATAGTACCCTGTGAATAGTACTTTGTGAATAGTACATGTCGATGTCGGGATTCTTATTGTCCCTTTTCTGTTCTTGTCTTTTAGTGTTCTCATGTTAGGTGAGATTTGTTTGAAAAAATAAGTTATGAAAAGGTCTGACATATATATGTCGACGATTGAATTATAAAAGTCTCTGGTTGGTATTTTTAAAAGGTTGCACCAACTCAACAAAGAAAAGGTTTGCACATTGACCCAGTGATGTGACACTGTTTAACAGGTCTGTGAAACTGAGATTTGTTAGGGTCCGGGGGCTTGATTATGTGGAGGGAGGGTATTAGGCAACCCCCCGAAATCTATGTTACCAAGCTGACCGCCACTTTTCAATTAAACTATTATATATATATATATATATGTATATATATATATATATATATATATGTATATATATATATATATATTTATATATCTGTGTGTGTGTGTGTTCATGCCCGCTAAACAAGTTGAGACAAATTAATAACAAACCCCTTAAATATTTTATATTAAGTTATAACGTTCAAAGATATTTGGAATATCGAACATCGCCTTCTAGCATGATAGAAACAATAGACTATTGAATATTTAATATGAGTTTGTTGTGCACACACAAGGCAAGTATTAAATATTTAAGATGTTATTTTTATTATATACAATGTTTATAAGGAATTGAACAATACTGCTTTGTTGTGCACACACTTTTTCTCTTCACTTATATGGAAATATTGGGTCTGACTCAGCTTAAACTATTTTAGTTTGGATATGCACACACTTGACCATTATGATTTAAGAGGCAAAATACAAGGAGTTACATAGTTGATGTAATTGACAAGAGTTGTCTACCTTTTATTAATATATAGTTTGTTGTGCTCAGACAAGGCTATATACATTTGAAATGGGATCCTTATTCTCACTAGCATATCTTTAATTAGATATTGTCAAACTATATATATTCAGGGTAATATAATTTGAAGAAAATAGTGGGAGATACCAATTTAAAACAAGACCTAATTTATTTTGGTAATTAATAAAAGAATGTATGCTAAAATGTTGTTAATTACAAATTCATTTACAGAATTTTATATTGTCTAAATTACTATCACTACAAAGCATATTAGATGTTATTTAACCTGACCGAATTAAATGAATTGGTTAAGGAATTTGAGAATAGTTCTCATGGTTGAAAAGCTATCTTATGTCCTTAATATGCTTATCCCTGCAATGGTTGCATATAGTACCTCTGATGAAGAGATTGCTACTTTTAGAAAGTAACAAGATGATACACAGTTGGCTCAATGCATCATGCTCGCTTCCATGGGTAATGAGCTTCAGCGTCAGCATGAAACTATAGATTCTCTTACTATATTCCTGCACATCAAGTAGTTGATGGTGAGGAAAGTAGCACTAATAGATATCAGATATCTAATGAGCTCTTCTAATCTAGAATGACCGATGACACTACAGTACAGATAAAAGTCCTTAACATAATCAATTTGATTGATCAATTAGGACAACGGGTTTTGTCATGGATGGATAGTTGAGCCAAGATTTTAGCTTACACTCACTCCCGGACTCCTTTCACAATTGTTGTGAATTTTTCATATAAACAAGCTAGATATCAGCTTCGCTGATTTGCTTAACATGTTGAAAAATAACTGAGAGTCACTTTCCAACCAAGAAAGACCAAGTCTTGCTGGTAGGGGCCGAAGGATCTTCTGAAAAGAAGAATGATTCAAAGAAGGTAAATAGAAAGGTAAAAACAAAGGATAATAAGAACAAAACTTATACGGATAGCAAAGGAGTTTTCTTCCACTGTAATAAGCCTGGACACTGGAAAAGAAACTGTATGAAACATCTTGCAAAGGATTACCAGAAAAAGCTTAGTGAAGTTTTGGTTAGAAATAAAATTTTGTTCATGATTTAAAATAATTTTTTCTTTAAGTCAAGGATATACTTGGGTATTGGATACCGACTTTGGATATCATAAATATATATTTATGAAGGGACCAAGCAAAAGTAGAAAGCTAAACAAAGATAAGTAATCCTATGTGTGGAAAATGAAGCAAAGGTTGCTACATTAGCCATATAAACTTATAGTTTAGCAATGCCTACAGGTAAATCTATTAAGTCAATAAGTTGTTATTATATTTCAGTTCTTGTTAGAAACATTATTTCCATTTTTGTTGTTGGACAATGAAATCTTTGGTATTATATTTAAGAACAATTGTTATTCTATTTATAATAATAATGTTTTGTATAAAATTGGAATATCACTTATTGGATTTTGTATACTTGAATTACATAAAAATTATTTTACAAATTGAACAAACTAGTATAAGAAAAAGGAGATGATTATTCAAAAGGTTGAATGTGTGTATTTGCTGAAATACAAGTATGAATTATTTGAAAGGTTCAAAGAATTCAGAAGTGAAACAAATTATCAAAGTATTAAGATTCTTTGATTAGATCAAGGAATAAATACTTGTGCAATTAGTTTCTAGATCATCTCAAATGTTTTTTTATAATGGACGCCTCCTGATACGCAATAATTTATTGATGTATCTAAAAGAAAAAATCGTACCTTATTGGACATGGTACGATCCATAATGATTTTACCGACATTCCAGTATCCTTCTAGGTCATGCCCTAAAAATGACTGCATATCTACGGAAAATGTGACGCCCCCAAAATAGGTATACATCACCCATCTTGAGTCGTCAAATACATGGTCCAAAATTCAAATGCAACTTAATAATACAACTGTCGTGTAAATTACGACAAAACATAAACTGAGAGTTTTAATACGAATATTGTCTTCTAGACAGTATTCAAACTCAAATGGAGTCCTCATTACTTTAATTATCACACTATTTAACAGAATAGTGAGAACTACTAATGCTATCATCTGGACCATCACTCTGTTCCCCGTCTAGTCCCAGCTATATTCTCATTTCCTGAAGAGAACAATGAAAGCAAAGGGTGAGCTCAACTAGCCCAGTAAGAAATATTATGACTAAGATAATGTAAAATAAGTTATCGTAAGCCTTCAACAATGTTAAACTGATAGAATATAATAGACAACAAGTTTAACTGCAATGGAACAAGCAATTCATTAGAAGAGTCAAGTAGATCATGATATCTACTATCTTCTATCATTTAAAAAGATTTTCATCAACTTTATCGCTGAGACTCAGCCTAATAAATAAACTGCATCATTGAATCATCCATGCACCACGACCAAAGATATTCATGTAATCATCAATGGTCATGACTATATCGAATAATCTCTAGTCATAATCATACCAACAACTGTCCATCAATGAACTACAAGCCAATGAGGACTTTTACCACATCATTTGTAACATTACGGGTCATGATTATACCGAATGATCCCTGGTCATAATCATACCAATCAACAGTTCATCTATGCACGTAAGTCAAAGATGACTTTCATCACAATATAAGCATAAGGATGATGACAATGATATAAGAATTCAATTAAAAGAAACAAAGGACACATTTTTAAAGATTTATAATTTAATTTATCCAGAATTCAATAATGTTCAAATTACCAACACGATACTACTTTATGGAGTAAAATTCAAGAACGATATTGTATCAAAAATGATTTGGACCAAAAAGAAATCAATTTTTGTCATGAATAGTACTTGGGGTGAATAGTACCCAGGTGAATAGTACCCCATAAATAGTACTTTGGGAATAGTACCCCGTGAATAGTACTTTATGAATAGCACTTATGAATATTACTTCATGAATAGTACTTTATTAATAGTACCCGTGAATAGTACTTTTGTGAATAGTACCGTATAAATGAATAGTACTCATGGACAGTACTCCGGCATGAAAAGCTTAAAATTTAACAAGAATGTGCAGAAAATATCCTTGTGAAACGATACTAGATGAAGCGCAAATTTCAAGGATATTCTACTAATTTTATGGAGTATAGAAGTAATACTTTAACACGATGAGGATATAATCAGGAATACGAGATGAAATAATATTACTCACATACTACATAGTATGGAAGAGAATATTATTCCTATGAATACTGAACAAAATAATATCCATTACCTCATAATAAGATTGGATACTGGAATAGTGAGGTAGCAGACTTCTCTTCTTTTTTCTCTCTATAGCTTCTCTCTCATTATCTTCTCTCTCTATAATTGCTCTTGTGAGTCTTAGTGAATTGGTGAGAATGAAGGAAGAATGAGCTTCTATTTATAGGAAAATATAGTTTCGATAATTGCACGTTTTGGGGCTCAAAATATTATAGTATAATACCTTCATCTTTTCCTTCATTTTTAATTTAGTCCTGTAATTATTATCAAACTTACACCACCTCCCTTAATAATATATCATGTGAATTAATAGTACATTCATGTGAATTAATAATTTAATCATGTGAAAAAAATAATTACAGTATAGTACATTCATCTATACCTCCATTTTTAATTTAGTCATGCAAGTATTATCAATCTTGCACCACCTCCCCTGATAGTACATGCATGTGAATCAATAGTACACACATGTGAACAAATAGTTATAAGCATATGAATTAATAGCAATTAATTGCTCATTTATCCGATTAATTACCCGATTGGTCAATAGAACCTCCAGACATCCATTATTATCGAAATAGATGTCGATTTCCACTAACACTAATAATCCCAACACAATGGGGCTATCAATTTCAACTTTAATCAACACGAACTTATTCATCATTAATATTATAACTCATAATATTTAACAACCAGGTCGTTCCCAGGAAAGAAGGGGCTTTTCGATAAGGATTTCTCCTTATTGGCGCAGAATTAGGTGACCAAATATTTCTTTGACATAACTTCTAGACATTGTCAATATTGTAAATAATAATATGAATAACTTTGTCATCTCAATTATTGATTTAATAATATAAAATATTATACAGATGATACTGTGATAATATTTGAATCAATAATATGGGAGATATGATGCAGCAATTACTGTAGCAATAATTGAGTATAACTGAGTGACTTTTCATGTAAGCATCAATAATCAATACCGTGTGCTACTATGCAACCACACGTATTACTGTACTTTTACTACCAGGTAGTTCAACAGTTTAACAGTAAAACTTTCGCCGTTATTTTTATAAAAAGATAATTTTGTCGTTTTCTAACTATAACAATACTTCCGTTGTGGGGTCCACCAATGATTGCACCGTCGTATGAATATTCCCTATTAAACTGAATATTCCCTGACCAATCAAATATTTTATAGCAATTTTCTTACTTTGCAGAATTTGTAAATATTACCCACAATTATAACATTATATCATGTCCATACCATAATATTCAAAAATATATTTTGAGAAAATTTTATCTTTATTCATAAAAGTTGGGGTCTTACAACCTCCCCTTCTTATGAAATTTCGTCCTCGAAATTAGGGTGCGTACCTGGTATGTCGAAGAGGTGAGGATACCTTGAATTTGTCTCAAATTCTAACTCCGAGGTTATTTCCTCCACATCGTGGTTTCTCCACAAAACTTTGATTTGAGGTATAACATTGGAGCGTAGAATATGATCCTTCTTATCCAAGATTTTAACAGGTATCTCTTCATACGTTAAATCTTCCTCTATCTCGTCTAGTTCTAATTCAATAATGTGGTTCGGGTCTTTCACATATTTACGTAACATAGATATATAAAAAATGTTATGAACACGAGACATACTTGGCGGTAAGGCGAGTCTATAGGCCACAGTTCCTACTCGTTTGAGGATTATAAATGGGCCAACGAATCAAGGATTGAGCTTTCCTCTCTTTCCAAATCTTGTAACTCCTTTCCATGGAGCAACACGTAACAACACATGATCTCCAATATTGAATTTCACGTCCTTTCGATGAAGATCATCATAACTCTTTTGTCGATCTTGTGAGGTTTTTATACGTTGTCGGATCATTTGAATCTTTTATGTAGTCATACATACCAACTCTGGTCCCAACAACGTTGCTTCACCCACCTCATCCCAGCATACTGGAGAACAACACTTTCTTCCATATAACGCCTCAAATTGGGCCATGCCAATACTTGTTTGATAACTGTTGTTGTAGGAAAACTCCACCAATGGTAAGAACTTGTCCCAACTTCCCTTGAAGTCAAGGACACAGATTCTTAATAAATCTTTAAGAGTTTGAATATTCCTTTCCAATTGCTCGTCCGTTTGAGGATGAAATGTCGAAATAAATCATAAATTTGTGCCCATAGCTTTTTGTAAACTAACCCAAAATCTTGAAGTGAATCTTGGGTCTCGATCAGAAACTATGGATACTGGCATACCATGTAATCTTACAATCTTGTTTATGTACATACTAGCAAGATGTTCAAGTGTATAAGTTTCTCGTATCGATAAGAAATGAGCAAACTTGGTCAATCTATCAACAATGACCCAAATCGCATCTATGCTTTGAGAAACCTTGGGAAGACCAGTAACAAAATCCATGGTAATGTGCTCCGACTTCCATTCTAGAATTTCATGTGGTTGCAATGAACCTTTGGGTACTTGATGTTCCGCCTTGACTCGTTGACAAGTTAGACACCTTAAGATAAACCTCACTATCTCTCTCTTCATATTGCTCCACCAAAATATATGTCGAAGATCACGATACATTTTGGTACTCCCAGGAAGGATTGCAAACGGTGTGTTGTGCGCCTCCATTATGATTTTATACTTCAAGTCAGAATCGTGAGGAACACAAAGTCTGGAGTTGACTCGAAGTATTCCTTCTTTATCGATTCTTGCTTCTGGAATAGCACCTTCTTCCACTTTCTTCTTCTTACGCATCAGCTGCAGGTCTGTAGCTTAAGTAGCTTTTACTTTATCGATTAAAGTCGGTTCTACTCGTATATTCGCCATCATCACATGGGTCCCTGGAGTCTTTAACTCTATCTTCATCCTTTGTAAGTCATACAAAATGGGTCTTTGCATTGATAATATTGCACTCGTACCCGCATAAGATCTTCTACTCAATGCGTCAGCTACCACATTCACTTTTCCAGGATGGTATTGGATAGTATGATCGTAATCTTTCAACAGCTCAATCCATCGTCGTTGTCGCATATTGAGTTCCTTTTGAGTGAAGAAATATTTGAGGATTTTATGATCCATATTGATCTCCACCGTCTCTCCATACAGATAATGCCTCCAAATCTTAAGCGCAAAAATGACTGATGCCAAATCTAGATCAAGAGTAAGATAATTCCTCTCATATTCTTTGAGTTATCATGAGGATGGGCTATGACTTTCTCATGTTACATGAGAACACATCCTAAACCTTTGCCTGAAGCATCACTGTAGATGACAAATCCCTCCGAGCCAGATGGTATTGTTAGAACATGTGCTTAAATGAGTCTCCTCTTGAGTTCTTGAAAACTCTTCTCACACTCCTTGCTCCAACAGAATTTTGCATCTTTTCAAGTTAGCTAAGTTGATGGAGTAGCGATTCGAGAAAACCCTTCTACGAATCTCCGATAATAACCAGCTAAGCCAAGAAAGCTACATATTTTGGTCACTGACTTAGGTTGCTCCCAGCTTTGAATTACTTCAATCTTTGGCAGGTCAACAGATATTCCATGATTTGATATCACATGCCCAAGGAATGCAACTTCTTCAAGCCAGAAATCGTATTTCTTTAACTTGGCATATAGCTTGTTTTCACGAAGCTTTTGGAGTATCAGCCGTAAGTGTTGCTCATGGTCTTCACGGGTTTTGGAGTATATGAGGATGTCATCAATAAAGACAACCACTAAGTGATCCAAATATTCCTTGAATACTCGGTTCATCATGTCCATGAAGGCAACAGGAGCATTAGTCAATCCAAAAGACATGACTAGGAATTCATAATGCCCGTACCGAGTTCTGAAAGCAGTCTTTGGAATGTCATCAGTTTTAATTTTCAACTGATGATATCCGGAACGAAGATCGATCTTTGAAAAGAATTTGACGCCTTGCAACTGGTCAAACAAATCATCAATACGAGGTAACGGGTACCTATTTTTGATGGTGACATGATTCAACTCTCGATAATTAATACAAAGTCGCATACTTCCATCTTTCTTCTTCACGAATAGAATAGGAGCACCCCAAGGAGACGTACTAGGATGAATGAAACCGATGTCTAACAATTCTTGTAGTTGTGTTTTTAACTCCTGAAGTTCAATAGGAGCAATTCGATATGGAGCTTTGGAAATGGGTTTTCTACCAAATTCAAGGTCAATACAAAATTCAATTTCACGCTCTGGGGGTAGGCCATAAAGTTCTTCAGGGAATACGTCAGGAAATTTATTAACAATAGAAATATCATTCAAATCTGACATATTTTTATTTAAATCTGTGACATGGGCTAAGAAAGCTTGACATCCGTTTTTCAATAAATGAATAGCTTTATGGCTTGATATGACAGTGATTGACTTTAGTGGTTTGGTTTCTTGAATTCGTATAATAGGTTGGTTAGGAATATGAAAGCTAACAGCCTTACAAAAATAATTGATTTTAGTATGATGAGTAGTTAACCAATCAATCCTTAAAATCGCATCAAATGCAAGTATTTTCAAAGAGATAATATCTACAGGTAATGTGCGGTTACCGATTTGAATCAAACAAGACTTATAAATAATGGATGTAATGAAGGTTTCTCCTAACGGAGTTTCAAAAGATAAGTCAAAGTCTAATTTCTCCGGAGTTAAATTTAAACGTTGAGCGCAAGTAGGAGAAATAAAAGAATGGGTAGAACCGGTATCAAATAAGGTATATACTTTGCTAGATTTTATGATTAGCTTACCCGTGATCACCTCGTTTGGATTCCTCGCTTTTTGGGAGGTTACGACAAACGCTCTTCCTTGAACTACTGGTTTTGTCTTGTCTAGGACAGCCTTTGATGCCTCCATTCTAGCTGGAATTGACTTTGGTGCACGAAAAAATCAGGATAGGTGACCTTCTCTTCCACAATTGTAACATGCTTTGGACTACATCACGCAGTTTAGACTGATATGTCCCTCCCCTCCGCATTTGTAACATATGACCGGCGGTCGTTCTCCTTCCTTAACAACAGGTGTTGGTGCTGACATCTTTCCATCATTGTTGAATCTCCTCTTCTTAAAATGTCCACTCTTATTGTCTTGGCCATGATTACCACTGAAGTGGTTACCATTTCTGGCCTATTGATTCCCTCCACGCTTGTTGTCACCGCTTCGATGACTTCTACCATTGGTATTATCAATTTACCGGATGTTCTCTCTTGGTTAGGTTGACTCATTATCGCGCTCTAATAACTGAGCCCAACTTACAACATCTGAATACAAACACAGTTTGTGAGAAACGAGGTATTGACGTATCTCGGGTTTCAAATGTGAGACCCCAAATTTGATGAATAAAGATTTAATTTTCTCGAAATATTTTTTTAAAAATTATGGTGTGGATTTGAGATAATGTTATAGTTATGGGTAAAATTTATAGATTTTGAAAAGTATGCAAGTTGTTATATAATATTCGATTGGTCGGGGAATATTTTTTTTATCGGGGAATATCCGTACGACGGTACAATCATTGGTGGACCCCACAATGAAATTATTTTTGAATTGAGAAAATGACAAAAATATTTGTATGAAAATAACGACGGAAGTTTTACCGTTAAAACTGTTCAACTACTCGGTAGTAAAAGTACAGTAATACGCGTGATTGCATAGTAGCACACGATATTGATTATTGATACTTATGTGAGAAGTCACTCAGTTTTGTTTAATTATTGCTACGGTAATTGTTGCATAGTATCTCACGTTATTTGATTCAATTATTATCGATATTTTATATAATATTAAATTAATAATTGAGATGACAGAGTTATTAATATTATTATTTGCAATATTAACGATGTCTAGAAGTTCTGCCAATGAGAGGTTTGGTCACCTAATTACGCGCCAATAGGGAGAAATCCTTATTAGAAAGCCCCCTCTTTCCTGGGAACGACCTGGTCGATTAATATTGTGAATTATAATAATGATAATAAATGTTATTAAATATATTAAGGTGTATGTTTATGAAGTCACGGATGTTTATATATATATATATATATATATATATATAAATTTTGTTTTATTAGTATTATTAATGTAATAAAACAAAAAATCTTTTTATATAAAACAGAATACTTTTATAAAGTTATTTGTTTTATTAGACTATAAATAAAATATATAATATTCTATTATGTATAGTGTTTTCATAGTGCATGCATAGTGTTTGTGTAGTAAAATCTTTTTATATAAAACAGAATACTTTTATAAAGTTATTCGTTTTATTAGATTATAAATAGAATATATTATATTTTATTTAAAAGATTTTGTTTTATTAGAATATTTTATTAATACTGCATAGTAAATCAATATGGACCATCCGTTTAAAATTAAATCAATCTGGACCGTTCATGAATTAGTTACTATTCAGTCCATTCTCCTATAAATAGAAGTTCATTCCTTCATTATTTCTTACTATTTCACTGAAACTCTAGAGAAAGAAACTATAGAGGGAACGAAGAAAAGTATTCTGCTACTTCACTACTCCTATATCCAGTTTCTTCTAAGGTAAGGGGTATTATTTCTCACTATTCTATGAAATAGTGTGATAATAATTGTAATGAGGACTTATTCTGGGATTGGATATTGTCTAGAAGACAACATTTGTATTAAAACTCACAGCTCTTGTTGTATATTTAAGATTGTATTTGTATTCTGTACCATGTATTTGGTGACTCAGAATAGGTGATGTATACCTATTTTGGGGGCATCACAGTTAGTATCAGAGCTTAGGGATATGATCCCTGGCTGAGATGTGAGACAAGAACTAGGAGGGAAGAGACGGGGAATTCATTCACTAGTATGACCTACCTAAGTTTATTTGGTATTTAATTGGTCGGTCAGAGTATAGGGATAATATGTGATATGTTAATTAACCCTTGTTTTGTGGCAGTATTTGAAAATGGCATCCGAAAATTTTGAGATAACCAATGAAGCACATGAGACCGTTGAGTCATCAACGATCAATACCCAGGGTAATGTGCAACAGGAAGACCATAATCCTCATGTAAACAATAACACCAATGAAATGGTGAACAATGGGATGTTCAGAGGCTTTATACAATTCATGCAACATCAGGCGAGAGTGGCTCCTGTCCAAAATACAGGTGGAAACACTGACAACTCTCGGACGGTCACCGCTAAGCAGTTCAAGGAGCTGGGACCACCAGAGTTTTTTTGGAGAGCCAAAACCACTTAAGGCGGAGACGTGGATAAAGCACATCTGCAAGATATTGATGTCTTGGGATACTTCCAGGAGCAAAAGGTTCTCTTTGCCACCTTCATGTTGCGAGCAGAGGTAGATTATTTGTGGGAATCTGTAAAGCGTATTCAACCTACCGCACTGAAGATGACTTGGGAGAAGTTCCAATAATTTTTCAACGACAAGTACTTTACCAAAAGTATTCGTCATATAAAAGAGGTAAAGTTCATCAAGCTGGAGCAAAACAACATGACCGTGTCGCAGTACGAAGCCAAGTTTGCCAAGTTGTCCCGATTTACGTCCCATTTAGTTGATAATGAGGAGAGAATGACGCAAATGTTTCTAAGAGGTTTGAAACCCGATATACGTCAATACCTCATTTCTCATAAACTTTGTTTATATTCAGATGTTGTGAATAGGGCTCAATTATTGGAGCGCGATAATTAGTCAGCACAACCAAAAGGTAACAACCAACAATACGATAATAATCGTACCGGTGGCAACGGCCATCAGAACAATGATGACCATCGTGGGGGAAATTATCATGTCAAGAATGGTAACCACTTCGGTGGTAATCATGACCAAGATAATAGAAGTGGAAATCATGAGAAGAGAAGGTCATTTAGCTCGATTTTGTCGTATAGTGAAGTCAAGTCCAGCTGGGACGGTGGCACCAAAGGCGGATACGGACAAAATAAAGTCGGTGGTTTCAGGAAGAGCGTTTTTTGTGACTTCTCAAAAAGCGAGTAAATCGAAAGAAGTTAGCACGGGTTAGTTAATTATAAATTTTTGCGAAGTCTATACCTTATTAGATATCGGTTCTACTCATTCTTTCATTTCTCCTACTTGCGCTCAATGTTTAAATTTGACTCCGGAGAAATGAGACTTTGATTTATTTGTTGAAACTTCGTTGGGAGAAACCTTTGTTACCTCCACTATGTATAAATCTTGTTTGATTCAAATCGACACTTTCACGTTACCTGTCGATCTTATCCCATTGAAAATACTTGCCCTTGATGTGATTTTAGGAATCGATTGGTTAACTACTCATCATGCCAAAATTGATTATTTTCGTAAGGTTGTTAGCTTTCATATTCCTAACCAACCTGTTATGCGAATTCAAGCAATCAAACCACTAAATTCAATCACTGTTATATCAAGTCATAAGTAAAGAGCCATGATCCTTTCGTTGTTGACTTCTTTGTGTGGAATGCACCGAAGCCAAACTTTCTGTTGGCGACGTCGTGAATAACGGTGGCAAGTTTATAGGTATCAATGTGACGTGATATCCATGTCTTGGATGAGGGTCACAATTTTGAATGATTTTTCTATCGTTAATAAATTTCCTGGCTTAATTCTGAAGACTTCTTAGCCTACCCCAAGAGCGTGAAATCAAATTTTGTATTGACCCCAGTATAAAACCCATTTCTAAAACCCTTAAATATTTCTTCAACTAAAACGAACGTAACATGAGCCAAAGACGTTGGCTCAAGCTGTTGAAGATTACGATTGTACCAATCAATACCATCGTGGAAAAACGAACGTGGTAGCTGACGCGTTGAGTAGAAGATCGTATGCGTTTACGAGTACAATGTTGTTAACAAAAAAAACCATTTCATATAACTTATAAATGATGAAGATAGAGTTAAAAACTCAAGGGACCTACATGAAGATAACGAATATAAGATTAGAACCTACTTTAATCAATAAAGTTAAAGCCGCTCAAGCTACAGATTTAGAGTTTATGAATGTGAAGAAGAATGTTCAAGAGGGCGTTATTCTAGAAGCAAGAATCGATGAAGAGAGGAAATCTCAACCCTCGATTTAATTGGTCCATTTAAAATCCTCGATTAAGTAGGAACTGTGGCTTATAAACTCGTTTTACCGCCAAGTATGTCACGCGTTCCTAACGTTTTTCACGTATCGATGTTACGTAGATATGTGGATGACCCAAACCACATTACTGATTTAGAGCCGGAGGAGATAGCGGATAATTTAACGTATGAAGATGTACCTGTTAAAATCTTGGAATATATTCTACGCACAAAGGTTATACCTCAAGAGTTAGAATCTGACGAGGTATACTCACCTCTTCGGCATATCAGGTACGTATGTAAATTTCGAGGGCGAAATTTCATAAGAAGGGGAGATTGTGAGACCCCAAATTTTATGAATAAAGATTTAATTTTTTCGAAATATTTTTTTTAAAAATTATGGTGTGGATTTGAGATAATGTTATAGTTGTGGGTAAAATTTATAAATTTTCAAAAGTATGCAATTTGTTATATAATATTTGATTGGTCAAGGAATATTCTTTTTATCGGGGAATATCTGTACGACGATACAATCATTGGTAGACCTCAGAACGGAATTATTATCGGATTGAGAAAATGAAAAAAATAATTTTATGAAAATAATGGCGGAAGTTTTACCGTTAAAATTGTTGAATTACTCGGTAGTAAAAGTATAGTAATACGCGTGGTTGTATAGTAGCACATGGTATTGATTATTGATGCTTACGTGAGAAGTCACTCAGTTTTGTTCAATTATTGCTACAGTAATTGTTGCATAGTATCTTACGTTATTTGATTCAATTATTGTCGATATTTTATATATTATTAAATCAATAATTGAGATGACAGAGTTATTAATATTATTATTTGCAATATTAACGATGTCTAGAAGTTCTGCCAATTAGAGGTTTGGTCACCTAATTGCGCGCCAATAGGTAGAAATCCTTATTAGAAAACCCCCTCTTTCCTGGGAACGACCTAGTCGATTAATATTGTGAATTATAATAATGATTATAAATGTTGTTAAATATATTGAGGTGTCTGTTTATGAAGTCACGGATGTTTATATATATACATAATTTTTTTTATTAGTATTATTAATGTAATAAAATAGAAAAGCTTTTTATATAAAATATAATACTTTTATAAAGTTATTTGTTTTATTAGACTATAAATAGAATATATAATATTCTATTATGCATAGTGTTTGCATAGTGCCTGCATAGTATTTGCATAGTAAAATCTTTTTATATAAAACAGAATACTTTTATAAAGTTATTCGTTTTATTAGATTATAAATAGAATATATTATAGTTTATTTAAAATATTTTGTTTATTAGAATATTTTATTAATACTGCATAGTAAATCAATATGGATCATCCGTTTAAAAGTAAATCAATCTGGACCGTTCATAAATTAGTTACTATTCAGTCCATTCTCCTATAAATAGAAGCTCATTCCTTCATTATTTCTTATGAATTCACTGAAACTCTAGAGAGAGAAACTATAGAGAGAAAGAAGAAAAGTATTCTGCTACTTCACTACTCCTATATCCAGTTTATTCTAAGGTAAGGGATATTATTTCTTTCGTTTTCATGAAGAGAATTTATTTTATTCCATTCTTTATTATTCTGTTGGAATAAACTGTATACGCGGACTACCCAATACTTGGTGAAATTCTTCTGTTATTCCATTATTTATTATTATTTTGGAATAACATGTCTATGCGAAGTACCGCATACATAGAGAAATTCTTCTATTATTCCATTCTTTATTATTATGTTGGAATAACCTATTTATGCGAAGTACCGCATTCATGGTGAAAATCTTTTGTTATTCCATTCTTTATTACTCTGGTGGAACATCCTATCGGTGCGAATTTCGCCTGACCAGGTTCCGTTATTTATTATTCTGTAGGAATATCATGTCTATGCGTTTACGCATGACCTGGTTCTGTTATTTATTATTCTGTTTGAACATCCTGTAGGTGCGAATTTCGCCTGACCTGGTTCCGTTATTTATTATTATGTTATAATATCATGTCTGTACGTTTACGCATGACCTGGTTCCATTATTTATTATTGTAGCACCCCCAAATCCGGGTATCTTCCAACCCGACAGATGGTGTTATACTGTACTAACATTCATGCATTCATTCAATTGAAAAGCCTCAAAAGAACGAACATCTCTTCTATATTATCAAAATAATATTTATATTGTCCCAAGTTCTAAACCCATTACAAAGGTTCTTTGTCATAATATCAATAGCATTACAACATTAACCTATACTATTACATAGACAACTTAGCAATCTGCCTTAGCTTTTCCTTTATCCTTATTCGATCCTTCGGGACGTTCAGTCCTAGCTGCATTCATATGGTTCAAGCAAGAATGAGCATAACTAGCTCAACAAGTATGACAATTTCAATAAACAACATGCTTGACACATACAAATCGTTTATCTTCAATAACTGAACAATAGTTATGAAGTACGATTGATGATTCAAAATAGCACTTCATCTTTCTTTCAAAATGTTTTACAATAATAACAATATTCAGTAAAACATTCACTCCGGTCAGAGACCTTGAGCATTTCATTCTTATTTGAAAAGGACAACCCGGAACTATGTCCGTAATCCCGGTATTACTTACGAGCACTTCTAGGTTATCAGCCTATTGTACTCTATGTTGATCAACACTACATTCATTAAACGTATGTACGTTTAATTGTGGCAACCTCGCGTGCCTGTCGTTTACCGACAAAACATTTGTTTAACATTTTAGTTTTCTTTTGAAAAGCCATATTAAGTAGTTGACAAAAGATAACAACATTCGATAACAGATGAATAGATTATCAATAATCCACTCAATATATCAAGTCTAGCCAAATGAATTGGCTTTAACATCATTGTACATCAATTCATGCGTAAGGATACATGAACTTCAAAAACTTGTTTAGATTGAACTGAGACAAGAGTTAGAATACTTGCCTTTAGCGTCTGCTACGGTATAATTACTTTATGATTGAATCTTTCAAGTCTCTACAATACATGATCACATAATGCCTCACATTAGGTAATATATAATCAAGTATGTATATGACTACATCTTAACCTTCATCTCAATCTAATTTCGTATTAGATTCATTTACTATTGATTTCAGTTTGTTATTAGACATGCATTCACATTAGATTAGGTTATCTCAACCTTTCTACGACATCCTTAAGGTTTAACAAAGTTTTAAAAATGTTACTTTACGTTCCTTAAAGTATGTTTACTTTGAACCAATTACATTCTTTGTTTTATGTTTGTAAACATTCAATACCATCTTTGTTCTAAGACTGGTGTTGTGGCGCCAGTCATAAGCTTATATCTAGCGCTACGGCGCGAGTTAACAGTAGAGAGGTCCCAGACTTGGCGCTGCGATGCGAGTCCTTACTTAGTGGGCCGCGCTACGGCGCCACTCTACAGTAGGTGATGTTCTGTTCATGGCGCTGCGGTGCCATAAATTGTACTATGGTTCGCGCTGCGGAGCGATTTTTCAGTATGCTAAGATACTGTTACGGCGATGCGGCGCCACTCATTTGGCCTAGGGTTGGCACCGTGGCACCAACACTGTGCACCAGAAAAAATTTTCAAACTTTAAGTTTAGTGAACTTCCCGGATGCATAACTTCTTCGTTATAAGTCCGAATTGGCTCGTTCAAAATCCCATGGTTCACAAATTACGTAATCTATGCGTTCATGTAAGAATTTTATCTATTTAACTTCGTTTGCTAAAAATTCACCTATTGGTTCATTTTTAACGTAAACGATAAACGTTCGTGAACGTTCAACGCTCGTTTCTTCGTTATAAGTCGGAATTCGGTCATTTTTGAGTTCGCAACTCTAGAATGCCAAATATGACTTGTCTCTATTGGAAAACAACATTTCCGAACTCAAACTCAAAATATGACTTCCACTCCGAGAATTTCACGAATTTGACGATAATCATCCAATCGTGTGTAATCCGGCAAAACTACATTCTTAATGATTCTAAATGGATTTCAACCAACATATGATCATCACAATTACATATTACACCAACTTATAATCAAAGTAGGTTTTTTGTAAGACCCCAACTTATTATAAATGAAATTAAATTTCCTCTATTTATTATTTTAAAATAGTAAGGGTTGATTTGATTAATGTGGTTAGTTATGGGTAAAATGCGCAAATATTTCAAATATGCAAGTGGTTATAAAATATTCATTTTTATCGGAGAATATTCGTTTGGTCGTGGAATATTCTTATTGTCGGGGAATATTCGTACGACGGCGCAGCCTTGTGTGGGCCCCATAACGGAAAGCGATTGGATGAAGAAAATGACAAGTATAAGTTGTTTATAAATAACGGCGTAGTTGTTACTGTTAATACTGTTGGAATACCCGATGGTTAAAACACAGTAGCACACGGTATTGCACCAATTATTGATTCTTACGTAGGAAGGCATTACTCAATAATTGTTACAGTAGTTACTGTTCAATATTTTATTTTATTGATTCAATAATTGCTACGTTGATATTTTATATTATTGTTATTTTAATAATTATCACTACACGGTATTTTCATTATTAGATCAATAATTCATATTATTTGAATAATATTGTTGGCAATGTCTAGAAAGTTCTGTCTAAGGAGAGGTTTGGTCACCTAATTGCGCGCCAATAAGGAGAAAACCTTATTGGAAAGCCCACTCTTTCCTGGGAACTGCCTGGTTGTCAATATTGTGATTCTGTAATATTATTTGTGAATAATTAATTATTGATTTATATGATAAGGAAAATATTCATTTTATGTGGATATAGATGGAGAAAAATTTTAATGTGACAATTGTTGAAAAATTGTTATTTTATCTTTTCTGATAAATAATTTATTTAAATATATTATTATATTTTAATAATATAATAATGGTGATATTTTTACAATGAATGTGGGATATGAGTATATGAGGATGATGAGTATTTTTGTTACAAAAAATGTTTAAAATATGTTAAAAATGTTTGTGAGCCCCACTTTGTGACTAAAATTGGATTATAGCACGTAAAATCACCTGTTTGTGGATTTCAGTCAACTACTGCTTGGAATTGGGAAAACATATACTTTCAAAGTTGTAGAGAATGGAATTTCCTATGGAAAAGACATAAGATTTGCATTTTTCTAATAAAAGGGCTATTTATTATGAATTATTGAAGCTCCGAAGTTCCAAAATAATTGATTTTTGGAAGTTTTAATTATTTTATTTAAGAAAAATGTTTTTTGCAATCCCACATGTGATATAAATGTACTGAATTCAGTTGGTCTAAGGTGGGCTTGAATTTGTTTAATTATATTATTATTTTATTAAATTTTTTGCTTCGGTGTTCTAAGCATATTCCTATAAATAGGGTGCTTAGGTTAGAATTTAAAATCACACCAGAAACTGAAGTTTTCTCTCTCTTTCTCTCTCTATATTATCGAGCGTATTCTTGTGAGTATTTTGATACTTTGAGTGTTGTTATACGGTGCAAGTTCCCTTCAACACTATATCCGGTATTCCAACTAGAAGTACAGTCTTTTCAAGGTAAGGGATATTATTTTTTAAAAAAATGATATTATTTCTTCTAATATCATTATGCCGAAATATTGGTATATTTTTCTTGTGAAATTCTTGTCTTTTAGTGTCGGGGTTACTATTTACGTATACGGCACTATTCACCTATACGGCACTATTCATAGAAAAAATAAATTTTTATTTTTGTCCAAAATATCTATTGTGGATACTAGCTTTGATTGTATCCATGTTTTGATCATTCTTGAATTTTACTTCACTATGATTATTTATGTAGTATTTTTAAACTCGGATTGTTTAAAGTACGAATCCATAATGCTTGTTCTTTTGTTTCACTGGATTCATTTTCTTTAAAATATTTTTCATCATCCTCAGTCCTAAATGATGGTATTACTGAATATCTTTGGCCTTTGGTGCAAAGATGGTTGATTTTCTTATGAATATCTTTGGCCCGTAGTGCAAAGATGTACAGATGTTGAGATAAACATGACCGACTAATGAATATCTTTGGCCTGTAGTGCAAAGATGAATATTTGATTCAAGATGAATATTGATTGATGTTACATGGATAAAATAATCATGATGGACTTTTAAATTCATAGATTATAGTAGATTTCATTCTCTACGTAACTCATCTATGAATTATTATTTTCGTTGTGAATATTGATCTGAAACTTGTTGTCTATTGTATTTTATTAGATTTTTTCCCTGTTGAAGACTAACGATAATTTGTTCTATATTATCTTAGTCATATTATTCTTTACTGAGCTAATTGAGCTCACCCTTTTCCTTTTTGTTCCATTTTTCTTCTCAGGTGGCGAGAATGTAGCGAGTACTAGTCGGGGTGTGGAATGATGATTCTAGAAAGTTGTTTTAGTAGTCCTCACCATTTTTTATAAAATAATGTACAAATAATTGTAATGAGGACTTATTTGGGTCTGAATATTGTCTAGACAGCAGTATTTGTATTTAAACTCATAGTTTTTATGTTGTATTAATAAAGTTGTAGTTGTTTTTGTACCATGTTATTGACGACTCAAAATGGGTTATGTATACCTATTTTGGGGGCGTCACATTTTGACTTATTCTCATAAGTTAATGACTTATTTAACTTATGAACTACTAATTCCTCATGCTTATGACTTTCTATGAACTTAAGTCCACCAATCAATGTTCTCATACTATAATCAACATACTAACATCATATAAAAAACATATGACAAGTTCTTCAAGATTCCAATCAACTTATTAGAGTTCAAGTTGCTTATTCAACTTATTTGGCTTAAGTCCATTCCTTATTAACTTATATGTTCTTAGCATACATGTTCATTAATTACACTTCTCTTATCATCATATTATGATAGAGATGGAAGAATATTGGACATAAGATCATTACCTTTGAAGTCTAACTTCTTCTTCTTGGAAAGTCTAACAAAGGAAGCTTTAACTTAAAAGTGTTTATTCTCCCTAACCAATAAGTAGCTTTATATTGAGAGAAGAATGTTGGATGAAATAACAACCAACAAAAATTGAAATGAGTCTTCTATTTATAGGCCATCCAAATCTAGGGTAGACTGGTCATTATAACCTTCCACCTCCTTAACTAACCTCCTCATTCCACCTCCTTAATCCTCGACCTTCTTACTATTCATAACCTAGCAACTAAGTAAACTTACTAGCCACTTCTAAAACTTGATCACCACACTTTTTGTTTGCCCATCAAGCTTACCCATTTTACACTTGGATTGCCCCATGGATCATGGCTTCACATTGGGCTTTGATAATTAATCTAACTACTTCTTTAATGGGCTTGTGCTACAATAGTTTGGACTCATGACTTATCAAACACTTGGGCTTGATTGTCACATTATATTGGACTTCTCTTATTAAACTAATAATCCTACAAGTCCATTACCTCTTATTAATCAACTTAACATATATACCCCACGTATACTCTTCGTATGCTAACTCGTATATTAATTCGTAATATATGTTGTCTCATTCTCCATTCATAATAGTATAATAAGTCGTATTATACTTACATTCATTACCTTTATACATTGTATACACATTATACGATCACAACTTTCTTCCTTTAACGCTTAATAAACCTAACGTTTCCAAATTAAGTCCGCATGCGAAATATTACATTTTCCATACTTAGATTATTATTACATAATCCATCTCACCTTGATACTATAACATTACGTATTTCTCGGAAGTTCAAAAAAAAAATCCTGAGTAAAAATCGATGAATAGTGTTTTTCGGAAAATTTCTCGGAAAGCTTTTATTTATTTTCTTAGAAATTCAAACACCTTAATTCACTCACGTAGTTAAAATACTACGTCATTACGACGTTTCTAGTTTATAGAATGACATTCATCTTATCAACACGTAATAATAATAAATAATGTTATTTTATTCATTATTAAAAGTATTTACAATTGTTCGATTTACCTGGACGTTACAATTAGTCTGTTGGAATAACCTGTCTGTAGGGTATGTCGCATGCCTGGTGATTTCTTTTGTTATTTCATTCTTTATTATACTCTATTGGTTAAAGTTTTGGCTTTTATACTTCATGAAATTAGTGGAATATCCTTAATATTTGTGCTTCATCCAGTATCTTTTCATGGAAATATTCTTCTGAGCATTCTTGAGTTTTACCCCACAAAGCAGTATCATGTTGAAATTTGGACATTATTGGTTCCTGGATAAATTAATTCTTGAACTTATTTTATTGAATTCTTATATCATTGTCATCATCCTCGTGTTTATATTATGTTAAAAGTCATTTGTGGCCTGTAGTGCATAGATGAACTTGGTATGATTATGACCAGGGATTATTCGGTATAATTATAACCGTAATGTACAAATATTGTGGTAAAAGTCCTCATTGGCACGTAATGCATTGATGGACAGATGTTGGCATAATCATAACCATTGATGAATACGCGAATATCCTTGGCCGTAGTTCATGGATAATTTGTGGTCGTGATACTAATGAATATCCTTAGCCATAGTGCAGGGATGATGTGGATTATTTATTAAGATGAGTCTCAGCGATAAAAGTAATGAAAAACCTTTTAAATCATAAAAGATAGTAGATTTTATTCTCTACTTGACTCTTTTAATGGATTACTTGTTCTGCTGCAGTTAAACTTGATGTTTATTATATTTTATCAGTTTAACACTGTTGAAGGCTAACGATAATTTATTCTGCATTATCTTAGTCATAATATTTCTTACTGGGCTAGTTGAGCTCACCCTTTCTCTCATTTCCTGAAGAGAACAGTGAAGGAAAGGGTGAGCTCAACTAGCCCAGTAAGAAATATTATGACTAAGATAATGCAGAATAAATTATCATTAGTCTTCAACAGTGTTAAACTGATAAAATACAACAGACATCAAGTTTAACTGCACCGGAACAAGCAATCCATTAAAAGAGTCAAGTAGAGAATAAAATCTACTATCTTTTATGATTTAAAAAGGTTTTTCATCACTTTTATCGCTGAGACTCAGCTTAATAAATAATCCACATCATCCCTGCACTACGACTAAGGATATTCATTAGTATCACGACCACAAATTATCCATGCACTACGGGCCAAGGATATTCGTGTATTCATCAACGGTCCTGATCATGCCATAAAATAATTCATCTTTGTTCCCTTGGCCGAAGAGAATCCATAGCCATAATCATACCAAAAACTGTCCATTAATGCACTACGGGCCAATGAGGACGTTTTCCACATCATTTGTAACATTACGGTCATGATTATACCGAATAATCCCTGGTCATAATCATACCAAGTCCATCTATGCACTACAGGCCACAGATGACTTTCAATATAATATAAACATGAGGATGATGACAATGACATAATAATTCAATAAAACAAGTTCAAGAATTAATTTATACTGGAACTAATAACATCTAAATTGTCAACATGATACTTCTTTGTAGAGTAAAATTCAAGAATGCTCAGAAGAATATTTCCATGAAAAGATACTGGATGAAGCAAAAATATCAAGGATATTCCACTAATTTCATGGAGTATAGTAGTCAAAACATTAACCAACTGAGTATAATAAAGGATGAAATAACAAAAGAAATCACCATGCATGCGGTACTTCGCATAGACAGGTTATCCTAATAGAATAATAAATAACGGAACTAGGTCAGGCGTAATACGCACTGACAGGATATTCCAACAGAATAATAAAGAATGGAATAACTACAGAAATCACCATGCATGCGATACTTCGCATAGACAGACTATTCCAACAGAATAATAAATAACAGAACCAGGTCAGGCGAAATTCGCACCGACGGGATGTTCCAACAGAATAATAAAGAATGAAATAACAACAGAAATCACCATGCATGCGGTACTTCGCATAGACAGGTTATTCCAACAGAATAATAAATAACGGAACCAGGTCCGACGTAAAACGCACAGACAGGATATTCCAACAGAATAATAAAGAATGGAATAACAACAGAAATCACCATGTATGCGGTACTTCACATAGACAAGTAATTCCAACAGAATAATAAATAATGGAACCAGGTCCAGCGTAAAATGTACAGACAGGATATTCCAACAGAATAATAAAGAATGGAATAACAGAAGAATTTCACCAAGTATAGGGTAGCCCGTGTATACAAGTTATTCCAACAAAATAATAAATAATGGAATAACAGAAGAATTTCACCAAGTATAGGGTAAACCGCGTATACATGTTATTCTCACAGAATAATAAAGAATGGAATAACAGAAGTTCTCTTCATGAATATGAAAAAAAATAATACCCCTTACCTTATAAAGAAGAGTATTCCGACGGTAGGGCGGGGATATACTTGAAGAAGCTTGCACTATGCTCAAAGCTTTCTTAAACGCTAAAGAAATACGCTTAAGATTATAAAAGAAGAATTGTCTCTATAATTTCTCTCTCTGGAGTTTCAGTGAATTTGTAAGAAATAATGAAGGAATGAGCTTCTATTTATAGAAGAATGGACTGAATAGTAACCAATCCATGAACGGTCCAGATTGATTTACTTTTAAACGGATGGTCCAGATTGGTTTACAATAAAATATAATATATTCTATTTATAATCTAATTAAACGAATAACATTATAAAAGTATTCTGTTTTATATAAAAAGATTTTACTATACAAAATACTATGCAGGCACTATACAACACTATACATAATAAAATATAATATATTCTATTTATAGAATAACTTTATAAAAGTATTCTGTTTTATATAAAAATATTTTACTATGCAAAACACTATGCATAATAGAATATAATATATTCTGTTTATAGAATAACTTTATAAAAGTATTATTTTTTAAATAAAAAGCTTTTCTGTTTTATTACATTAATAATATCAATAAAACAAAACTGAGTGATTTATCACGTAAGAATCAATAATCAATATCGTGTGCTACTATGCAACCACGCGTATTATTGTACTTTTAACACAGAGTGTTTCAACAGTATTTACGGTAAATCTTCTGCTGTTATTTTCATAAAAATATTTTTGTTTTTTTCTCAATCCGACAATAATTCTGTTGTGGGGTCCACCAATGATTGTGTCGTCGTACGAATATTCCACGACACAAAGAATATTCCCCGACCAATCGAATATAATATAACAACTTGCATACATTGTAAAATTTATAAATATTATCCACAACTATAACATTATATTAAATCCACACCATAATATTCAAAAAATAAATTGAGAAATTTAAATATTTATTTGTAAAATTTGGGATTTTACAATCTCCCCTCCTTATGAATTTTTGCCCTCGAAATTTATGTACGTACTTGGTATACCGAGCAGATGAGGACACTTCGTTCGATTCTAACTCTTGAGGTATAACCTTTAAGTGTTGAATACATTCCAGGATTTTAACAGGTACATCTTCATATGTTAAATTATCCGCTATCTCGTCCGGTTCTAAATCAATAATGTGGTTTGGGTCGTCCACATATTTACATAACATTGATATGTGAAAAACTTTATGAACACGCGACATACTTGACGGTAAAATGAGTCTATAAGCCACAGTTTCTACTCGATCGAGGATTTTAAATGGGCTAATTAAATCGAAGATTGAGATTTCCTCTTTTCATCAATTCTTGCTTCTGGAATAACGCCCTCTTGAACCTTCATTTTTCACATTCATCAGCTTCAGGTGTGTAGTTTGAGCGGCTTTAACTTTATCAATTAAAGTTGATTTTACTCGTATATTCGTTATCTTCACGTAGGTTTGTATATTCACACTCATAAACGTATACGATCTTCTACTCAAGGCGTCAGCTATCACGTTCGCTTTTCCACGATGGTATTGAATGGTACGATCGTAATTTTTAATAGCTCGAGCCAACGTCTTTGGCGCATGTTACGTTTGTTTTGGTTGAAGAAAATATTTAAGGGTTTAAGAAATGGGTTTTGTACTGGGGTCAGTACAAAATTGGATTTCACGCTCTAGGGGTAGGCTAAGAAGTCTTCAAGAATAAGTCAGGAAATTTATTAACAATAGAAATATCATTCACAACTGTGACTCTCATCCAAGAATTGGAAATTACATCACATTGATACCTATCAACTTGCCATCGTCATTCACAACGTCACCTACAGAAAGTCAGGCTTCGGTGCATTCCACACAAAGAAGTCAACAACAAAAGGATCGGGGCTCTTTACTTATGGCTTGATATGACAATGATTGACTTTAGTGGTTTGGTTGGTTGAATTCGCATAATAGGTTAGTTAGGAATATGAAAGCTAACAACCTTACTAAAAGAATGATGAATAGTTAACCAATTGATTCCTAAAATCACATCAAAGGCAAGTATTATCAAAGAGATAAGATCGACAGGTAACGTGAAAGTGTTTATTTGAATCAAACAAGATTTATAAATAGTGGAGGTAACGAAGGTTTCTCCCAACTAAGTTTCAACAGATAAATCAAAGTCTAACTTCTCTGGAGTTAAATTCAAACATTGAACACAACTAGGTGAAATGAAAAAGTGAGTAGAACCGGTATCTAACACGGTATATACTTCGCAAGAGTTTATGAATAACTTACCCGTGATAATTGTATTCAAGTTCCTCGTCACGAAAAAAAATAACGCTCTCTCTTAAACTACCGGCTTTGGCTTGTCTGGGACATCCTTTGGCATCACCATCCCAGCTGGACTTGACTTCACCATACGACAAAATCGAGCTAGGTGACCTTCTCTTTCGTAATTAAAACATGCTTTGGATTGCTGCGTAAAGTTTGGACGGATGTGTCCCTCATGTCCGTATTTGAAACATACGACCGGTGGTCGTTCTTCTTCTTTTGAAACGGGTGTTGGTGCTGCTGTCTTTCCATCATTATTGAACCTTCTCTTCTTGAAAGTTCCACTTCTATTATCTTGGCCATGATTACCACCGAAGTGGTTACCATTCTTGGCATGATAATTTCCCCCGTGATGGTTATCATTGTTCTGATGACCGTTGCCACCGGTATGACTATTATCGTGTTGTTGGTCGTTACATTTTGGTTGTTCGAACTCATTATCGCGCTCCAATAACTAAGCCCTATTCACAACATCTGAATATAAAGAAGGTTTATGAGAAATGAGGTATTGACGTATATCGAGTTTCAAACCTCTTAGAAACATTCACGTCATTCGCTCCTCGTTATCAACCACATGGGATGCAAACCGGGATAACTCCGCAAACTTAGCCTCGTACTGCGATACGGTCATATTATTTTGCTCCATAGCTTATCTCAACATTTTCAGATGCCATTTTTAAACACTGTCACAAAACAAGGGTTAATTAACATATCACACATTATCCCTATACTCTGACCGACCAATTAAATACCAAATAAACTTAGGTAGGTCATACTAGCGAAGGAATTCCCCGTCTCTTCCCTCCTAGTTCTTGTCTCACATCTTAGCCAGGGATCATATCCTTAAGCTTTGATACCAACTGTGATGCCCCCCAAAAAAGGTATACATCACCCATCTTGAGTCGTAAAATACATGGTACAAAATTTAAATACAACTTACATATACAACAGTCGTGTAAAATACGACAAAATATACGATGTGAGTTTTACTACAATTATTATCTTCTAGACAATATCCACACTCAATTGAGTCCTCATTACAATTACTATCACACTATTTAACAGAATAGTGAGGACTACTAATGCTATCATCTGGACTGTCAATTCGTTCCCTGACTCGTCCCAACTATATTCTCATTTCCTGAAGAGAAGAGTGAAGGAAAGGGTGATCTCAACTTGCCCAATAAGAAATATTATGACTAAGATAATGCAGAATAAATTATCATTAGTCTTCAACAGTGTTAAACTAATAAAATACAATAGACATCAAGCTTAGCTGCAGCGGAACAAGCAATCCATTAAAAGAGTCAAGTAGAGAATAAAATCTACTATCTTTTATGATTTAAAAAGGTTTTTCATCACTTTTATCGCTGAGACTCAACTTAATAAATAATCCACATCATCCATGCACTACGGCCAAAGATATTCATTAGTATCACGACCATAAATTATCCATGCACTACGAGTCAAGGATATTCATGTATTCATCAACGGTCCTGATCATGCCATAATATAATTCATCTTTGTTCCCTTGGCCGAAGAGAATCCATAGCCATAATCATACCAAAAACTGTCCATCACTGCACTACGGGCCAATGATGACTTTTTCCACATCATTTGTAACATTACGGTCATGATTATACCGAATAATCCCAGGTCATAATCATACCAAGTCCATCTATGCACTACAGGACACAGATGACTTTCAACGTAATATAAACATGAGGATGATGACAATGACATAATAATTCAATAAAACAAGTTCAAGAATTAATATATACAGGAACTAATAACGTCCAAATTGTCAACATGATACTTCTTTGTAGAGTAAAATTCAAGAATGCTCAGAAGAATATTTCCATTAAAGATACTGGATGAAGCACAAATATCAAGGATATTCCACTAATTTCATGGAGTATAGTAGTCAAAACTTTAACCAACTGAGTATAATAAAGAATGGAATAACAAAAGAAATCATCATGCATGCGGTACTTCGCATAGACAGGTTATTCTAATAGAATAATAAATAACGAAACTAGGTCAGGCGTAATACGCACCGACAGGATATTCCAACAAAATAATAAAGAATGGAATAACAACAGAAATCACCATGCATGCGGTACTTCGCATAGACAGGTTATTCCAATAGAATAATAAATAACGGAACCAGGTCAGGCGAAATTCGCACCGATAAGATGTTCTAACAGAATAATAAAGAATGAAATAACAACAGAAATCACCATACATGCGGTACTTCGCATAGACAGGTTATTCCAACAGAATAATAAATAACAGAACCAGGTCCGGCGTAAAATGCACAGACAGGATATTGCAACAGAATAATAAAGAATGGAATAACAGTAGAAATCACCATGTATGCGGTACTTCACATAGACAGGTTATTCTCACAGAATAATAAATAACGGAACTAAGTCCGGCGTAAAATGTACAGACAGGATATTCCAACAGAATAATAAAGAATGGAATAACAGAAGAATTTCACCAAGTATAGGGTAGCCCGCGTATACAGGTTATTCAAACAAAATAATAAATAATGGAATAACAGAAGAATTTCACCAAGTATAGGGTAGACCACGTATACAGGTTATTCTAACAGAATAATAAAGAATGGAATAACAGAAGTTCTCTTAATGAATATGAAAAAAAAATACCCTTTACCTTATAAAGAAGAGTACTCCGACGGTAGGGCGGGGATATACTTGAAGAAACTTGCATTACGCTCAAAGTTTTCTTAAACGCTAAAGAAATACGCTTAAGATTATAGAAGAAGAATTCTCTCTACAATTTCTCTCTCTAGAGTTTCAGTGAATTCGTAAGAAATAATAAAGGAATGAGCTTCTATTTATAGAAGAATGGACTGAATAGTAACCAATCCATGAACGGTTCAGATTGATTTACTTTTAAACGGATGGTCCAGATTGGTTTACAATAAAATATAATATATTCTATTTATAATCTAATAAAATGAATAACTTTATAAAAGTATTCTGTTTTATATAAAAATATTTTACTATGCAAAACACTATGTAGGTACTATGCATAATAAAATGTAATATATTCTATTTATAGAATAACTTTATAAAAGTATTCTATTTTATATAAAAATATTTTACTATGCAAAACACTATACATAATAGAATATAATATATTCTATTTATAGAATAACTTTATAAAGGTATTCTGTTTTATATAAAAAGCTTTTCTGTTTTATTACATTAATAATATCAATAAAACATAACTGAGTGACTTATCACGTAAGCATCAATAATCAATACCGTGTGCTACTATTCAACCACGCGTATTATTGTACTTTTAACACCGAGTGTTTCAACAGTATTAACGGTAAATTTTTCGCCGTTATTTTCATAAAAATATTTTTGTCATTTTCTCAATCTGACAATAATTCCGTTGTGGGGTCCACCAATGATTGTGTCGTCGTACGAATATTTCCCGACACAAAGAATATTCCCCGACTAATTGAATATAGTATAACAACTTGCATACTTTGCATAATTTATGAATATTACCCACAACTATAACATTATATTAAATCCACACCATAATATTCAAAAAAATCGAGAAATTTAAATATTTATTCGTAAAATTTGGGATTTTACAATCTCCCCTCCTTATGAAATTTTGCCCTCAAAATTTATGTACGTACCTGTTATGCCGAGCAGATGAGGACACTTCGTTCGATTCTAACTCTTGAGGTATAACCTTTGAGTGTTGAATACATTCCAGGATTTTAACATGTACATCTTTATACGTTAAATTATCCGCTATCTAGTCCGGTTCTAAATCAATAATGTGGTTCGGGTCGTCCACATATTTACGTAACATCGATATGTGAAAAATGTTATGAACACGCGACATACTTGGTGGTAAAACGAGTCTATAAGCCACAGTTCCTACTCGATCGAGGATTTTAAATGGGCCAATTAAATCGAGGGTTGAGATTTCCTCTCTTCATCAATTCTTGCTTCTAGAATAACGCCCTCTTGAACCTTCTTTTTTCACATTCATTAGCTTCGGGTGTGTAGTTTGAGTGGCTTTAACTTTATCGATTAAAGTTGATTCTACTCGTATATTCGTTATCTTCACGTAGGTTTGTATATTCACACTCATAAACGCATACGATCCTCTACTCAACGCGTCAGCTACAACGTTCGCTTTTCCACGATGGTATTGAATGGTACGATCGTAATTTTTAATAGCTCGAGCCAACGTCTTTGTCGCATGTTACGTTCGTTTTGGGTGAAGAAAATATTTAAGGGTTTAAGAAATGGGTTTTGTACTGGGGTCAGTACAAAATTGGATTTCACGCTCCAGGGGTAGGCTAAGAAGACTTCAAGAATACGTCAGGAAATTTATTAACAATAGAAATATCATTCACAACTGTGACTCTCATACAAGACTTGGAAAATACATCACATTGATACCTATCAACTTTCCATCGTCATTCACGACGTCACCTACAGAAAGTCTGGCTTCGGTGCATTCCACACAAGGAAGTTAACAACAAAAGGATCGGGGCTCTTTACTTATGGCTTGATATGACAATGATTGACTTTAGTGGTTTGGTTGCTTGAATTCGCATAACAGGTTGGTTAGGAATATGAAAGCTAACAGCCTTACTAAAAGCAAGATGAGTAGTTAACCAATCGATTCCTAAAATCACATCAAAGGCAAGTATTTTGAAAGAGATAAGATCGACAGGTAATGTGAAAGTGTTTACTTGAATCAAACAAGATTTATAAATAGTGGAGGTAACAAAGGTTTCTCCCAACCGAGTTTCAACAGATAAATCAAAGTCTAACTTCTCCGGAGTTCAATTCAAACATTGAACACAGCTAGGTGAAATGAAAGAGTGAGTAGAACTGGTATCTAACACGGTATATACTTCACAAGAGTTTATGATTAACTTACCCGTGATAATTGTATTCAAGTTCCTCGTCATGAAAAAAAATAACTCTCTCTCTTAAACTACCGGCTTTGGCTTGTCTGGGACATCCTTTGGCATCACCATCCCAGCTGGACTTGACTTCACCATACGACAAAATAGAGCTAGGTGACCTTCTCTTCCGCAATTAAAACACGCTTTGGATTGCTGCATAAAGTTTGGACGGATGTGTCCCTCCTGTCCGTATTTGAAACATACGACCGGTGGTCGTTCTTCTTCTTTTGAAACGGGTGATGGTGCTGCTGTCTTTCCATCATTATTGAACCTTCTCTTCTTGAAATTTCTACTTCTATTATCTTGGCCATGATTACCACCGAAGTGGTTACCATTCTTGGCATGATAATTTCCCCCGTGATGGTTATCATTGTTCTGATGACTGTTGCCACTGGTATGACTATTATTGTGTTGTTGGTCGTTACATTTTGGTTGTTCGAACTCATTATCGCGCTCCAATAACTAAGCTCTATTCACAACATCTGAATATAAAGAAGGTTTATGAGAAATGAGGTATTGACGTATATCGAGTTTTAAACCTCTTAGAAACATTCGAGTCATTCGCTCGTCGTTATCAACCACATGGGATGCAAACCAGGATAACTCCGCAAACTTAGCCTCGTACTGCGATACGGTCATATTATTTTGCTCCATAGCTTATCTCAACATTTTCAGATGCCATTTTCAAACACTGTCATAAAACAAGGGTTAATTAACATATCACACATTATCCCTATACTCTGACTGTAAAGGCCCCAAATTCGGATACTTGAAATCCGAACTTGGTACTTCACTATACCATTTCTATGAGCGGAAATATTACTAATAATAATAACACTAAAATAAATTATAAACTTATCTTACCTTTATCAGAGTTTAATCCCAAGTACGTAACCTTTTCTATATGACACCGTAAACCTAATCTGTTTGCTTTCCTTTTCACTTGTTCTTGACCGATCTTTCTGATTGTTCACACTTATCTGAAAACATTTAAATTAAGTAAGGATGAGCATTTGAGTGCATAGCAAGTATTATATATATATATATATATATATATATATATATATATATATATAAGCTGAAAGAATTTAAATGTTTTCTTTATAATATCCATCTACAACAAGTCAATAGTTGTGAAGTATTCTGAACCGATATTAATAACATAACAACCCTCTTTCAAATTTTTGAAACTACATACTGGCTATAAATAGGGTTTAAGTGACATTTTATGAACATTGTTTTTATTTTAGAAAAGGTTTAGCAGAACTTCACCTGCAAATCGTCATAACTTACGGACACGGGGGTGATCAGCCCGTTGTGCCCTGCATTGATCAATACTACATTACAAGAACGATGTTATCATTTACTTGGTCCGCCTTGGGCGCATAAAAGTTTTCCCGTGAACGGGATGTTCATATTTGTCAGGGTTCCAGACAAAATGTTTTATTTTATCCAACAATAATCTATAATTCAACATATATGTATAACAAAGATGTATCAACATGTGATTAAATACAATGATTATTCAAGTGGGGACACTTGTATAATCATTTCTAGAAATTAACGAACAGAATATATATATCCGAATTATCATATACTAACATGTTGATAATCAAAGGGTGTATATAATATAGGTTTAACAATCTGTACATTAATAATAATAATTCTGAACTTCTCACTTCTGTCCATTGCATAAAGAAAATGCAAAGTTATGATACTTGTCTGATGCGCTGCTTACAAATTCTTAACTTAATTCTACCCTTTTTATCACAACCTATCATTAAGCAAATCAATCATTCGATTAGAACATTATATCATAACACATAATACTACATATAGCAGTCAGCACATTCCTAATCACGTTGTCACATAACTTAACGACCATTATATCATAATTAAACAATTTACAAGTCAATCCTATCTAAGTTCAGATCAATTTCTGAAACATGTCGACGTACCGACAACCTTATCAGGTAATAATCGAGTCTAAGACTCTATTCTGTATCGGAATATCTAAATTGATAACTTAAACAACAGTCACACTATTTTTCATGACCTTATAATAATTTTAAAACAATTTTTATCATTTATCATAATTTTTGAAATATCAGAACCATTATTAAATGATTTAAATATCAAACAATTCTATTATCATTAATATTTAATTAATATTAAACTATTAATGAAACTATTGCCAAAATATTAAAGTTATTTATAATAACTCAAAATATTTTTAAAGTAATTATATTACCCTTAAATAATTTTTAAAACATCTAAAATCATTATTAAATAATTACCATTAATATTTCAATATTAATGAACTATTATCTAAATATTAAAAGTCATTAATTATAACTTAAAATATTTTTAATTCATTTATATCCCTTTTAAATGATTTTTAAATAAATAAAACCATTTTAAAACTATTTATTTAATATAATTATTAAATAAACTTAATATCATTAATATATCATTAATATTAAATTATTAATGAAATTATCCTTTAAATATTAAAAGTTATATTTTATAACTTAAAATATCTTTAAACACTTTATTTTCATTTAAAATGATTATTATAATATTAAAATCATTTTTAAACTAATTTATTTATATAATTATTAAATAACTTTAATATCATTAATAATCATTAATTAATGAAATTAACCATTAAATATTAAAATTTATATTTTATAACTTAAAATATTCTTAAATACCTTATTATTTTTTAAAATGATTTTTAATATAATAAAATTATTTTTAATTCATTTATTTAATTCATTTAATAAATAACTTACCTATCATTAATATTAATTTATTAATGAAAATTATCACAAAATATTAAAAGTTATCAAAAATAACTCAAAATTATTTTCTAACACAATAATATAATTTTTCATGATTTTTCATGAATTAAAACTATTTTTAAATAATTTATCTAATATTGTAATTAAATAAATAAATACCATTTACATTCCAAAAATATTAAATATTTTCAAAATATACCCAAAATAATTAAAATATAATTTTCGGGCATTAAAATAATTTTAAAGAATTTATTATGCATTTTTAATAATTAAAAACCATTTTTATCAATTTTTTTATTAATTTTCGGAAATTATAAATAAAACTGTCGCTAAAGGGCTATAGCGACACTTTCTGTCGCTATAGGTGTTCTTGATCAAGCCCAGAACTTCAAGACAGTGATCGTGTGTGCTAGTTTGACCCTGTGTAAATCAGTGTGCGTTATGAATCTAGACTTGTTTTTGGTCAGATCTCGTATAGGAAATGCAAGACTACAATATCCAGCAAGAAAAATGATCATAACACATAACATAAAGGAGATCTGAGCCCTCAAAGAAGCTGTCAGACCTGTTCTTCATTTTCTGGGTTACCCAGAAATGATGAACAGTTCGTCCATCCAATTTTGGGCTTCCACAACTTGCAATCCATGCACTGTTTTTGTGATCTATGACTTCTAGGTTCTAGACCACATGTAACACTACAAATATATCACAAAACATAATCATAATAACAACAGATCTAGCATAAATGATCTGGTCAAACGGCTGTCTGAACCACACTCAAGACTTTCTGGAAATTCCAGAAAGTGCATTTCATGATAATTTCAGTTACTTTGACCGCCCACAAAATTCCCTATATATAATATTTTAACGATATAAAAGCATAGATCTAAAGTACATATTACAAGCTACAACTTTGTTACCAACACATCAACAAACAATCATCAAAGCTGTCAGATCAGGGTCGTTCAAAAACTGTCAAACGCTGATTTTAAACTTTCTGGGCTGCCCAGATTATCCTCGATCATGGTCGGTCAACCGACTTTGACCGAGTATAACTTGGAATCTAGCTATTAAAAAGCTGCCATTTCACTTCCAGAGTAAAGATCTTACATCATACTACAGTAATCAACACTTAAAACGTCAAACTAATAAACACACTATGATCTAGACGTTCTGACATTCACTGTCAGACATCAAAAACAACATTTTCCAGATTTTGTAAAATCTCAAATCCGAGCTTCTAAATGTTATGGATCCAACATTTAGCAACCCAGATCATCATAAGACACCATAAACAACATATTCTAATACCTAAACATAACATCTAAAACATATTTTGGACAGAATTAAAGCTAGGGTTTTATACCTTTAAATGCAAAATTCTTGATTCTTTGTTTCTGATTTGGCTATGGTGTTAGTGGGGATCTGTTTAGGACTGATTTATGAAGGAAATTTCGTGAGTTAGAGAGAGAGGGTCTTAAGGGAGTGGATGTTGATCAAATGTAATAAAAAGGAGCACTTTCTCTCTCTTGATCTATTTATAGACACACAAGATGCATGAATGAGATGTCTTGAAGTTATGTGCTGTCCATAATGAGTCACAAGAGTTGGTAGGAGTTGGCCAACCACTCTTATTTTGTAAAGATTTACAAACAAGCTCAAATAATGTACAAAAGGGTATTTTGGTCACTTGATAAATTAATTTAATGGCATAATTGTAATCTTGTCAAACCATTAGGGTTTGACCCTTAGGGTTTAATCCTAAGGTTTAGCACATAGCATTTGTATCAATTATCAACTAGGGTTTGTACAAAAATAAATTGATTTTAGTTTCTAAAATTTTGAAAAATTAAGATTGTTAATTAAACTAAGTTTGTACTTAAATTATACAGGGACATTAGAGTTTATTAACATCAATCTTAATTAACCTTGACAATTTGGCAATTAAGGTTTAAGATTTTAATAATCAGGTTTCTAAAGCACAAGTAGGGTTTTAATCATTACGGTCTTAAATCACTAATTAGGTTTACTTAACTTAGTAATTAAAGTCTATCATTCATGATATTAATCACAGTAACACAATTCTTAACTGATCACAAACTCTATTTTAGGTTTTAAGGTAGGGTTTATAATAATAAAAAAATACAAATATAAACTAGGGTTTTAATATTTACAATTAGGGTTTCCTAATTAGCATATCATGAAGTAGCACATAACATATATCACATAACACAGTTATATAATAGCTTTAAACTCACAATTGAGTTTCAAAATTAGGGTTTTCCCACAGTAAAACTAGGGTTTTCAAATACTGCACCATTATACATCATAATTAACCAAACATTAACACGTACATACAGTACATATATATAGCACTGAAAAATAAAAATATTATAATATTATAATATTATTATCATTATTCCATATTCTAGAACTAGAAATAGGGTTTATAAAAATACTATTAGGGTTTGGTCGTAATATAATAAAACTGTTCCACACATTAACATTGCACACACATATCCATACATATCTATAATACTGAAAAATAATAATATAATATTATTATTCTCATTCCTTAATCAAAACCCGAAATTAGGGTTTGGATTCCATATCTGGTTTATCTTATATAAATAACATTATAAATTAAGTTAAAATAATTAACTTGATAATCTGAACAAAATTCACATAATAAAATAATTACTATTATAATTATTCTAAAAATCATTTATATATTATTTAAATAATATATAATTATATTTTCATGGAAAATAATTAATAAAAATATTTCTATCTTAAAATTTATTATTATAAGAATATATTTTATAATAATCAATAATTCTAAAATAAAATTATTTGTAAACATTCATGTAATAAATATATTTTTATTTACCACATAAATACATATACATACTATCTTGTACAAATCCTCATCCTTATAATAATAATAAAAATATTTATACGCAAAATTTTAGTTTTATTTATTTAGAAAATATCATGTTGTCACATTCACCCTCCCTTATAAAGATTCCGTCCCCGAAATCACCACTTTAAAACCTATACATACCAGGGTACATAGCATACACAATCATTGCAAATAGATCTTAATCATGATTGATTGAATCGATCTTTAACTATCACATAAAGTTGCCTTTCTGATTAAACGGAAATTTGATTTCTAAAAGAACTCAAATTCCTCCTTCAAAATAATTTATAAAAATAATTTACTATATATAAGAAATCAATATTTAAGAAAATAATATTGGTTTGAGTAATACCTGGAGCTGCATCCCCGGCTGCCACGATATCTTGAACGGTCTTGTTGAAGACGCTTGCAGTTGGTTCTGTTGATTCGTTCGTTGTTGTTGGTCCCGTTGCCGCCAATGTCCTGCTGCCTTTTCCCCGTATTCGCATTCCTTACCTCCATTCTCCTTCTTGAACAGTCTCCCACCTTATTTTCCATTGATTCGCACATAACACATTCACTATACCTTCTTGGATTGGAACAATTGGTAGTGATATGTCCCTTCTGCCCACACTTATAGCATACTAACTTCCCTTTCAAACATTCCTAGAGTGGTTCTTTCCACAAGTCATTACACCACCTGCTTCTTTTTCACACCTTCTTGCTTCAGCTGCACACTTCCAAAATTCTTCGCCTTCCTCTTTTCACTCCTATTCCCTTACTTCCTCTATTAATTCCTACCTTCCCAGCTCCTTTAACCTTACCCTTGTTCCTTCTTACCTTGTTGTAGAGGCTCATGGCCTCGTTCCCCTCCTCAGCAATAATCGTTTTCCCCATGAGTTCTGCAAATGTAGGAATCTGCAACACTTCCACCTTGTTGTAGAGCTAGGGTTGTAATCCCAGCTCAAACCTTCGTGTTTTTCTAGCCTCCGTATCAACTTGATGCGGAGCCAATCTAGTCAACTCATTAAATTTCACTGATATATTCCGCAACTTACATATCCCCTTGCTTCAATTCTAGAAATTTCACCTCCATTCTAGCTGGTGTACTAGCAGCAAATATAATTTAAAAAAATAAAGTCTTAAACCTATTCCATGCTATCACACCTGCTCCTGCCTTTGTCTAATTTGCTTTCCACCAAAAATTTTGCCTCACCCTTCATCGTTCAGGTGGCAAAAGAGATCTTTTACCCCTCAGCTATCCTAACTATCACGAACACCTTTTTAATTTCCTTAACCCAAGTTTGGGCTTTTACAGGGTCAGTCGTACCTTTAAATTCTGGCGATAGGACCGCCTTGAAGTCTTTAACGTTCGACGTTCGATTATCTAGTTGATCTTTCGCGGCTGGTATTCCGTTCTGCACAGCTTGATCATCCATATTCACAAGTTTTTGTATCAGTCTGGTTGTCCTCCATCTTTGTTGATAGATTCTTCTATCCTTTGGTTTCGTTTTCGTCTTGACGACATTTTTATAAATTATTCTTACATACTAAGCATTATCGTAACCGCTTAACATATAACACAAAACTTTATATTCAAATAATCATGTATTCAAAGTATTAGATTTTTAAAATCTCGGTCTACTGTAATAACCATTGACCAAATAAATATCTACTATTTTTATACCAACTTATCCCATTAATCCAACATAGACTCATATTCATATCACTTGATATTCCATAGCACATTGTGCTTTAAACATTTGCTATCCCTTCGTGACTCAAAAGTCGGGATTTACAACCTTGACCAATCACAAAATTTAAAAAAATATTTCATTACACAAACATACTTATCACATATACCACACAGAAACACACATATTCAGCTAATACCAATACTACCTATTTCTTTTGCCTTCACTAAAGATTAACTATACCCAGTTCGTCAAACCACACTTATGAGTCCATAAACTTGTCACAGTTATATGAGTTTACGAACTTACCCTAGTCAGACCTTTGGCGTCCATTCGCTGAGGGATTCATAAACATTTCATATAACTATGAGTTAAGAATGTCACATAAGTATGAGTTTTAAGAACTCGTACTTAACCCTATGTTCTCTACCTATGACCTATCTATTTTTTATACACACGAAAAAGGAATCACCCTCTTAACATGAATATAGCAAATGGTGCGACACAAATATTTCAATGATTATCAGTGTCAGATACTAAATAGTTTTTACACCAAGTACAATTCCCCGCCCATACAAGGAATCATACAACTCAGCTGCCGACATGAGTCCTCATTGAAATCCCCACATAATCTTAACCCCCTTTTTCCATTCGAATTTTATTTAATCCGTATTCATAATCCTTTCTTGAATCTGTACCATTCACACAACAATCTTGCTTTAAACTTTCTAATCATAAGATTGATTCTTTCTGGTTGTCATAATTTTATCAGATCATGGGGTGATCTCATCGAATATATAATGATTCAATTCTATGTCTTATTTGTTTTGTTTTACGATCTCCTTTCCATGCACTTTCAGTCTTTTAGACTCGATCTATTCACCATTACTGTTTAACTTTATTATCAGAGTTTGGAAACTCTGTGGCTTAACAACTCGCCGAGATTCATCTTTGAATCATACCAACCAACTAACTCTATATGAGTTATTTGTATTTTCAACGTTTCCCTCTGTTCTAAGGTTATAGCCTAAGGTCTAACCCACCTAAGGTTTCTAACCTTATAGCTCTGATACCAAATGTAAAGGCCCCAAATCCGGATACTTGAAACCCGACCTCGGTACTTCACGATACCATTTCTATGAGCGGAAATATTACTAATAATAATAACACTAAAATAAATTATAAACTTATCTTACCTTTATCAGAGTTTAATCCCAAGTACACAACCTTTACTATATAACACCGTAAACCTAATCTGTTTGCTTTCCTTTTCACTTGTTCTTGACCGATCCTTCTGATTGTTCACACTTATCTGAAAACATTTAAATTAAGCAAGGATGGGCATTTGAGTGCCCAAAAAGTATTATATATATATATATATATATATATATATAAGTTGAAAGAATTTAAATTTTTTCTTTATAATATCATCTACAACAAGTCAATAGTTGTGAAGTATTCTGAACCGATATTAATAACATAACAACCCTCTTTCAAATTTTTGAAACTATATACTGGCTATAAATAGGGTTTAAGTGAAATTTTATGAATATTGTTTTTATTTTCGAAAAGGTTTAGCAGAACTTCATCTACAAACCGTCATAACTTACGGACACGGGGGTGATCAGCCCGTTGTGCCCTGCATTGATCAATACTACATTACAAGAACGATGTTATCATTTACTTGGTCCGCATTGGGCGCATAAAAGTTTTTCCGTGAACGGGATGTTCATATTTGTCAGGGTTCCAAACAAAATGTTTTATTTTATCCAACAATAATCTATAATTCAACATATATGTATAACAAAGGTGTATCAACATGTGATTAAATACAATGATTATTCAAGTGGGGACACTTGTATAATCATTTCTAGAAATTAACGAACAGAATATATATCCGAATTATCATATACTAACATGTTGATAATCAAAGGGTGTATATAATATAGGTTTAACAATTTGTACATTAATAATAATAATTCTGAACTTCTCATTTCTGTCCATTGCATAAAGAAAATGCAAAGTTATGATACTTGCCTGATGCGCTGCTTACAAATTCTTAACTTAATTCTACCCTTTTTATCACAACCTATCATTTAGCAAATCAATCATTCGATTAGAACATTATATCATAACACATAATACTATATATAGCAATCAGCACATTCCTAATCACGTTGTCACATAACTTAACGACCATTATATCACAATTAAATAATTTACAAGTCAATCATATCTAAGTTCAGATCAATTTCTGAAACATGTCGACGTACCGACAGCCTTATCAGGTAATAATCAAGTCTAAGACTCTATTCTGTATCGGAATATCTAAATAGATAACTTAAACAACAGTCGCACTATTTTTCATGACCTTATAATAATTTTAAAACAATTTTTATCATTTATCATAATTTTTAAAATATCAGAATCATTATTAAATGATTTAAATATCAAACAATTCTATTATCATTAATATTTAATTAATATTAAACTATTAATGAAACTATTGCCAAAATATTAAAGTTATTTATAATAACTCAAAATATTTTTAAAGTACTTATATTACCCTTAAATGATTTTTAAAACATCTAAAATCATTATTAAATAATTACCATTAATATTTCAATATTAATGAACAATTATCTAAATATTAAAAGTCATTAATTATAACTTAAAATATTTTTAATTCATTTATATCCCTTTTAAATGATTTTTAAAAAAATAAAACTATTTTAAAACTATTTATTTAATATAATTATTAAATAAACTTAATATCATTAATATATCATTAATATTAAATTATTAATGAAATTATCCTTTAAATATTAAAAGTTATATTTTATAACTTAAAATATCTTTAAACACTTTATTTTCATTTAAAATGATTATTATAATATTAAAATCATTTTTAAACTAATTTATTTAATATAATTATTAATTAACTTTAATATCATTAATAATCATTAATTAATGAAATTAACCATTAAATATTAAAAGTTATATTTTATAACTTTAAATATTCTTAAATACCTTATTATTATTTAAAATGATTTTTAATATAATAAAATCACTTTTAATTCATTTATTTAATTAATTTAATAAATAACTTATCTATCATTAATATTAATTTATTAATGAAAATTATCACAAAATATTAAAAGTTATCAAAAATAACTACGAATTTTTTTCTAACACAATAATATAATTTTTCATGATTTTTCATGAATTAAAACTATTTTTAAATAATTTATCTAATATTGTAATTAAATAAATAAATACCATTTACATTCTAAAAATATTAAATATTTTCAAAATATAACCAAAATAATTAAAATATAATTTTCGGACATTAAAATAATTTTTAAGAATTTATTATGTATTTTTAATAATTAAAAAACCATTTTAATCAAATTTTTAATTAATTTCCGGAAATTATAAATAAAACTGTCGCTAAAGGGCTATAGCGACACTTTCTGTCGCTATAGGTGTTCTTGATCAAGCCCAGAACTTCAAGACAGTGATCGTGTGTGCTACTTTGACCCTGTGTAAATCAGTGTGCGTTATGAATCTAGACTTGTTTTTGGTCAGATCTCGTATAGGAAATGCAAGACTACAATATCCAGCAAGAAAAATGATCATAACACATAACATAAAGGAGATCTGAGCCCTCAAAGAAGCTGTCAGACCTGTTCTTCATTTTCTGGGTTACCCAGAAATGATGAACAGTTCGTCCATCCAATTTTGGGCTTCCACAACTTGCAATCCATGCACTGTTTTTGTGATCTATGACTTCTAGGTTCTAGACCACATGTAACACTACAAATATATCACAAAACATAATCATAATAACAACAGATCTAGCATAAATGATCTGGTCAAACGGCTGTCTGAACCACACTCAAGACTTTCTGGAAATTCCAGAAAGTGCATTTCATGATAATTTCAGTTACTTTGACCGCCCACAAAATTCCCTATATATAATATTTTAACGATATAAAAGCATAGATCTAAAGTACATATTACAAGCTACAACTTTGTTACCAACACATCAACAAACAATCATCAAAGCTGTCAGATCAGGGTCGTTCAAAAACTGTCAAACGCTGATTTTAAACTTTCTGGGCTGCCCAGATTATCCTCGGTCATGGTCGGTCAACCGACTTTGACCGAGTATAACTTGGAATCTAGCTATTAAAAATCTGCCATTTCACTTCCAGAGTAAAGATCTTACATCATACTACAATAATCAACACTTAAAACGTCAAACTAATAAACACACTATGATCTAGACGTTCTGACATTCACTGTCAGACATCAAAAACAACATTTTCCAGATTTTGTAAAATCTCAAATCCGAGCTTCTAAATGTTATGGATCCAACATTTAGCAACCCAGATCATCATAAGACACCATAAACAACATATTCTAACACCTAAACATAACATCTAAAACATATTTTGGACAGAATTAAAGCTAGGGTTTTATACCTTTAAATGCAAAATTCTTGATTCTTTGTTTCTGATTTGGTTATGGTGTTAGTGGGGATCTGTTTAGGACTGATTTATGGAGGAAATTTCGTGAGTTAGAGAGAGAGGGTCTTAAGGGAGTGGATGTTGATCAAATGTAATAAAAAGGAGAACTTTCTCTCTCTTGATCTATTTATAGACACACAAGATGCATGAATGAGATGTCTTGAAGTTATGTGCTGTCCATAATGAGTCACAAGAGTTGGTAGGAGTTGGCCAACCACTCTCATTTTGTAAAGATTTACAAGCAAGCTCAAATAATGTACAAAAGGGTATTTTGGTCACTTGATAAATTAATTTAATGGCATAATTGTAATCTTGTCAATCCCTTAGGGTTTGACCCTTAGGGTTTAATCCTAAGGTTTAGCACATAGCATTTGTATCAATTATCAACAAGGGTTTGTACAAAAATAAATTGATTTTAGTTTCTAAAATTTTAAAAAATTAAGATTGTTAATTAAACTAAGTTTGTACTTAAATTATACAGGGACATTAGGGTTTATTAACATCAATCTTAATTAACCTTGCCAATTTGGCAATTAAGGTTTAAGATTTTAATAATCAGGTTTCTAAAGCACAAGTAGGGTTTTAATCATTACGGTCTTAAATCACTAATTAGGTTTACCTAACTTAGTAATTAAAGTCTATCATTCATGATATTAATCACAGTAACACAATTCTTAACTGATCACGAACTCTATTTTAGGTTTTAAGGTAGGGTTTATAATAATAAAAAAAAATACAAATATAAACTAGGGTTTTAATATTTACAATTAGGGTTTCCTAGTTAGCATATCATGAAGTAGCACATAACATATATCACATAACACAATTATATAATAGCCTTAAACTCACAACTGAGTTTCAAAATTAGGGTTTTCCCACAGTAAAACTAGGGTTTTCAAATACTGCACCATTATACATCATAATTAACCAAACATTAACACGTACATACAGTACATATATATAGCACTGAAAAATGAAAATATTATAATATTATTATCATTATTCCATATTCCAGAACTAGAAATAGGGTTTATAAAAATACTATTAGGGTTTGGTCGTAATATAATAAAACTGTTCCACACATTAACATTGCACACACATATCCATACATATCTATAATACTGAAAAATAATAATATAATATTATTATTCTCATTCCTTAATCAAAACCCGAAATTAGGGTTTGGATTCCATATCTGATTTATCTTACATAAATAACATTATAAATTAAGTTAAAATAATTAACTTGATAATCTGAACAAAATTCACATAATAAAATAATTACTATTATAATTATTCTAAAAATCATTTCATATATTATTTAAATAATATATAATTATATTTTCATGGAAAATAATTAATAAAAACATTTCTATCTTAAAATTTATTATTATAAGAATATATTTTATAATAATCAATAATTCTAAAATAAAATTATTTGTAAACATTCATGTAATAAATATATTTTTATTTACCACATAAATACATATACATATTATCTTGTGCAAATCCTCATCCTTATAATAATAATAAAAAATATTTATACACAAAATTTCAGTTTTATTTATTTAGAAAATATCGGGTTGTCACATTCACCCTCCCTTATAAAGATTCCGTCCCCGGAATCACCACTTTAAAACCTATACATACCAGGGTACATAGCATACACAATCATTGCAAATAGATCTTGATCATGATTGATCGAATCGATCTTCAACTATCACATAAAGCCTGCCTTTCTGATTAAACGGAAATTTGATTTCTAAAAGAACTCAAATTCCTCCTTCAAAATAATTTATAAAAATAATTTACTATATATAAGAAATCAATATTTAAGAAAATAATATTGGTTCGAGTAATACCTGGAGTTGCATCCCCGGCTGCCACGATATCTTGAACGGTCTTGTTGAAGACGCTTGCAGTTGGTTCCGTTGCAGCCAATGTCCTGCTGCCTTTTCCCCGTATTCGCATTCCTTACCTCCATTCTCCTTCTTGAACAGTCTCCCACCTTATTTTCCATTGATTCGCACATAACACATTCACTATACCTTCTTGGATTGGAACAATTGGTAGTGATATGTCCCTTCTGCCCACACTTATAGCATACTAACTTCCCTTTCAAACATTCCTAGAGTGGTTCTTTCCACAAGTCATTACACCACCTGCTTCTTTTTCACACCTTCTTGTTTCAGCTGCACACTTCCAAAATTCTTCGCCTTCCTCTTTTCACTCCTATTCCCTTACTTCCTCTATTAATTCCTACCTTCCCAGCTCCTTTAACTTTACCCTTGTTCCTTCTTACCTTGTTGTAGAGGCTCATGGCCTCGCTCCCCTCCTCAGCAATAATCGCTTTCCCCATGAGTGCTGCAAATGTAGGAATCTGCAACACTTCCACCTTGTTGTAGAGCTAGGGTTGTAATCCCAGCTCAAACCTTCGTGTTTTTCTAGCCTCCGTATCAACTTGATGCGGAGCCAATCTAGTCAACTCATTAAATTTCACTGATATATTCCGCAACTTACATATCCCCTTGCTTCAATTCTAGAAATTTCACCTCCATTCTAGCTGGTGTACTAGCAGCAAATATAATTTAAAAAAATAAAGTCTTAAACCTATTCCATGCTATCACACCTGCTCCTGCCCTTGTCTAATTTGTTTTCGACCAAAAATTTTGCCTCACCCTTCATCGTGCAGGTGGCAAAAGAGATCTTTTGCCCCTCAGCTATCCTAACTATCACGAACACCTTTTTAATTTACTTAACCCAAGTTTGGGCTTTTACAGGGTCAGTCGTACCTTTAAATTCTGGCGATAGGACCGCCTTGAAGTCTTTAACGTTCGACGTTCGATTATCTGGTTGATCTTTCACGGCTGGTATTCCGTTCTGCACAGCTTGATCATCCATATTCACAAGTTTCTGTATCAGTCTGGTTGTCCTCCATCTTTGTTGATAGATTCTTCTATCCTTTGGTTTCGTTTTCGTCTTGACGACATTTTTATAAATTATTCTTACATACTAAGCCTTATCGTAACCGCTTAACATATAACACAAAACTTTCTATTCAAATAATCATGTATTCAAAGTATTAGATTTTTAAAATCTCGGTCTACTGTAATAACCAGTGACCAAATAAATATCTACTATCTTTATACCAACTTATCCCATTAATCCAACATAGACTCATATTCATATCACTTGATATGTCATAGCACATTGTGCTTTAAACATTTGCTATCCCTTCGTGACTCAAAAGTCGGGATTTACAACCTTGACCAATCACAAAATTTAAAAAAATATTTCATTACACAAACATACTTATCACATATACCACACAGAAACATACATATTCAGCTAATACCAATACTACCTATTTCTTTTGCCTTCACTAAAGATTAACTATACCCAGTTCATCAAACCACACTTATGAGTCCATAAACTTGTCACAGTTATATGAGTTTACGAACTTACCCTAGTCAGACCTTTGGCGTCCATTCACTGAGGGATTCATAAACATTTCATATAACTATGAGTCAAGAATGTCACATAAGTATGAGTTTTAAGAACTCGTACTTAACCCTATGTTCTCTACCTATGACCTATCTATTTTTTATACACACGAGAAATACATATACATATTATCTTGTACAAATCCTCATCCTTATAATAATAATAAAAAAAAATTTATACACAAAATTTTAGTTTTATTTATTTAGAAAATATCGGGTTGTCACACTGACTGACCAATTAAATACCAAATAAACTTAGGTAGGTCATACTAGCGAAGGAATTCCTCGTCTCTCCCCTCCTAGTCTTGTCTCACATCTTAGCCAGGGATCATATCCCTAAGCTTTGATACCAACTGTGATGCCCCCAAAAAAAGGTATACATCACCCATCTTGAGTCGCCAAAATACATGAACAAAATTCAAATACAACTTAATTATACAACAGTCGTGTAAAATACGACAAAACATACGCTGTGAGTTTTAATACAAATATTGTCTTTTAGACAATATCACACTCAATTGAGTCCTCATTACAATTACTATCACACTATTTAACAGATTAGTGAGGACTACTAATGGATGAAGCGCAAATATCAAGGATATTCCACTAATTTCATGGAGTATAGTAGTCAAAACTGTAACCAACTAAGTATAATAAAGAATGGAATAACAAAAGAAATTACCATGCATGCGGTACTTCGCATAGACAAGTTATTCTAACAGAATAATAAGTAATAGAACTAGGTCAGGCGTAATACGCACCGATAGGATATTCTAAAAGAATAATAAAGAATGGAATAACAACAAAAATCACTATGCATGCAATACTTCGCATAGACAGGTTATTCCAGCATAATAATAAATAATGGAACCAGGTCAGGCAAAATTCGCACCGACAGGATGTTGAAAGTAATATGCACACAAGCCAATCATGTTTGATGATAAAGCATATACTTTGTAACAATCTTATTCATTTATTAATAAAAAGTATTAATTTATTAAAGGCTTTTAAATTATCTACATGATGCTGTTTTATAATATGTGATAAACCCATAGTTTTAAGCAATGCTTTTAGAATAATGATGATGATCATTCTAATGAGATCTAAATTCTTAGAAAGCTTAAAACTAAAATAGTTCCCAATCGTTGGATTACTAAATTGGGGATTAGTGAATCCGGATAGATTGGTACATACGTTGCTTGCTCATTGGATGAGGATGATTGATCTCATGATCATTTGTGTGGAGACACTAAAGCAAGTATGTAGGTGCTTATTAGAGAATAAGTTCACTGAACGTGACTCGCTAAGGAATACCTAATGGAGTTTTACTTGCATGTCAATAGGAATTCCTGTAGTGATAGTAGTACAAGTGATCCTTGGACTTGAGATCATCATAGTATCTTGTGTATGATGAGTTATACTTTGACTTATTCCTTAAGACCCTTAGGGTATATCAAAGGGTATTCTTGGGTATAATAAGTTGTACATGGAGATAATGTATGATCAATAAAGAATCTACCACTTCTAGTAAAAGAAGAGAAATGTCCTATGTGATTCGATAAATGACAACTCAGTAGTCCTTGGCCAAGGCAGAATGAAATTAGAAAGGAGTTTCTAATTTGCATTATTTGGAGTTGTGCATTTAAGAGTCGAAATACATATAATTAAATAAAATAAGACTTGACAGAAATTCCATGTCTTATATTTAATTGGGACATTGTATGGTGGAAGGATTGAATTGTACGGTAACTATTTACTCAAAGGTTCTTTTATGATTAATGTTGAAATCTATATTATCTGGAAAGTCGTTGAACGCTAGGGAGGCTTATCTCTATTGTAGAATAAATATTATTTATTTAAATAAATTATTAGTTTAATTTATTTATTTAAATAAGATTAGAATTGTTCTAATTGATTTATTCACAACCGGTTTAATATGGAGAACCTAAAGGGTCACACCATAAAAGGAAGAATAATTATTTAAGAAGTTAATGGCATAATCGTAATAATAAGTTAAGTATATTTAATTTAATTTATGGTGATAGAATAAATTAAATAGCTTAATATTTATTATTTAATATTTTGGAAATATTAAATATAAATTAATAAGAGGAGTCTTATTATTATTATTACAATTATTATTATTTAATTCCTAAAGGAGTTTGGGAATTAATTAATATAAGTACTCTCATTTATTCCTAATAGGATTAGGAGGGAAAATTAGTTAAAGGAGTTTAATTAATTATCCCTAATAAGATTAGGGAGCCCATTTAATTAAAAGAGTTTAATTAAATAAATAATACCTTATTTTTAATAGGGTTACTTGATATCTTTATAAGAGGAGTCTTATATCAGATATCAAATGTACGTAATTCCAATAGTTGGGAGAGTACGCCTTTTTCTACAGAGATAGAAAAACTAGGGTTTAGCCAAATACCCATCTTCTTGAATCTTATTCTTTCTTGGTGGATCACCTCTAGAGGCCAAACACTTGGGTGGCTAACGTTGATCAAAGGAAGGAACCAAACCCGGTGGATTCAAGATGAACGCGAAAAGGATTGGAGGTGAACTTGTACCTGAGGAAGCTCGATCTTCAAGGGTATGATTCTTGTTCTTTCTTTTCGTTTAATTAATAATTGTGCATAAAGGGTGATCCGGGTTTATGGTTTGTAAAATTTTAAAACTCTGATTTTCCACGTTTCCGCTAATTTTTGCAATTTGATTGCGTTCATGAATATTACAAACCTAACAGTGGCATCAGAGCCAAACCTTTATGCGAATTATTAATTGTTTTGATTTGATATGTATGTTGATATGTGTTTAGAACAATTTAATTGGGCATAATTTTGTTGTATAAAATTTATTCTAAAAAAAAAAAAAAAAAAAATGGCGAAACTGTTCGCGTTTTTTTTTTAATTCCGTGTATCAATTTTTTTTCTTTTATACCGGAAATCAAAGTCAAAAACTTAACAGACTTTTGCCAATTCTTGTGCGCACGGAAATCTAGGATTTCAAGGGATTGAAATCAATATGTATTAAGATACATATTATGTTAATTGTTAACAGAATCGGTAATTATAAATATATTATGTAGTAGTTACCGAATTATATATATATATATATATATTAATATATATAGTAGTTTCGGTAATAATATATATTATTATTATATATATATTATATAATATTTTAATAATTTTATAATTAAAATATAAAATTTATTTTAATTTTAAAATTAGAATTTCATGCTAACTAATTAGAGTTGGAATTGGATTCCATGATAACTAATTGGAGTTGAAATTGGATTTCATGTTTCCTAAAATAAAGGAGTTTATTTGTGAATAGGAAAATGAATCCATCTTTCCTTAGATAAAGGAGTTTATTTAAATATGAAATAAGATTTCATATTATTCAAAATAAAGGGGTTTATTTGTGAATAGGAAAGAGAATCCGTATTTCCTTAAATAAAGGAGTTTATTTAGATATGAAATAAGATTTCATATTATTCAAAATAAAGGAGTTTATTTATGAATAGGAAAGAAAATCCGTGTTTTTCTAAATAAAAGAGTTTATTTAAGATATGAAATAAGATTTCATATTACCCAAAATAAAGGAGTTTATTTTGACTTGGAATTGGATTCCATAATTAATTAAAATAAAGGAGTTTATTTTGATTAAAGATTTTGATTAAAATAAAATAGTTTATTTTATTCAAAATTGGATAAATTAAAATAAAATAGTTTTATTTTGATTTATATTTGGATTAAAATAAAAGAGTTTATTTTGATTCAAAATTAGATTTTATACTAACTAAATTTTGCCCATTAAATGATATCAATATATATATTAAATGTTTATTATTCATGAGATGAATGTTATTTATTGATGCATATGGTGATGTGTATGATAATAAATGGGATTGATTATGGACTATTGACCAATATGATTGGATTTTATTTTAGTTGGATACATGAATGTATGGGTTTTATTAAATGGGATCTGCGTACCTCGTCTTCTCTAATTTTTCTTAATGTAAATTCTATCTTCCTCCTATGTACTTCCCCTTGACTGCTGATCAAGGTTTCTATTTATTTTAAATAGTTTTGTAATAGGAATAGTTAGAATTAATTTTGAAGAATTGGAGATCAAGTAGCAAGGAGCGCTTGAAGACCCGTTTGTAATGGAGCCCGGGTTTAAATGTAATAGTTATATTTAAATATTAATTTTTGCACCCCTAGGGTTTGACCTTTTGGTTCACTTGGTGGCTCTAGTGAACCAAACTAGAATAAAAGTCCATAATCAATCCAGGTAGAATATAGTATTCTATATGTGCATGCTTATACTATATATATATATTATATATTATGCAAACATGCTTCGCATGTTTATTAATATGACGCGTATTTTATATATATATGTGCATGCGCGCTAAACAAGATGAGACAAATTAATTGCAAACCCCTCAAATATTTTATATTAAGTTGTAACGTTCAAAGATATTTGGAATATCGAACGTCGCCTTCTAGCATGATAGAAACAATAGAGTATTGAATATTTAATATGAGTTTGTTGTGCACACACAAGGCGAGTATTAAATATTTAAGATGTTGTTTTTATTACATATGATGTTTATAAGGAATTGAACATTACTGCTTTGTTGTGCACACACAAGGGCTGTAGTTTTCTCTTCACTTATATGGAAATGCTGGGTCTGACTTAACTTAAATCATTTTAGTTCGGATGTGCACACACTTGACCATTACGATTTAAGAGGCAAAATACAAGGAGTTACATAGTTGATGTAATTGACAAGAGTTGTCTACCTATTTATTTATATATAGTTTGTTGTGCACACACAAGGCTATATACATTTGAAATGGGATCCTTATTCTCACTAGCAAATCTTTAATTAGATTTTGCCGAACTATATAAGTGAGGGTAATATAGTTTGAAGAAAATAGTGGGAGATACCAATTTAAAACAAGACCTAAATTATTTTGGTAATTAATAAAAGAATGTATGTTAAAATATTGTTAATTACAAATTCATTTACAGAATTTTACAATGTCTAAATTACTATCACTGCGTAGCATATTTGATGCTAAATTAACCGGACCGAATTAAATGGATTGGTTAAGGAAATTGAGAATAGTTCTCATGGCTGAAAAGCTATCTTATGTCCTTAATACGCCTATCCCTGCAAAGGTTGCAGACAATGCCTCTGAGGAAGATATTGCTACTTTTAGAAAGTGGCTAGATGATGCATAGTTGGCTCAATGCATCATGCTCGCATCCATGAGTAACGAGCTTCAGCGTCAGCATGAAACTATGGATGCTCCTATTATATTCCTGCACATCAAGTAGTTGATGGTGAAGAAAGTAGGACTGATAGATATCAGATATCTAAGGAGCTCTTCCGATCTAGAATGACCGATGACACTATGGTACAGATAAAAGTCCTTAACATAATCAATTTGATTGATTAATTAGGACAATGGGTTTTGTCATGGATGGAGAGTTGAGCCAAGATTTGATCTTGCACTCACTTCTGGACTCCTTTCACAATTGTTGTGAATTTTTCATATGAACAAGCTAAAGATCAGCCTCGCTGATTTTCTTAACATGTTGAAAAATATTGAGAGTCACTTTCCAACCAAGAAATACCATGTCTTACTGGTAGGGGCCAAAGGATCTTCTGAAAAGAAGAACGATTCTAAGAAGGTAAATATAAAGGCAAAAACAAAGGATAATAAGAACAAAACTGATACGGATAGCAAAGGTGTTTGCTTCCACTGCAATAAGCCTAGACACTGAAAAAGAAACTGCGAGAAGCATCTTGCAGAGCTAACCAAAGAAGCTTAGTGAAGTTTCGGTTACAAATACATTTTTGTTCATGATTTAAAATAAATTTTTCTTTAAGTCAAGGTTCTACTTGGGTATTGGATACCGACTTTGGTTATCATAAATATAGATTTATGAATGGACCAAGTAGAAGTAGAAAGCTAAACAAATATAAGTAAACCTATGTGTGGGAAATGAAGCAAAGGTTGCTGCATTAGTCATAGGAACTTATAGTTTAGCAATGCCTACGGGCAAATCTATTAAGTCAATAAGCTGTTATTGTATTCAAGTTCTTGTTGGAAACATTATTTCCATTTTATTGTTGGACAATAAAATTTTTGGTATTATATTTAAGAACAATTGTTGTTCTATTTATAATAATAATGTTTTGTATAGAACTGGAATATTACTTAATAGATTTTGTATACTTCACTTACGTGAATTTTTTTTTTACAAATTGAACAAATTAGTATAAGAAAAGGAGATGATCATTCGAAGAGTTGAATGTTTGTATTTGATGAAATACAAGTGTGAATTATTTGAAAGGTTCAAAGAATTCAGAAGTGAAACAAATTGGCAAAGTATTAAGATTCTTTGATTAGATCAAGGAATAAATACTTTTGAAATAAGTTTTTAGATCATCTCAAATGTTTTTATCACAATGGACGCCTCCTGATACGCAATAATTGATTGATGTATCTGAATGGAAAAATCGTACCTTGTTGGACATGGTGCGGTCCATAATGATTTTACCGACATTCCAGTATCCTTCTAGGATCATGTCCTAGAAATGGCAGCATATCTACGAAAAGGTAACCTCAAAATCCGGCCCCAAGACTCCATAAAAGTTATGGACAGGGAGGATTCCTAATCTTAAGGACGTTAAGATAAGGGGTTGTCCAACTTATGTGAAAAGGTTTCAAAGGATAAGCTTGGGACAAAATTTGACAAGTACATATTTGTGGGACATCCTAAAGTAAGTTTAGGGCATATGTACTATAATCCTACTTAGCAAAAGGTGTTTGTTGCGAAACATGCTGCCTTCTAAGATAAAGGTGTTTATCATTGAAAGGGCTAGTGGGAGGATAATAACATCTTGAAAAGTTCAAGAACCACAAAACACTACAAGTCAAATAAGAGGAACCTATAGATAGACCTATTGTACCACAACCGAATCGTAAATCTGGAATAGTACCGAAGATACCTAGGAGGTATGGATTCATCATGGATGATGATGATGAGGTACGTATCATAGAAGATGATGATCCAGTTACATACGATGAGGTAAGAGTTGTAGACACTCAGAGAAATGGATTGAAGCAATCTTCTCAAAAATGGAACATTCATTTTGATGAGACAATCAAACGAGTTTGATTTTATCAAAATAAGAATGAACCTAGTGTGTACAAAAGGGTCAGTGGGAGCGTCGTGACATTCCTAGTATTATATGTTGATATACTACGGATAAGGAATGACATGCCAATGCTACAATCAGTAAAGATAAAGTTGTCTAAACATTCCTCCATGAATGATTTGGGAAGAGTATTTTAATTGGGGATGCAAATCTATATAGATAGATTTAAAAAGATGCTCGAATTAACCCAAGGAACGTATATTCATTTGATGCTAAAGTTGTTTAGCATGGCAAACTCCATGAGATGTCTCATGTTGATGAGTCATGGAGTGTATCTCTCTTAATAGTCCCCATAGACTCCTAAAAGAGAGATCGCATGAGTGATAATCATGCATGCAATGAAATATACGAGACCTGATGTTGATCAGTCATATTCTGGAGAAGTTCACTGTGAGACAATGAAAAACATCTTAAAGTACTTAACCAGCACTAAGGATGTGATATAATTCATGGCGGGTCTGAATTAAAACTAGAGGGCTTAACAGACTCAAGTTTTTCAGACAGACCAAGACGACGGAAAATCCACTTTAAGGTAAAGGGTTACCTTGAACGGTGGTGCAGTGAATTGGAAAGGTTCCAAACAGCAAAGAGTTGTTGGTTTAGTGATAAAGACAAAGTATATAGCTATAAATGAAGCTACAAGTTGATTGTTTGGATGAAAAGTTCATAACAGAACTAGGAATTGTTCCTAAGTCTCATCTTGGATCCAAACATGTGTTGTGGCACTTTCATTTGATTATAGGAATCATTGAAAGATGGGAAATCACTATAGAGATAGTGGACTCTCAAGAACAACATTACATATCCATTAACTAAAGCTTATCCAACAGCAGGATAATCGTCACTTAGAGAAGAAGAGTATGAGATACCATGACGATTGGCTTTAGTGCAAGTGGGAGATTGAAAGTAATATGCACACAAGCCAATCATGTTTGATGATAAAGCATATACTTTGTAACAATCTTATTCATTTATTAATAAAAAGTATTAATTTATTAAAGGCTTTTAAATTATCTACATGATGCTGTTTTATAATATGTGATAAACCCATAGTTTTAAGCAATGCTTTTAGAATAATGATGATGATCATTCTAATGAGATCTAAATTCTTAGAAAGCTTAAAACTAAAATAGTTCCCAATCGTTGGATTACTAAATTGGGGATTAGTGAATCCGGATAGATTGGTACATACGTTGCTTGCTCATTGGATGAGGATGATTGATCTCATGATCATTTGTGTGGAGACACTAAAGCAAGTATGTAGGTGCTTATTAGAGAATAAGTTCACTGAACGTGACTCGCTAAGGAATACCTAATGGAGTTTTACTTGCATGTCAATAGGAATTCCTGTAGTGATAGTAGTACAAGTGATCCTTGGACTTGAGATCATCATAGTATCTTGTGTATGATGAGTTATACTTTGACTTATTCCTTAAGACCCTTAGGGTATATCAAAGGGTATTCTTGGGTATAATAAGTTGTACATGGAGATAATGTATGATCAATAAAGAATCTACCACTTCTAGTAAAAGAAGAGAAATGTCCTATGTGATTCGATAAATGACAACTCAGTAGTCCTTGGCCAAGGCAGAATGAAATTAGAAAGGAGTTTCTAATTTGCATTATTTGGAGTTGTGCATTTAAGAGTCGAAATACATATAATTAAATAAAATAAGACTTGACAGAAATTCCATGTCTTATATTTAATTGGGACATTGTATGGTGGAAGGATTGAATTGTACGGTAACTATTTACTCAAAGGTTCTTTTATGATTAATGTTGAAATCTATATTATCTGGAAAGTCGTTGAACGCTAGGGAGGCTTATCTCTATTGTAGAATAAATATTATTTATTTAAATAAATTATTAGTTTAATTTATTTATTTAAATAAGATTAGAATTGTTCTAATTGATTTATTCACAACCGGTTTAATATGGAGAACCTAAAGGGTCACACCATAAAAGGAAGAATAATTATTTAAGAAGTTAATGGCATAATCGTAATAATAAGTTAAGTATATTTAATTTAATTTATGGTAATAGAATAAATTAAATAGCTTAATATTTATTATTTAATATTTTGGAAATATTAAATATAAATTAATAAGAGGAGTCTTATTATTATTATTACAATTATTATTATTTAATTCCTAAAGGAGTTTGGGAATTAATTAATATAAGTACTCTCATTTATTCCTAATAGGATTAGGAGGGAAAATTAGTTAAAGGAGTTTAATTAATTATCCCTAATAAGATTAGGGAGCCCATTTAATTAAAAGAGTTTAATTAAATAAATAATACCTTATTTTTAATAGGGTTACTTGATATCTTTATAAGAGGAGTCTTATATCAGATATCAAATGTACGTAATTCCAATAGTTGGGAGAGTACGCCTTTTTCTACAGAGATAGAAAAACTAGGGTTTAGCCAAATACCCATCTTCTTGAATCTTATTCTTTCTTGGTGGATCACCTCTAGAGGCCAAACACTTGGGTGGCTAACGTTGATCAAAGGAAGGAACCAAACCCGGTGGATTCAAGATGAACGCGAAAAGGATTGGAGGTGAACTTGTACCTGAGGAAGCTCGATCTTCAAGGGTATGATTCTTGTTCTTTCTTTTCGTTTAATTAATAATTGTGCATAAAGGGTGATCCGGGTTTATGGTTTGTAAAATTTTAAAACTCTGATTTTCCACGTTTCCGCTAATTTTTGCAATTTGATTGCGTTCATGAATATTACAAACCTAACAGATGTACCAACAGAATAATAAAGAATGAAATAATAACAGAAATCACCATGCATGTGGTACTTCGCATAGACAGGTTATTCCAACAGAATAATAAATAACGGAACCAGGTCTGGCGTAAAACGCACAGACAGGATATTCCAACAGAATAATAAATAATGGAATAACAACAGAAATAACCATGTATGCGGTACTTCGCATAGACAGGTTATTCCAACAGAATAATAAATAACGGAACCAGGTCCGGCGTAAAATGCATTGACTGGATATTCCAACGGAATAATAAAGAATAGAATAACAGAAGAATTTCACCAAGTATAGGGTAGCCCGCGAATATAGGTTATTCCAACAAAATAATAAATAATGGAATAACAGAAAATTTTCACCAAGTATAGGGTAGACCGCGATACAGGTTATTCCAACATAATAATAAAGAATGGAAAAATAGAAGTTCTCTTCATGAATATGAAAAACAAATACCACTTACCTTATAAAGAAGATTACTCAGACGGTAGGGCGGGGATATATTTAAAGAAACTTGCACTACGCTCAAAGCTTTCTTAAACGCTAAAGAAATACGCTTAAGATTATAGAAGAAGTATTCTCTCTATAGTTTCTCTCTCTAGAGTTTTATGGAATTCGTAAGAAATAATGAAGGAATGAGCTTCTATTTATAGAAGAATGGACTGAATAGTAACCAATCCATGAACGGTCCAGATTGATTTACTTTTAAACGGACAGTCCAGATTGGTTTACAATAAAATATAATATATCCTATTTATAATCTAATAAAACGAATAACTTTATAAAAGTATTTTGTTTTATATAAAAAGATTTTACTATGCAAAATACTATGCAGACACTATGCAACACTATGCATAATAAAATATAATATATTCTATTTATAGAATAAGTTTATAAAAGTATTCTATTTTATATAAAAATATTTTACTAAGCAAAACATTATGCATAATAGAATATAATATATTCTATTTATAGAATAAGTTTATAAAAGTATTCTGTTTTATATAAAAATCTTTTCTGTTTTATTACATTAATAATATCAATAAAACAAAAATGAGTGACTTATCACGTAAGCATCAATAATCAATACTGTGTGCTACTATGTAACCACGCGTATTACTGTGCTTTTAACACCGAGTATTTCAACAGTATTAACGGTAAATCTTAAGTCGCTATTTTTATAAAAATATTTTTGTCGTTTTCTCAATCCGACAATAATTCCGTTGTGGGGTCCACCAATGATTGTGTCGTCGTACGAATATTCCCCGACACAAAGAATATTCCCCGACCAATCGAATATAATATAACAACTTGCATACTTTGCAAAATTTATAAATATTACCCACAACTATAACATTATATTAAATCCACACCATAATATTCAAAAAAAATTCGAGAAATTTAAAACTTTATTCGTAAAATTTGGGATTTTACAACATAAAAGATAAAACTAAGTTGCGAATTGTAAGCAGCGTATCATGCAAGCATTCTACCTTTGCATTTTCTTTATGCAATGGACATGAGTAAGAATGTTTCAGAATTATATTATTACTGTACAGATTATTAAACCTATATTATATACGCTCATTGATTATCAACATGTTAGTATATGGTAATTCAGATATATATTTTGTTCGTTAATTTCTATAATTGGTTATACAAGTGTCCCCACTTGGATAATCATTGTATTTAATCATATGTTGATACACCTTTGTTAATTACCCGTATATATATATATTGAATTATAGATTATTGTTGAACAAGATAAAACCTTTGGTTTGGAACCCTGACAGGTATGAACATCCCTTACACGGGAAAACTTTTTATGCACCCAAGGTGGACAGAGTGAACGATAACATTGTTCTTCCAATGTAGTATTGATCAATATAGGGTACAACGGGTTGATCACCCTTCGTGCCCGTAAGTTATGACAGTTTACGGATGAAGTTCTGCTAAACCTATTCTAAAATTGAAAACAATGTTCATAGTATGTCACCTTAACCCTATATATAGTCAATACGTAGTTTCAAAAATTTGATATAGAGTTGTTATGTTATTATTATCAGTTCAGATTACTTCACAACTATTGACTTGTTGTAGAAGGGTAGTACAAAGAAAATATTTAACCCTTTTAGCTAATATTTATAATTGTTATTACTTGTTAAGCACTTAAATGCTCACTCTTTCTTAACTTAAATGTTTTCTGTTAAGTATGATCAACCCGAAGGCTCAGGCAAGAACAAGGGGAAAGGAAAGCTATTCAAATGATATTTATAATATATGTGTAATAGTTATAGTTTATTAAGATAATGATACTTATTATCTATGATATAATGAATGTTTAAAGGTCTCGTACCTGGGAGTAAACTTTGATGCATATGTAAATTAAGTTTGAATTTTATATTATTGTTATTATTATTAATATTATTTAGCTTATAGAAATGGTATCGTGAAGCACCGAGTTCGGGTTTCAAGTACCCGGATTTGGGAGCATCACAAAGGTTCCCTTTGCCACCTTCATGTTGCGAGCAGAGGCAGATTACTGGTGGAAATCTGTAAAGCGTACTCAACCTGCCGCATTGAAGATGACTTAGGAGAAGTTCCTAGAATTGTTCAATGACAAGTACTTTCCCGAAAGTATTCGTCACATAAAAGAGGTAGAGTTCATCAAGTTGGAGCAAAACAAAATGACCGAATCGCAGTACGAAGCCAAGTTTGCCGAGTTGTCCCGATTTGCGTCCCATTTAGTTGATAATGAGGAGAGAATGACGCGAATGTTTCTAAGAGGTTTGAAACCCGATATACGTCAATACCTCATTTCTTATAAACTTTGTTTATATTCAGATGTTGTGAATAGGGCTCGGTTATTGGAGCGCGATAATGAGTCAGCACAACCAAAAAGTAAAGACCAACAACACGATAATAATCATACCGGTGGCAACGGCCATCGAAACAATGGTGACCATCGTGGGGGAAATTATCATGCCAAGGATGGTAACCACTTCGGTGGTAATAATGGCCAAGATAATAGAAGTGGAAATTTCAAGAATAGAAGGTCATATAGCTCGATTTTGTCATATAGTGAAGTCAAGTTCAGCTGGGACGGTGGCACCAAAGGCGGATACGGACAAAACAATGTCGGTGGTTTCAGGAAGAGCATTTTTTGTGACTTCTCAAAACGCGAGTAACCCGAACGAAGTTAGCACGAGTTAGTTAATTATAAATTTTTGCGAAGTCTATACCTTATTAGATACCGGTTCTACCCATTCTTTTATTTCTCCTACTTGCGCTCAATGTTTAAATTTGACTCCGGAGAAATTAGACTTTGATTTATCTGTTGAAACTCCGTTGGGAGAAACCTTCATTACCTCCACTATATATAAATCTTGCACCACCTCCCCTAATAGTACATGCATGTGAATCAATAGTACACACATGTGAACAAATAGTTATAAGCATGAGAATTAATAGCAATTAATTGCTTATCTATCTGATTAATTACCCGATTGGTCAATATAACCTCCAAACATCCATCATTATCGAAATAGGTGTCGATTTCCACTAACACTAATAATCCCAACACAATGGAGCTATCAATTTTATCTTTAATCAACACGAACTTATTCATTATTAATATTATAACTCACAATATTTAACAACTAGGTCGTTCCCAAGAAAGAGGGGGCTTTCCGATAAGGATTTCTCCTTATTGGCGCGCAATTAGGTGACCAAACCTCTCCTTGACAGAACTTGCAGACATTGTTAATATTGCAAATAATAATATGAATAACTTTGTCATCTCAATTATTGATTTAATAATATAAAAATTATGCAGATGATATTGTGACAATATTTGAATCAATAATATGAGAGATATGATGCAGCAATTACTATAGCAATAATTCAGTATAACTAAGTGACTTCTCACATAAGCATCAATAATCAATACTGTGTACTACTACACAACCACGCGTATTACCGTACTTTTACTATCGGGTAGTTCAACGGTTTAATGGTAAAACTTTCACCGTTATTTTTATAAAAAGATAATTCTGTCATTTTCTAACTACGACAATACTTCTGTTGTGGGGTCCACTAATGACTGCGCTGTCGTACGAATATTCCCTGTTAAAACGAATATTCCCCGACCAATCGAATATTTTATAACAATTTGCTTACTTTGCAAAATTTGTAAATATTAACCACAACTATAACATTATATCATATCCACGCCATAATATTCAAAAATATATTTTAAGAAAATTTAATCTTTATTCATAAAAGTTGGGGTCTTACAGAAAAGGTAACCTCAAAATTCGACCCCAAGACTCCATAAAAGTTATGGACGGGGAGGATTCCTAATCTTAAGTATGTTAAGATAAGGGGTTGTCCAACTTATGTGAAAAGGTTTCAAAAGGATAAGTTTGGGACAAAATTTGACAAGTACAGATTTATGGGACATCTTAAAGTAAGTTTAAGGTATATGTTCTATAATACTACTTAGCAAAAGGTGTTTGTTGCAAAAAAACACGATGCCTTCTAAGATAAAAATGTTTATCATTGAAGGGGCTAGTGGGAGGATAATAGATCTTCAAGAGTTCAAGAACCACAAATCACTATAAGTTAAATAAGAGGAACTTGTAGATAGATCTATTGTACCACAACCGAATCATAAATCTGGAATAGTACCAAAGATACCTATGAGGTATGGATTCATCATGGATAATGATGATGAGGTACGTATCATAGAAGATGATGATCCAGTTAAATACGATGAGGTAAGAGTTGTAGACACTCAAAGAAATGGATTGAAGCAAGCTTCTCAAATATGGAACATTTGTTTTGATGAGACAATCAAAAGAGTTTGATTTTATCAAAAACAAGAATGAACCTAATGTGTACAAAAGGGTCAGTGGGAGCATCGTGACAGTCATAGTATTATATGTTGATTTATTACGAATAAGGAATGACATACCAATGCTACAATTTGTAAAAAATAAAGTTATCTAAACATTCCTCCATGAATGATTTGGGAAGAGTATCTTAATTGGGGATAAAATCTATATAGATAGATTCAAGAGGATGCTCGACTGAACCCGAGGAACGTATATTCATTTGATGCTAAAGTCATTTGGCATGGCAAACTCTAAGAGATGTCTCATGTTGATAAGCCATGGAGTGTATCTCTCTTAATAGTCCACATAGACTCCTGAAAAGAGAGATCGCATGAGTGATAATCATGTATGCAATGAAATATATGAGGCCTGAAGATGATCGGTCATATTCTGGAGAAGATCATTGTAAGATAGTGAAAAACATCTTAAAGTACTTAACCGGTACTAAGGATGTGATTAAAATTTATGGTGGGTCTAAATTAAAACTAGAGGGCTTAACAGTCTCAAATTTTTTTAGACAGACCAAGACGACAGAAAATCTACTTTCAGGTAAAGGGTTACCTTGAGAAGTGGTGCAGTGAATTGGAAAGGTTCCAAACAACAAAGAGTTACTAGTTTAGTGATAAAGACAAAGTATATAGCTATAAATGAAGCTTACAAGTTGATTGTTTGGATGAAAAGTTCATTATAGAACTAGGAATAGTTCCTAAGTCTCATCTTGGATCTAAACATGTGTTGTGACACTTTTATTTGATTATAGGAATCACTAAAAGATGGAAAATCACTATAGAGATAGTGAACTCTCAAGAACAACATTACATATCCATTAACTAAAGCTTATCCAACAGCAGGATAATCGTCACTTAGAGAAGAAGGGTATGAGATACCATGGTGATTGGCTTTAGTACAAGTGGAAGTAATACTAATAGTTTTAAGTAATACTTTTAGAATAATGATGATGATCATTCTAATGAGATCTAAATTCTTAGAAAGCTTAAAACTAGAATAGTTCCCAATCGTTGGATTACTAAATTGGGGATTAGTGAATCCGGATAGATTGGTACATACATTGCTTGCTCATTGGATGAGAATGATTGATCTCATGATCATTTGTGTGGAGACACTAAAGCAAGTATGTAGGTGCTTATTAGAGAATAAGTTCACTGAACGTGGCTCGCTAAGGAATACCTAATGGAGTTTTACTTGCCTGTCAATAGGTATTCATGTAGTGATAGTAGTACAAGTGATCCTTGGACTTGAGATCATTATAGTATCTTGTGTATGATGAATTATACTTTGAATTATTCCTTAAGACCCTTAGGGTATATCAAAGGGTATGTTTGGGTATAATAAGTTGTACATGGAGATAATGCACGATCAATAAAGAATCTACCGCTTCTAGTAAAAGAAGGGAAATGTCTTATGTGATTCGATAAATGACAACCCAGTAGTCCTTGGCCAAGGCAGAATGAAATTAGAAAGGAGTTTCTAATTTGTATTATTTGGAGTTGTTCATTTAAGAGTTGAAATACATATAATTAAATAAAATAAGACTTGACAGTAATTCCATGTCTTATATTTAATTGGGACATTGAATGGTGGAAGGATTGAATTGTACGGTAACTATTTACTCAAAGGTTCTTTTATAATTAATGTTGAAATCTATATTATCTTGAAAGTCGTTGATCGCTGGGGAGACTTATCCTTATTGTAGAATAAATATTATTTATTTAAATAAATTAATAGTTTAATTTATTTATTTAAATAAGATTAGAATTGTTCTAATTGATTTATTCACAACTGGTTTAATATGGAGAACCTAAAGGGTCACACCATAAAAGGAGGAATAAGTATTTAAAAAGTTAATGGCATAATCGTAATAATATATTAAGTGTATTTAATTTAATCTATGGTGATGGAATAAATTAAATAACTTAATATTTATTATTTAATATTTTGGAAATATTAAATATATAAATTAATAAGAGGAGTCTTAATAATATTATTACAATTATTATTATTTTAATTTCTAAAGAGTTAGAAATTAATTTAATATTAGTACTCTCATTTATTCCTAATAAGATTAGGAGGCTAATTAATTAAAAAGATTTTAATTAATTAAAATAAAACAAAATTCCTTAATTGTTAAGGAGGGTAGCCCACATCTATAAATAAGAGGAGTCTTAATATGGGTGAGGTGGTTGTTGACTTTTTCATAACATAAGCAATTCCAATAATTGGGAGAGTACGCTCTTTTTCTATAGAGATAGAAAACTAGGGTTTTGCAAAACACCCATCTTCTTGAATCTTTCTTTTTCCTTGGTGGATCACCTCTAGAGGCCAAACATTTTGGTGGCTAACGTTGATCAAAGGAAGTAACCAAACCCGATGGATTCAAGTTTAATGCGAAAGGATTTAGAGGTGAACTTGTACCTGAGGAAGCTCGAATCTTCAAGGGTATGATTCTTGTTCTTTATCTTTTCATTTAATTAATAATTGTGCATAAAGGATGATCCAGGTATATGGTTTGTAAAAATTTAAAACTCTTATTTTTCACGTTTTTGCTTATTTTGAGCAATTTGATTGCGTTTATGAATATTACAAACCTAACAGCTCTTTCGCTGCCCAACTTTAAACTTTGGTGTAGAGACCTCAACTTGTGAGGACGTGACGTAGGTTAACATGTTTGATGGTGTAGATTTCATTCGTTAGACCTTTTGTCGTTGGCCTTCTGCTTCTGAGTTAAGAACTTGTTTGAGAATTTCCCCTTCTTTCGTAGGGGCAAGCTAATGTTGCCAGAATTTCTTCCAGGAGTTCTCCCCTTTCTTCTAATGAGAGGCTTGATCCCGCCTTAAACTCCTTCCCTTTCCTGGAATCGAAAAATGCCCTAGTCTTTTCGCATGTTGTTGCCGGGGATTCATATGAGAAACTCTCTTTGTTGACCAAGTCACAGGTGAGTAATATCCTCACATGTGGATTATTCATTCTGAGAATAGTATGATTAGAAAAGACCAAATAATCATATTAAATCAGCAGTGAGATGATGTGAGGAAATCTCTGATGATGATGTACCATACTGATGGTGCTGACTAGTGTATTTTCCTCTTTAGGATGGTTTATAAATGCCCCAGTATTGAGTTGTTGTTATTTTTGTGATTGCCCTAATCTTATTGTAAGGGTCCAAATATTTTGTTATTGCTAATTTTGAAATTACTTCAGCCTTGCTTGTTGTCTGGGATAGTTGCCTTGATAGATGGGCTGATAAGTTGCTGAGATCGCAAGAGGCTTTTACCTCTATACCAGATGGTGAATAGGTAATGGATTTGGATTTTGATGACCTCAATCATTGTTCCTAACTTGTTCGCGCAATCAACTTTGATGGTTTTCTTCTAATTTGATGAAGACTTATGATTGAGGGTGTTGGCTCTTTGAAGGTCCTCACTATTGGTTGTCTTAGTGTATCGATGTTTCTTCCTTTTTGGGATTTGTGCAAGATTTGATTGAATAACATTGAAGTGTCATTGGGTCTTCTTAACATGGGTCGCTTACTTGGAGGATCATTATTTGGTCTTTTGAGATTAATGTTTGGGCTTGGATGTTTCTTTTGAGGGTTAGTCTATACCACTAATGGTTGCCTACGTACTCCTATGTATATGGGAGATCAGGTCTACGTAGTTCATTCTTGATGAGCTAAATGGTCTGAGAAGTGTTTATTTGGGTTTTTTGGGTTTTTTGGGTTTTTGTTTGGTTTGACCGCACCATAAATGGCTGCCTACGTACTCCCATTGATGAGGGGAGATCAGGTCTTTCGTAGTTCAGGTTTTCGTGTAAAGGTTCAAAGGTGTATGTGGCAAAAGAAGTGAAGAGACGTTGTTTTTTGTTTTTTTGTTCATTTTTTTGTTTTTTTGTTCTATTTTTTAAAAAATTTACATGCAGTGAAAATAAAAGGCATACTGTGAAGAAAGTGATATCATCCCAATATCTCTTAGAACTCCCCACTTTATCCTTTGGATATACATCTTCTAGGCTAGCTGAGGCCTAATAGTCCAGTTATCAGTGGTTATGTTGCCTTCAAGGCTCGCGATAGAGGTTACCCTCTTGTTTCTCAATATCTTCACTTATAGCCATAACTTGATCGCTTCCTAATTCAATACATTCCTCAGGGACGCTTGAACTGGATCCATCACAAAAAGGTATGAACTCCTTATTCTTTGATGGGTTGGTTTCCCTAATAACCTCAAAACCTTTTCCTTCATTTGTTCCTTCACCTTTTTCTTAGGCCTGAGAGGATTCGACCATGAAATCTCCCTCAAACTGTTATCGCATTTCTTGCAAGGAACTTTCTTTTTTGGCTTTTTCTTCCTTGGAAAAGTAGTATTTCCTCTACATCATCCAAGGTTATAAAATCAGGAACATGATTGCTATCTTTGGACCACAGGATGTTTAATGTTTGTGGAGGAATCTCCCTTGGGGATTACCTTGTCTCCTTTGTCATTCCTTACATTAGGATCAGTCCACCTTGTGTTTTACCAGAATTGGTGCTCATAGCCTTCACCTCCTCTGAACTGCCTGTCTCGAATGGACATATCAAGCTTTTTATTTCTTTTTCCCCTTTTTGGGTCATGAGGAATTCTATCTTTAGCTCTTCCTTTTAAATGAGTTCCTGGATTTTATGTCACAAAGACCAGCATTCCTCAGTCGCATGTCCAAATGAGTTAGAATGATAGAGACACATCTTGGTGGAATCATAACTCTTTATCTTGGGATTTATAGGAGGCAGCAACTCAGTAATCGTTCCTTCGCTTATCTGAAAGTGTAGCATTTCTTCATTTTATTTGTTCAGAGAGGTAAATTTTTGGACTCTTGTAGAGGTTGTTTGATCTTTCTTCTTTGAGAATTTGCATTCCCCCGAGCAATTTTCTTGTTGGCGAAATCTTCTGGCAATTTCATCATCCTCCTTTTCTTTTCCTTTCAGCCTGCTTTGATCTTCCTCATTTAGCTAGCTCATCCTGGAGAGATATGGGTTTGCATTATGGTTAACCTCTTATTTCTCTTGGCTTTCTGATAGTTGAGTGAAAAACTGCCTTGTTTCCTGATGTTGGCACACTATCAGTTTAGCTAGAAGATTTACTTGACTCTGGATCATTTCTAATTTTTGCATTACTGTCATACCCTCCTCCGAGTTTTCCCACTCTATGACATTTATTCTATGCCTTTGGGGGTATTCCTCCATCCATCGTATGTACTTACGATTTGGATACATTTTAATGCTTCTTGATCCGATCATGTTTACCTCCTCTGTATCATATTGTAATGAAAGGTTGGTGTTGACATTTTATTGATCAGGTTGTTGGACCACAATACTGCCACTTTTAATCAGATTTTGAATCTTATGCTTTAAGGACCAACAATCTTGTGTATCATGTCCTGGAGACCCTGAGTGGTAAACACATCTTTGGCTTCGATTGTATCTTTTTCTCCCTGGTTCCAGAGATGGAGCCAGTTCGATAATTTTCTTATGATCCATTAACATCGCCAATACATTTTTAAAGGAATCGCCTAGTGGAGTGAACACCCGATTTTCCGTTTTCCAAATTTTCTCTTTCGGTTTTGGCATTTGTTAAATGCGGCATGTTGTTAAGATGGCAGATTATCTTGCTTTTTCCATATGGGGGGACTATAGGTTGGTATCCTAGCTTGCCCCTGTACAACAAGGGATACATCTTCATTGTCTTTATTAGGTACCCCCTTAGGATCGCTCGCAAATTTGCCAATCTGTATATGCTTGGTGACTGCTTCCAAGGCACTGAAGTCTTTAATTTTGCCTGCCTTCAGGCCTATCTCTGCCATTTCGTCGTGTTTGATCATTTTTGAGAATGACTTTCATATTCCTGCTAGGATCCTCTCATAGTAAAGAGCTTCTTGGATATCAAAAAATGTTATTACCATCTCAGTTTCTGTCATTGATGGAATGACTTGCGCTGCTAGATGTCTCCACCTTTGGGCATATTCTCGAAAAGATTAAGTACTTTATTTTTTGACTTTAGTCACTTGGTATCAATCTGGTGCCATTTGTGACTGAAAAGTGTACTAATTTAGAAAGGTGTGGACCAATTCTTCCCAGTTGTGGATTTTGGCATTGTCAAGTCGGGCATACCATGCTTTAGCCTCTCTAGTGAGACTCTTTTGAAAAAGTTGCATTATTAAGTTGTATTTGAATTTTTTTACCATGTATTTGGCGACTCAAGATGGGTGATGTATACCTATTTTGGGGGCGTCACAGTTGGTATCAAAACTTAGGGATATGATCCCTGGCTGAAATGTGAGACAAGAACTAGGAGGGGTGAGACGAGGAATTCCTTCGCTAGTATGACCTACCTAAGTTTATTTGGTATTTAATTGGTCGGTCAAAGTATAGGGATAATATGTGACATGTCAATTAACCCTTGTTTTGTGGCAGTATTTGAAAATGGTATCCGAAAATGTTGAGATAAGTAATGAAGCACATGAGACCGTTGAGTCACCAACAATCAATACCCAGGATAATGTGCAGCACGAAGATAATAATCCTCGGGTAAACAATAACACCGATAAAATGGTGAACGATGGGATATTCAGAGGCTTTGTGCAATTCATGCAACATCAGGCGAGAGCGGCTCCTGTTCAAAATGCAGGTGGAAACACTGGCAACTCTCGGACGGTCACCACTAAATAGTTCAAGGAGCTGGGACAACCGAAGTTTTTTGGAGAGCCAAAACCACTTAAGGCAGAGACGTGAATAAAGTAGATCACCAAGATATTTGATGTTTTGGGATGCTCCAAGGAGCAAAAGGTTCCCTTTGCCACCTTCATGTTGCGAGCAGAGGCAGATTACTAGTGGGAATCTGTAAAGGGTACTCAACCTGTCGCACTGAAGATGTCTTGGGAGAAGTTCCAAGAACTGTTCAATGACAAGTACTTTCCCAAAAGTATTCGTCACATGAAGGAGGTAGAGTTTATAAAGCTGGAGAAAAACAATATGACCGTGTCACAATACGAAGCTAAGTTTGTCGAGTTGTCCCGGTTTGTGTCCCACTTGGTTGATAATGAAGAGAGAATGACGTGGGTGTTTCTAAGAGGTTTAAAACCCAAGATACGTCAATACCTCATTTCTCACAAACTGTGTTTATATTCAGAAATTGTAAATAGGGCTCAGATATTGGAGCGCGATAATGAGTCAACCCAACCAAGAGAGAGCAACTGGAAAATTGATAATACGAGTGGTAGCAGTCATTGAAGCGATGACAACAAGCGTGGAGGGAATCAACAGGCCATAAATGGTAATCACTTCGGTAGTAATCATGGCCAAGACAATAAGATTGGACATTTCAAGAAGAAGAGATTCAACAATGATGGAAAGACGTGATTTAGAAAGGTGTGGGCCAACACCCGTTGTTAAGGAAGGAGAACGACCACCAGTCGTATGTTACAATTACGGAGGGGAGGGACATATCAGTCCAAACTACGTGATAAAGTCCAAAGCATGATACAATTGTAGAAGAGAAGGTCACCAAGCCCAATTTTGTCGTACACCAAAGTCAATTCTAGCTGGAATAGAGGCATCAAAGGTCGTCCCAGATAAGACAAAATCAGTAGTTAAAGGGAGAGCATTTGGCGTAACCTCTCAAAAAGCAAGGAATCCAAACGAGGTGATCATGGGTAAGCTAATCATAAACTCTAGCGAAGTATATACCTTATTTGATACCGGTTCTATCCACTCTTTTATTTCTCCTACTTACGCTCAACATTTAAATTTAACTCTGGAGAAATTATACTTTGACATATCTGTTGAAACTCCGTTAGGAGAAACCTTCATTACACCCACTGTTTATAAGTCTTGTTTGATTCAAATCAGTAACCGCACGTTACCTGTCGATCTTATCTCTTTCAAAATACTTGCATTTGATGTCATTTTAGGGATTTATTGGTTAACTACTCATCATACTAAAATCAATTATTTTTGTAAGGCTGTTATCTTTCATATTCCTAACCAACTTATTATACGAATTCAAGAAACCAAACCACTAAAGTCAATCACTGTCATATCAAGTAAAGCTATTCGTTTATTAAAAAACGGATATCAAGCTTTCTTAGCCCATGTCACAGATTTAAATAAAAATATGTAAGATTTGAATGATATTTCTATTATTAATAAATTTCCTAACGTATTCCCTGGAGAACTTCCTGGCCTACCCCCAGAGCGTGAAATTGAATTTTGTATCGACCTTGAATCCGGTATAAAACACATTTCCAAAGCCCCATATCGAATGGCTCCTATTGAACTTCAGGAGTTAAAAATCCAACTACAAGAATTGTTAGACATCGATTTCATTCATCCTAGTACGTCTCCTTGGGATGCTCATGTTCTATTCGTGAAGAAGAAAGATGGAAGTATCCGACTTTGTATTGATTATCAGGAGTTAAATCATGTCACCATCAAAAATAGGTACCCGTTACCTCGTATTGATGATCTATTTGACCAGTTGCAAGGTGCCAAAAAATTTTCAAAGATCGATCTTCGTTCCGGATATCATCAGTTAAAAATTAAAACTGATGACATTCCAAAGACTACTTTCAGAACTCGGTACGGGAATTATGAATTCCTAGTCATGTCTTTTGGATTGACTAATGCTCCTGTTGCCTTCATGGACATGATGAACCGAGTATTCAAGGAATATTTGGATCACTTTGTGGTCGTCTTTATTGATGACATCCTCATATACTCCAAAACCCGTGAAGACCATGATCAACACTTGAGGCTGATACTCCAAAAGCTTCGTGAAAACAAGCTATATGCCAAGTTGAAGAAATGTGAGTTCTGGCTTAAGGAAGTTACATTCCTTGGGCACGTGATATCAAATCATGGAATATCTGTTCACCCAACAAATATTGAAGCAATTCAAAGAAGGTAACAACCTAAGTCAGTGACCGAAGTACGTAGCTTTCTCGGCTTAGCTGGTTATTATCAGAGATTCGTAGAAGGTTTTCCTCAAATCGCTACTCCATTAACTCAGCTGACTCAAAAAGATATAAAATTCAGTTGGAGTGAGGAATGTGAGAATTGTTTTTAAGAACTCAAGAGGAGACTCATTTCAGCACCTGTTCTGACAATACCATCTGGCTCGGAGGGATTTGTAATCTACAGTGATGCTTTATGCAAAGGTTTAGGATGTGTTCTCATGCAACATGGGAAAGTCATAGCCTATGCCTCATGACAACTCAAAGAATATAAGAGGAATTATCCTACTCATGATCTAGAGTTGGCAGTAGTCATTTTTTGCGCTTAAGATTTAGAGGCATTACCTGTATGGAGAGAAGGTGAAGATCTATACGGATCATAAAAGCCTCAAATATTTCTTCACTCAAAAGGAACTCAACATGCGGCAACGATGATGGCTTGAGCTGTTGAAAGATTACGATCATACTATCCAATACCATCCTGGAAAAGTGAACGTGATAGCTGAAGCATTGAGTAGAAGATCTTATGCGGGTACGAGTGCAATATTGTCAATGCAAAGACCTATTTTGTATGACTTACAAAGGATGGAGATAGAGTTAAAGACTCCAGGGACCCATGTGATGATGGCGAATATACGAGTAGAACCAACTTTAATCGATAAAGTTAAAGTTGATAAAGTTACATACCTGAAGCTAATGCGTATGAAGAAGAAAGTGTAACAAGGTGCTATTCCAGAAGCAAGAATCGACGAAGAAGGAATACTTTGAGTCAACTCCAGACTTTGTGTTCCTAACAATTCTGACTTGAAGTATAAAATCATGATAGAAGAGCACAACACACCGTTTACAATCCATCCTGGGAGTACCAAAATGTATCGTGATCTTTGACATACATTTTTGTGGAGCAATATTAAGAGAGAGATAGCGGGGTTTATCTCATGGTGTCAAACTTGTCAATGAGTCAAGGCGGAACATCAAGTGCTAAAAGGTCCATTGCAACCACTTGAAATTCTAGAATGGAAGTGGGAGAACATTACCATGGATTTCGTTACTTGGTCTTCCCAAGGTTTCTCAAGGCATAGATGTGATTTGGGTCATTGTTGATAGATTGACCAAGTCTGCTCATTTCTTACCGATACGAGAAACTTATACACTTGAACATCTTACTAGTATATACATAAACGAGATTGTAAGATTGCATGGTATGCCAGTATCCATAGTTTCTGACCGAGACCTAAGATTCACTTTAAGATTTTCGGTTAGTTTGCAAAAAGCTATGGGCACGGATTTACGATTTAGTTCGGCATATCATCCTCAAAGGGACGGGCAGTTGGAAGGACTATTCAAACTCTTGAAGATTTATTAAGACTCTGTGTCCTTGACTTCAAGGGAAGTTGGGACAATTTCTTACCATTGGTGGAGTTTTCTTATAACAACAGTTACCAAGCAAGTACTAGCATGGCTCCATTTGAGGCGTTGTATGGAAGAAAATGTCATTCTCCAGTATGCTGGGATGAAGTGGGTGATGTAATATCCCGAGTAAATTTTGAAAAGAGATTTGGTGAAAACCTGGGTAAGGAGGTTTTTTTGATCCCGAGGACGGAATCCTTATAAGGAGGGAAGGATGTGACAACCCGAATTTTCATAAGTTATTAAAATAACAATTTAATAATTGAAATTCTTATTACGGTGTGATTAATGTAACAATCCAGAATTTTAATTGTAATTATAAATATTTATTGCATGATATAAATATTTAATGGATGTGTTTTTTGTTGAATAAATATTTGTTTATTATTGAATAAACACTTGTTTAATTATTTGTGAAATAAATAATTAATGTGTGAAGGGAATTTATTAGTATGAGGAAATATTCTAATTTAATTTAATTATTAGATTAGAGAATTTATAGTGATAAAGTGAATTATTATATTATTCAATAAATTGTTATTGGAATTAATTAAATTAAGTATGAAAACTTAATTAAATAAAGTGTGATAAATAACTATATTATAAAGGAGTTATTAAAATAAATTAAAGGAGTTTAATTAGTTTTTTGCCAAATAAGGCTTAAATATATTAAGTCTTTAATTTTTAAAGAGTTTTACCAAACAGAGCCTTCTGGCTTTTGGTTTTTAAATTTTGAATTTAATAATATAAATAAATAATATATAATAATTTTTGGTAACCACTGATTTAATAAGGTCATTAGTAAGACATCGGTTTTAGACATTTTGAAAATGTGTGCGTTGCTTTTTTTTTATTTCACGTAAAAGAGTTTTGGGTCTGATATTGGCTTAAGAGAAAAGAGAACAAAGATTACAGAGAAAAGAATTTGAGAGAGAGTTTGAGAAGGAAAAGGCTGGGATTTCAAAGCAAGTTCTGAGTGTTCAAGCGATTCTCAGTGAAAGGATTTTCAAAGAAACAAGATGTATTTTCCATAATCATAACACTATATACATTTTACGTTCTCTGTGTTCTCGATTGTAATATAAAGTTTTTACAAATTTTTCTGTAAACCATGTTTTTACAATTGATTATGAAATTATGCGTATTTGTAATTGTAATTGTTAGAACTAGAATATATATATATATATATATATATATATATATGTGTGTGTGTGTGTGTGTGTGTGTGTGTGTGTGTGTGTGTGTGTCTGTGTGTGTGTGTGTGTGTGTGATTGTATGTTAAATTATGTATGCAAGAAAGAAATTATTTTTACAGTGATTACGTGTATATGAACATGTTTTGTAGGATAACAAAAATTAGGATGTGATTGTATACTAATTGTGAAATTGAACCTTATATATGTTAATTGGGTAAGGACTTAATGAGAACGTAGTTCAAAGGAATGAATTCAGTGGATAATTGTGGTCTATAGTGTTAAAACTTGTAAAACAACGTCAACAATGGAGTTTTGTTTTAAACTATGTTTTTAAGGATTTAAATTTTCTGAAATTATTGTTTAATTGCTTTAAATTGGTATATGTATGATAAGTAAATGTTTATGAGTAATCTATATAAGTTTTACGTCTTAATTTAGATGTTAACAATAGTAATTAGTCCAGAATTTAGTTATTCTGTTCTTCGTGGTTGGGTTCTGTAAGTTTTGGCGCCCCAGCTGTGATTTTCGCGCCTCATCGCCAAAAATAGCCCAGAACTTCATGCCCCAGAGCTGAAATTCGTGTCCCGGCACTGAAATTTGCTCCCCAACGCCAATGCCCGACTTAGTTCTCGCGCCCCAGCACTGGAACAGTAGTCTGGGTCTGGTAGTTTTGACCTCTTGTAGTAAAATGGCCATAACGTTTCCATACGAACTCCGATTAAGGTGATTCGAGATGATCCGAAATTAGGACGAATAGACCTATAACTTGTGTTCTTTAAGTTTTTCAATTTGAGGTCGGGAACAGGTGTCAAAATGGTCATTTGTGGGACTGATATGTATTAGGAGGCAATCAGAGGGAGTTGGGAATGCACATATGCAAATGTAGTGCTCCTGACAATAAACGATGTTTTTCTAAGTTATAAAACATGAATATTAGTAAATATAATGATGTTTAACATTAATAAATGATGTATTAGATAAGTTGTATAAGCATACTAAGCACACACAAGAGAGGCAAATTGGGCGTGTGACAAATAAACGTCGAAACGCCGTGATAAGTGATAATGAATGTAAAAAGTGTTTTAAATCAAATGAAATGAATATTATAAGATATTGAATAGAGTTAATATATAAAGTCCTAGCAAGACTTAAACACTTAAATGAACTTCAAATATGAAATACAGTGAGATATAAGTTGAAAGTTAACACAATCAAATTGAACATTGTGTATTGATTAATAGGAAGAGTTATAGGATGTAGATTAAAGTTTACATTACAACTAATATGTGTTGCTATGTGACTAATAGTTGATGTGAATGATTATTTAATTATGTAGGGCACGTTAAGTATAGATAACTGTAAGTTGTTAAACTGTTATTGGTAAACAACGATCAAGGCAAGTCTTTCAGTTCTTATTTGTTATGTGATCATGATGATTAACTGTTTTAAATCTTTATTGCAAAGAATATGATGTGTTATATATATGTTGAAAGTATGAAATGTTAAAGTCAATTTATGACTATGTTGATTGATTAAAGCATGCTGATTGAGTAAAGACTCAATCTTTATACTTGTTATATGAACTGTAGCATGTATGTTATATGTTGAGCATGTTATTATGTGCTATGTGATGCATGAAAACTGTTAGATTTTGCAGGGCTGTAGAGCTCAACCTTTCAAATAACCACTTTTGCAGGTTCAAGATTCAAGGTAAAGTTATGTGTTACTTGAAAGACATGAATCAGATGTGATACTTGAAGATTTATACACTTTGGTTGTGTTAATATTATTTGAACCATGTTTAAGGTTCCGATTAATGTATTAATGTTGAATTGTAAGATCGTTTTGCGATGTAAACTATTGTAGTATTAAAATGAGTCTGAGATATTTAGATGTAAAGGTTGAAGGTTTTGGGAACGAGGATGGTTTGTAATAGAAAATTTTAATTACTCAGCAAATCTCAATGGTTGTATTATCGTTTAATGATGTAAAATTAGAGGTTAAATGTATTATTAGCGATCGAAGTTGAGAATTAAATTGTATGAATTTTGGGGTCATTACAGTTGGTATCAAAGCTGGTAGGTTAGAAACCTTAGGTAAGAGTACCTTAGGATATAACCTTAGAGAAGAGAGGTGCAGATAATGATAGAATAAGCTCAAGTAGATTTTGAATAAGAAGAAGTAATTTAAGAAATTTTTAAAGAAGGGATTAAAACATACGTGAGAGGATTTTAAGAAGAATCTCGCAGAGTTATAAGGAATATGAATGTGGGGTTACCCAACTCCAATAATAAGGATGTAAGGTGATAATAAATAGACAATGTCTATAAAATGAGAATGACAAAGAAGTTAAAAATAAAAAGTTATATCTATGTATGGTACAATCGTACTCTTTAATAGTTGATGTATGGTATCTTGGCTAAACGATTCCTTCATAGAGCGGAGGTATATACAAACTAGTAACTCTAAACCTAGGTTGTTGGTTGTTTGTTGGAAATCACTCAGCGTACTATATTGAAACTATTAGAGACTCGATGTGTACCAAGTATAGAAAATGGATACGTATGATGAAAATGTAGAACTCGAATGTATTTGTTGAGCAATGTAAATGAAGTTAGAAATTCTTAAAGGAATAATTGTTATATAAAAAAAATTCAAAGAAGAATCTTGAAGAGATATAAAGATAAGAAATGGGAGTTACCTAACTCCAATAGCCAAGATAATGAATAATGTCATAAATGATGAAAAAGGAAAGAAAGAAGATCGTAAAACAAAATGATCATGAATTAAGAAAAGAATTTTAAGGGAGATGATTATAGAATAAGATCACGACGTGATCTGTTTAAGTTATAAAGGAAAGATGGTCTGTAATATTTGAATAATTACAGCTTGATGATATGAAGATGATGTACTATGAAATAGTACGAGATAACTCACGAGGAGTTATAGATGATGTGATACGAGGAATTCTTATCGAGCAAAGAGCAAGTTATAAGTAAGATAGAGTTAGGTGGGATTTCAATTGAGAACTCATGTGATGGCTGAGTTATACAAACCTTTGTATGGGCGAGGGTTTTGTGATTGCACTCAGTTTATCACATTGATAATCATTAGAATGTTGGTGTCGCGCTACCAATGTATATGTGGCGAAAAGGTGATTCTTTTCTCATGTGTATATTTGATAGTTAGAAACTATTAAGATTAATCAGATATTATTAGGATTAGGTGATGTTCTTAAAACAACTGGATATGGTAAGTTCGTGACTCATAATAATATGGTATGTTTTGAACCCCTCAGCGAATGGACGTCTATGGTCTGACTAGGATAAGTTCTAAACTCATATTACTGTGGCAAGTTCCTCGATTTTCAATGTGTAGTAAGTTTGATGAACTATACTGGGGATATAGGAGGATTATAAGTTGAAGTACAAGAATATTTAGTATAAAGATTGAAATTGATGGAGAAAAATTAGATATTCCAAATCTTCTAGCTTTGCTAGACTTTCGAAATTTATTGACTTCGTTCTGATGTCTATAGTTCTATTTTTTGAAAAACATTGGATCAAATGATGAAACCAATGAGTTTTAAAAACAATATCGTTATTCGTATGTTTATGCTAATTTCATCAGCTAGACAAAAATGATTTGAAATATATCAAAATGTATTATATATATATATATATATATATATATATATATATATATATATATATATCATCAATGCATCATGTAACCTGGTGCAGAAATGATAAAAACGATGGAGTCATCAATGCAGTATTACTTAGTGTTGGATGTGATCTAAGGATCGTCAGCCCACTATGGTATGATGTAGTATAATAAAATCACCAAATGACGGAATCCTCAAACGGACTGTAAATACAGTGCGGTATCATGACGTCATAAAAAGGATTTTGAGATTTCTTTAAGATATGAGAATATATATATATATATATATTTTTCGATTGATGTCCAAATTTTTGTAGAAGTCTATGCTATTTGATTCAGGTAGACGATAATTGAAAGATGTTCATGAAATTCAAGTGTTTCTTGAAAAGTTATGCCAAACCAAATTATTTTGGTGCGGATTCAGATGTTGAAACGATGAGATGAACAACCCTTTTATTGGGGATTACGCGGAGGTGTTTAGATGTTTGTGCACAATACATTGTACGAAGGGATGATCCCCCTAAGTATGAGGAGTCCCTATAGTCTTATGACTGCTAAAGTTTAAGTTGAAAGAGTACTTATAACTATGGACATACGCATAGCGTTTAAATGTTTGTGCACAATACATCGCATTAAGGGCTTAACACCCCAAGTACGGGAGTCCCTATAGTCTAATGATTGTTAAGGTTTAAGTTGAAAGAGTACTTATAACCGTGGACGTAGTTCAAGGTATTATGACCATCAACATTATTTGGAATCTTTAAAATTCATGTTATTCATATCGCTTCCCAATTATTGAGCAATTGTGGAAGATTCTTATTGTTCTGAAAGGTGAAAATGGAAAGGATGAGAAAATTAAGCAAAACCTAATAATTTTAAGAAAGAATTGAACTCCAGAAAGAAGGGAAATGTGAAACTCTTAGAAGAGGAAGAGGTGAGGAATATGATGATCTTAGAAAGATCCTTAGAGAAAGAATTTGGTTGTAGAACCCAATGGATGAATAAAGTATTAACGTAAAATCTATTTTGATAGATTGAATGAATAAAGATTAATAGATAAAATTTCGAGGATGAAATTCTTAGAAAAATGGTTGAATGTAATATCCCGAGTAATTTTGAAAAGAGATTTGGTGAAAACCTAGGTAAGGAGGGTTTTTTTATTCCGAGGACGGAATCCTTATAAAGATGGAAGGATATGACAACCCGAATTTTCATAAGTTATTAAAATAAGAATTTAATAATTGAAATTCTTATTACGATGTGATTAATGTAACAATCCAGAATTTTAATTGTAATTATAAATATTTATTGAATTATATAAATATTTAATGGATGTGTTTATTATTGAATAAATATTTGTTTATTGTTGAATAGATATTTTTTTTATTGTTGAATAAATACTTGTTTAATTATTTGTGAAATAAATAATTAATGTGTGAAGGGAATTTATTAGTATGAGGAAATATTCTAATTTAATTTAATTATTAGGTTAGAGAATTTATAGTGATTAAATGAATTATTATATTATTCAATAAATTGTTATTAGAATTAATTAAATAAAGTATGAAAACTTAATTAAATAAAGTGTGATAAATAACAATATTATAAAAGAGTTATTAAAATAAATTAAAGGAGTTTAATTTAATTTTTTTGCCAAATAAGTCTTAAATATATTAAGTCTTTAATTTTTAAAGAGTTTTGCCAAACAGAGCCTTATGGCTTTTAATTTTTTAATTTTGAATTTTAATAATATAAATAAATAATATATAATAATTTTTGGTAACCGCTGATTTAATAAGGTCATTAGTAAGACGTTGGTTTTAGACATTTTAAAAATGTATGCGTTGCTTTTGTTTTGTTTCACGTAAAAGAGTTTTGGATCTGATATTGGCTTAAGAGAAAAGAGAATAAAGATTACAAAGAAAAGAATTTGAGAGAGAGTTTGAGAGGGAAAAGGCTGGGATTTCAAAGCAAGTTCTGAGTGTTCAAGTGATTCTCAGTGAAAGGATTTTCAAAGCGACAAGAGGTATTTTCCATAATCATAACACTATATACGTTTTACGTTCTCTGTGTTCTCGATTGTAATATAAAGTTTTTACAAAATTTTCTATAAACCATGTTTTTACAATTGATTATGAAATTATGCGTAGTTGTAATGGTAATTGTTATAACTAGCATATATATATATATATATGTGTGTGTGTGTGTGTGTGTGTGTGTGTGTGTGTGTGTTTGCGTGTGTGTGTGTGTGTGATTGTATGCTAAATTACATATGCAAGAAAGAAATTAGTTTTACAGTGATTACATGTCACTGAACATGTTTTGTAGGATAACAAAATTAGGATGTGATTGTATGCTAATTGTGAAATTGAACCTTATGTATGTTAATTGGGTAAGGACTTAATGAGAACGTAGTTCAAATGAATGAATTCATTGGATAATTGTGGTCTACAATGATAAAAACTTGTAAAACAACGTCAACAATGGAGTTTTGTTTTAAACTATGGTTTCAAGGATTTAAATTTCCTGAAATTATTGTTTAATTGCTTTAAATTGGTATATATATGATAAGTAAATGTTTATGAGTAATCTATATAAGTTTTGCGTCTTAATTTAGATGTTAAACTTAGTAGTAATTAGTCCAGAATTTAGTTATTTTGTTCTTCGTGGTTGGGTTCTGTAAGTTTTGGCGCCCTAGCTGTGATTTTCGCACCTCAGCGTCAAAAATAGCCCAGAACTTCGCGCCCCAGCGTTGAAATTTGCGCCCCAGCACTGAAATTCGCTCCCCAGCGCCAATGCCCGACTTAGTTCTCGCGCCCCTGCGCTGGAACAGTAGTCTGGGTCGGGCAGTTTTGACCTCCTGTAGTAAAATGGCCATAATGATTCCATACAAACTCCGATTGAGGTGATTCAAGATGATCCGGAAAGAGGACGAATATACCTACAACTTGCGTTCTTTAAGTATTTCAATTTGAGGTCGGGTGTTGCCTAATTTTTTAATAGCACTTTACCACGCAAGTATACGCGTTCAATTGTAATATTCAGCAAGCAAGGATATCGTTCCCACGAGGAAATAGACTAATATTTATCAATTACTAACTCTAATGCAATTAATCCTATTTTAAACTAAGAAAATTTTGTTTATGATTTGAAAACTAAACTTAACAAACTAATAATTAAAACCAAAAATTCACAAGAATAACTGCAGATTTAACAGGTTAAGATTACAACTTCCCTTGGTATTTCATTTAAACTAACTTACTTCCCATTTAAAATAAATCAATTAATATGAATTGTTATCCAAGAATGCTTTATAAATATTCACGCTCTTCTTCCAAAGACACGTGAACAAATCCTTCTAAATCCAATCACTAAGATGTAGAATTATAAGGAACACCCCAATTAATCAACTCACTATATTCCTATGTGAATCAAGTTAATTAGGATTTATGCACAAATTCTTTCAATGGATACAAAAGACACATAGGTATATTCCTATCCTACATGCTAATCATATTAACCCTATTCAGATTATATGAACAGATGTTATCATATCCAGATCTCAATCTATACTCCATCTTCCAATTTCATATAGATTATCACAGTAATTGTTGATCAGGCAATTAATCAATAAGCATAAGATATAATAAACAATTCAATAAAAACTAACTTTCATTCAATGGGAAGCTTGCAATTTAAACTACATACCAAGTTCCGTTGCAATCTTAATTAAAATTTAGTTCATGATAATAATAAAGAAAAACATAATCAAAGTTAATAAACCAAACATCCCAGATAGTTACAAAAGATAAAACTAGAGAAGAGAAGAAGAAACTCTGAATTTGCTCCAATACTCTCTCTTAGATCTTTAGCCCTTGCAATTCTCCTTCGTGCTTTTCTTCCTTGTGTTCTCTGCAAATCTCTTGAAAACTTGATTGATTCCTTGCAAAATTCGTTCCCCTTGCTTTTGTAGAGTCCTCTCCTATTTGTATTGGTCTCAGCCCTCATTCAGACTCCTATTTGGCTTCAAAAACCCACTTGACAGCTGAAAACGCAACTTTCTACGCACTAGAGCGCCTAGGCGCTCATCATAGGGCAATTCCAAGCGCCTAGGCGCTTGGCCAAGATTATGTTTCTGACTTGGAGCGCCTAGGCGCTTGAAATAGGCTTGTTTGGAGCGCCTAGGCGCTTGCTACTTTTCCAACATTTTCTGCTCTGACGTCCTTTGGGAAAATGGCCATAACTTCTTCGTCCGAACTCCGATTCAGATGATTCAAGATGTTCTGGAAAGAGGAAAAGTAGATCTACAACTTTAATTCTTGAAGTTTCGTGAAATAATATCCGGAGCTATAGTCAAATTGGCTCTGAAGTGACTGCTGTGTAAATAGCAAGCCGAAAATGCGAATCTAGCCACCCTAAACGTCGATCCATGTAACTTTTGTCCCAATTCCTACAAAACAATATAAAACATGCATGAATAGACACAAACACATAAAAACAACCTAAAAGACTTGAAAACAACAATAAATTAAGCTCGAATGTATCCAATTCATGTGTATAAAACTCACTCATCAAATACCCCCAAACTTAAACCTTTGCTTGTCCTCAAGCAAAAACACAAAAATGTTATGCAATGCAATGTAATGAAACTAATCTATATGCCTACGAATCCAACAGTAATGACAGAAATAAGTCTATTTAACCGGCCTTAGAGAAATCAAGTAAACATGATAATACATCATATTTAAACAAATCAGTAATTTCTCAATCAATCATCAAATCTTAGACTGTTATCACTGATATAGTGCGTGTGTGCTCCACAACAATGTTAACTGATATAAAGTCAAATTTAAGACATAATAGATATCTTCGAAGGCATCATACAGTGCAAATTCACAAAATTCACGAACAAGCTAGATCCAACTAAAGTCAAACATCCACCAAGTTCAAGAGTCCAATCCGGGATACTTATGCTTTACTTTTCATCACGGGGGCTTTTTGCTCTTTTCCCGTTTTATTATATTTCTTTTTTTTTTATTTATTTTTTTTTTCCTTTTTTTAACCATGACTGTGCAATGTCTCATTCCATTAGGCTAACAGTGTCACCCCTTAGCGAGCTTTCGACCAACGACTCCCAGACCATATAAGACCTTAGGGCGCTAGGTTTTAAGATACCCCTTCGGGCGTACTTGCTCAAGTAACAAAGGCCCCGAAACAAACTAGCCATGGAAATTTTTATTTTATTTTTTCCTTTCTTTTTCTTTTTTTTTTTTAACGAAGCTTATATATCCCAAATTTTCCCCCCAAACTTAAGTTTTTATCAAAATTTAGCCATCTCCGCCTATTCATGTCTTTCATTCCTTCACATTAGCATTATCCTCTAGAAGTCCATTATGTGTCAATTTAAAGTCAATTAGTCAACATAGTTATTTTTACTGTGCTATCCTTATTATATCAGTTTCAAACAGGAAAAGATTCAATTCATAACAAGAAATCACATCAAAGTCTTAACAGACAATACTATACTTGTCTACTCAATTCCAAACTCATCACTGGCCAAAACAGACTTAAACTATCTAACGGCTGGAAACATGCAAAAATTACAATTTTTTTTTTTTTTTATGAATGTAAACTACATGAAAAACTATTAACTAAATACTATATGAATGCACTAGATAAATACTACATGCATGAACTGGAGCTGGACAATTACACCCCCAAACTTAACCAATGCAATGTCCTCATTGTAAGAATATAACGATAAATAGAAGAGAACTTCCCTGTAATCAGCTAAGCGTGAGTTGATGGTGGCGATGGCGACGACGATCATTTTGCTATCCATTGGACCTCCAATACCTTCAAAGAAGAGAGACAACATGGATTAGATTATAAGAGAACTTAATAAGCAACTTAATTCCTATCTACTAACTAAACTAGTAAAGCATATAAATATAAAAAATTCCTGGGTTGCCTCCCAGTCAGCGCTTGATTTATAGTCTTTCAGCCTGACTTTGTCTGGTCAATGCTATCCAATTCCTCTTCGAAAGTTGAGGAACCTTCCATCCATCGGAAATAATATAGCTTTTGGTAGGTTCCCATTTGTGATAGCCATCAAGTTAAAGTCACCTAGCATGCTTTGTTTATATAAGATTAGATTGAAGAACGTCCAACATCTAGGCGTTTTCTCCATTGTGTCTGCGAATAAATTATGGCATTGAGGCGTGTCAGACACAACAATCTCTTCTTCTATCTTCTCCAACTCATCGCACCATGGCTTCAAAGTTGTACTCGCTTTTACGTCACATGGAGTATTGCCAATGACATGACTACCAATTGGACAAGTGATTGCAAATCTAACCGGATCCTTAAACTTTGGTGGAGAAGATATATGGGGCACTATCAAAATCGGTTCATCTATGTCAGAACTCAAGGCTAGATCTTTGGCGACCTTCTTTTCCTGCTCCCCACTTGTCTCCTCCTTTTCTACATCCTTTTCTTTTGGAACATCCGATTCCAGATTTAGCGTGGGCAATCCATCAGCCTCGGGAACCATGTTGTTTGACACTTCACCTTGAGGGAGGTTGATGATGGCATTGAAAAGTTGTCCCACCTGGTTCTCAAGATTTCGAATCGACATCTCGTGACTATTCTTCTGCTCCTCCATCAAAACCATGAACTTGGAAATAAGTCCTTCCAATCTTAAAATCCTTTCTTCTTCATGATTAGGGAGTTGAACTTGTAATTCAGGAGTGTATGATTGGCATGGAGCAAAGGGTTGGGCTAGATTGTCATCGCTCCATGAAAGATTTAGTGGATTCCCCCACTCATGATGATAATTACTGGAATAATCATAATTGTTGGGATAATCGCTGAAGTTACCACTATATTGTAACGACTCGAAACTGATGGTGCATTGATGACTCGGATGGTTTCCACCACAATACTCACATATCACCACTACACTTTGAATACGTTGTGCTGATAAAGCATCAATCTTCCTTGAAAGTGTCTCAAATTGTGCTGACAATTCATCGAGTCCATAATTCTTTGCCTCCCTTGGCCGAGTCATATTCGAATTTAGCCAATGATAGTCATAGTTGTTCATGGTGCCTGAAAAGGAATTAGACTAGAGAAGAAAAAAAAGTTTAAATTAAGATTAACGCTATAAAAATCAATAATGACAAAATATTAAACTAATTTCCCCGGCAGCGGCGCCAAAAACTTGTTGCCTAATTTTTTAATAGCACTTTACCACGCAAGTATACGCGTTCAATTGTAATATTCAGCAAGCAAGGATATCGTTCCCACGAGGAAATAGACTAATATTTATCAATTACTAACTCTAATGCAATTAATCCTATTTTAAACTAAGAAAATTTTGTTTATGATTTGAAAACTAAACTTAACAAACTAATAATTAAAACCAAAAATTCACAAGAATAACTGCAGATTTAACAGGTTAAGATTACAACTTCCCTTGGTATTTCATTTAAACTAACTTACTTCCCATTTAAAATAAATCAATTAATATGAATTGTTATCCAAGAATGCTTTATAAATATTCACGCTCTTCTTCCAAAGACACGTGAACAAATCCTTCTAAATCCAATCACTAAGATGTAGAATTATAAGGAACACCCCAATTAATCAACTCACTATATTCCTATGTGAATCAAGTTAATTAGGATTTATGCACAAATTCTTTCAATGGATACAAAAGACACATAGGTATATTCCTATCCTACATGCTAATCATATTAACCCTATTCAGATTATATGAACAGATGTTATCATATCCAGATCTCAATCTATACTCCATCTTCCAATTTCATATAGATTATCACAGTAATTGTTGATCAGGCAATTAATCAATAAGCATAAGATATAATAAACAATTCAATAAAAACTAACTTTCATTCAATGGGAAGCTTGCAATTTAAACTACATACCAAGTTCCGTTGCAATCTTAATTAAAATTTAGTTCATGATAATAATAAAGAAAAACATAATCAAAGTTAATAAACCAAACATCCCAGATAGTTACAAAAGATAAAACTAGAGAAGAGAAGAAGAAACTCTGAATTTGCTCCAATACTCTCTCTTAGATCTTTAGCCCTTGCAATTCTCCTTCGTGCTTTTCTTCCTTGTGTTCTCTGCAAATCTCTTGAAAACTTGATTGATTCCTTGCAAAATTCGTTCCCCTTGCTTTTGTAGAGTCCTCTCCTATTTGTATTGGTCTCAGCCCTCATTCAGACTCCTATTTGGCTTCAAAAACCCACTTGACAGCTGAAAACGCAACTTTCTACGCACTAGAGCGCCTAGGCGCTCATCATAGGGCAATTCCAAGCGCCTAGGCGCTTGGCCAAGATTATGTTTCTGACTTGGAGCGCCTAGGCGCTTGAAATAGGCTTGTTTGGAGCGCCTAGGCGCTTGCTACTTTTCCAACATTTTCTGCTCTGACGTCCTTTGGGAAAATGGCCATAACTTCTTCGTCCGAACTCCGATTCAGATGATTCAAGATGTTCTGGAAAGAGGAAAAGTAGATCTACAACTTTAATTCTTGAAGTTTCGTGAAATAATATCCGGAGCTATAGTCAAATTGGCTCTGAAGTGACTGCTGTGTAAATAGCAAGCCGAAAATGCGAATCTAGCCACCCTAAACGTCGATCCATGTAACTTTTGTCCCAATTCCTACAAAACAATATAAAACATGCATGAATAGACACAAACACATAAAAACAACCTAAAAGACTTGAAAACAACAATAAATTAAGCTCGAATGTATCCAATTCATGTGTATAAAACTCACTCATCATCGGGAACAGGGGTAAAAATGGTCATTTGTGGGACTGATATGTATTAGGAGGCAATCGGAGGGTTTGGGAATGTACATATGTAAATGTAGTGCTCCTGACGATAAACTGTGACACCCCCAAACCCAGGTACTTCATTTCCACAGGATTTGGTGTTCACTTAATCAAACATTCATATCTAACTACCCAATTATAATAAAACTGAATAAATAAAACCTTCCCCATTAAAGGGTTACATAATAAAAATCTCCCAGGTTGTCTAACCTTTAAATACAATCACTCAAATGCGGAAAATAAATAAACTTCATTACAACCATTCAATTAAAAACTGATAATAAAATATCATCATATTACAAGTCTTCAATACTTGTTCATCTTTCCTTTTCCCTTACTGGTGCTAGGTACATCAACCTTCTCATCCTTAATTGTAATAGTTATATAAGCAAGAGTGAGCAAACAAAGTTCACTTGAAACAACAATGAATGGAAATATTTACTACAACTTTCAAATAAGAGGCTCAATAGAAATGAACAATATGGTCTACCAAATTTCTGAAGTATATAACTGAGGGTCCTAAGACCACAAACTATGTCCATAGTTATAAATAATTTTTCAACTTAAACTTTAACAGTCATAAGACTATAGGGACTCCTCGTACTTAGGGGGATCAGCCCTTCGTACAATGTATTGTGCACAAACATTTCAACGCTAAGCGTAAATTACCCCTAATAATAGGGTTGTTCATCTCAGTATTTTGAGTACAAGTCCGCACAAAAGTGAGTTTGGTTTGGATACATTTCAGGGTAATTTGGAATTCAATGAACATCAACTAAGGATTAGTTGAATAAAATTAATAACATTACATTATGGAATAATCATAACTGAATCAATATGGTAAATTAAAAGCATGCTTTAGGAATAATCTAATAGCATACATATTGAATAACTATAACACACCTTGCTTGAACAATATTAAGCCAAGGTTATTTAGAATTGAGAACTAAGCATGCAAAGCAATTTGAACTATAAAATTGTTCAGCGTTAGTATATCAGAATATATAAACTTGCATGCTAAATAACAAATTAAATACAAGAATAACTTGCTCAATATCAGAATAAAATTTAGAAATCTTGCATCATTATATTGTAATCGAATTAGAAACAATAACTGGCTCAACAAGACAATAGGTTTAGAGAACTTCCAGAAGTATAACAAGATAGTGAAAAGTAACCTTGCTAAATAAAAAAGTAGCAAAGGTTAGGGAACTTGCCTTGCTCTTAGGCTAAACCGAACAATTCGAATCACAACACCCTATATATATATATATATATATATATATATATATATATATATATATATATATATATATATATATATATGTGTGTGTGTGTGTGTGTGTGTGTGTGTGTGTGTGTGTGTATGTGTGTGTGTGTGTCATCATGACATAGTTAGTCACTACTACACTATAAACATAACTAAGTAACTTCATCATGTAAGATTTGATTTTTAATCACATAATCAAGTTACAAAACTAGTTAATTGTTAATAACATGCTCATTCTTGGTATAGAAATATTGAAATCATAATTTAACATCCTGTTATTAACACATAACAACTTCTTCAGACTTTGTGTACAAAAATTACACTGTCTGACCATTCTGCTAACTCGCGCTGCGGCGCCACAGTTTATACTGTGGGTCGGCGCTGCGGCGCGGTGTTGGCGTTGTGGCACGAGACACGAGCCACTAAATGGCGCTACGGCATGGCGCCAGCGCTGCGGCGAGAGAACTATACAACGAAGCAGCGCTGCGACGCCGAATTGCAGACTTCGGCAACCAGCTATGGAAATCACATGAAAAAAGCAAATTTTGGCCTACAAGCTACTTTTTAACATCCTAATTACCATGTAATTCCTACAGAGACTTTACATAAACATATTTCAAAGACTCTTAACATGATTATACTCATAAAACAACACAAACATCGAATTTAAAACATCTAATTTCACTATTTTTGATAAACACTCACTTTTTGATGTTTTCAATGAAAATCAACACTGTGATTTTGTTTTTCAACCAAAACAGTTAATTCAAAGTACCTTATTTATGTTTATACAACATCTTTCAAATTTAATAGTCAATTTATCAACTAAACAACTAATTAAACCTTAATTTTACATTAAACTAAACCATATTCATATATATTCATATAAACTCACTGTAATATAGTTTTCTTTACAAATTACATACATAACATCAATTCATTGACTATAATCATATATAACTTGTGAAAATAGTTTCACAACAACCAATTTATCATATAAAACTATCTATACAAATAATTCAATTTCTACACAGATTTTATAGAGAAAAATGGGAGAGAATACAACTATAACTTTTGAAAAAAATAACAGAGTTTAGATGATACCTTAGAGTTAGAAGATAGTGGCTATCCTTTGATTATCAATCTTCTTTTCCCCAATTCCCTTCTCAAATTCAATAGCCTTCTTCCAATTCTCTCTTATTTTCTCTCTCTAAGTTTTCTTCTTCCCTTCTACTAAGTCTTTCTCCTCTATTCTAATCTTACATATTAGAGTTATAACGTATAAGATATAATACATATATTAATTATATAATATAAATATAAGTATAACTGATATCAGCTATCACATTTTTGAAAATCAAAGCCATAAGGCTTGTTTGGTTACCCACTTAAAATATAATCATTTAATCCTTATGCCTTGTTTGGTAAAACATAATTAGATTAAAGACTTAATAGGCATTAGGCCTTGTTTGGCAAAACTGAATTAAATTCCTTTAATTTATTTTAATAACTCCTTTAAAAATATTATTTGCCGCACTTTTATTTAATTAAATTTTTCAATAATCAATTAAATTAATTCTAATAAAAATTTATTAAATTACTTTAACACATAAATCAATACCACAAAATTATAATTTTCCATATAATTATAACTTTATTTAATCAACTAACACATCTTTTTAATTACAAATTCAGATTAAAATATAATAATTTATTTAATCAAAACTCTCTAACCTAATCTCTAACTTAATAATTAAATTAAATTAGAATATAATAATTAATTTCCTTAATTATTTATTTAATAAATAATTAACCAAATCGAATCAAATCTGAACAATTATTTATTCAAAAATAAACACATCTATTAAATACTTATATAATTCAATAAATATTTAATATAACAATAAAAATCTGGAATATTACATTATTCCCTCCTTACAAGGATTCTGTCCTCAGAATCACAATTCAAACAACTCATTCGTCACATTCTCCCCTACTTATAAAGATTCTGTCACCAGAATTGAAGACACGGATTAAACAAATAACCCAGGGTAATTCTTCATCATTTCAGCTTCGGGTTCCCACGTAGCCTCTTCGACTTTGTGGTTCCTCCATATTACCTTCACAGAAGGTGTCACTTTATTCCTGAGCACTTGTTCTTTTCTGTCGACTATCTGGATAGGAACCTCTTCATAAGACAAGTCTTTCTCAAACTGCAATGGTTCGTACTCGATCACGTGCTTGTAATCAGATTTATATGGTCGTGGCATCGAAACATGAAAAACATTATGAATGTTTTGCAATTCTAGAGGTAGAGCTACGTCCTAAGCCACATCTCCAACTTTTTGCAGCACTTAGAATGGTCCAATAAACCTAGGGCTTAGTTTTCCATTTTTACCAAACTGAATTTTTCCCTTCCAAGGAGAAACCCTTAGGAATACGTAATTTCCTACGTCGAATACACGATCTTGTCTGTGTTGATCAGCATATTTATTTTGTCTGTCTGGAGCTACTATCAATCTTGTTCTGATGAGTTTGACAACCTCAGTAGTTTGTTATACCAGTTCTGGTTCTAATAGTTGACGTTCACCGACTTCATCCCAGCACAGTGGAATTCTGCACCTCCTGTCGTATAATGCTTCGTAAGGTGGCATGTCGATGCTTGCGTGGTAACTGTTATTGTAAGCAAATTCCACCAATGGTAATTGTTCATCCCAGCTCCCTTTGAAATCCATGACGCATGTTCTCAATATATCTTCCAATGTTTTGATTGTTCGTTCGCTTTGGCCATCTATTTGTGGATGATATGTAGTACTCATTCGCAACTTTGTTCCCACACATTCTTGTAGTCTCTTCCAGAATTTTGATGTGAACCTCGGATCTCTATCTGACACAATTGACACTGGAACCCCATGTCTCGTCACAATCTCTTTAACATATAGGTTTGCCAACTCATCAAGATTGAATCTAATCTTTATTGGAAAAAAGTGTGCAGATTTTGTTAATCTATCCACTATCACCCATATCACATCGTATCCTTTCTGAGTCGTTGGAAGACCTACCACAAAATCCATTATGATATGTTCCCATTTCCATTCTGGTATCTCTAACGGTTGAAGTAATTCGCTTGGCCTTTGATGCTCTACCTTAACTCTCTGACATGTCAAGCACTTTGCAACGCATTCTGCAACGTCTCTTTTCATATTTGGCCACCAAAAATGTCGCCAAAAATCTTGATACATCTTCGTACTTCCCGGATGAATCGAATATCTTGAGCTATGAGCTTTTGTCAAGATGTCTTCTTTAATATCTGGTACTGCTGGAACCCAGATTCGTTCTTCAAATCTCAGCATTCCCTCAGTATCAACCTTGTATTTCATTTCTTTTCCCTCGCCCACACTTTCTCTTATTTTTTTGCATTCCTCATCCTGTAGTTGAGCGTTCTTCACTTTGTCCACCAAAGTTGGATTGGCTTCCATCTGGTATAATTTTTCATCGGATTCTTTTGGAAATTTGATTTCCAACTCTAACCTTGCCATTGCTGAAATAAGCTTCTCCTTATCAGTTAAAAACATCAACTTTTCTCTGCCTTTCCTACTCAAGGCATCTACAACCACGTTTCCTTTGCCTGGATGATAAAAGATCTCACAATCGTAATCCTTTATCAATTCCATCCATCTTCTTTGACGCATGTTCAGGTCTTTCTAAGTGAAAATATACTTCAGACTCTTATGGTCTGTGTAGATCTCACATTTCTCTCCATAGAGGTAGTGTCTCCATATTTTCAAAGTAAACACAACCGCCGTCAACTCTAAATCATGAGTCAGATATCCTTCTTCGTAGTCTTTCAATTGCCTTGATGCCTACGCAATGACTTTGTCGTTCTGCATAAGGACACATCCTAATCCTTTGTGTGAAGCATCACTATACACCACAAAATTTCCTGTATTATCAGGTAATGACAACACAGGTGCCATACTTAACTTCTTTTTCAATTCTTGGAAACTTCCTTCACACTTCTCCATCCAAACAAATTTTACGGATTTTCTCGTCAAATTTGTCAACGGAGTGGCAATCTTGGAGAAATCCTGGATAAACCATTTGTAATACCCTGCCAATCCCAAGAAACTTCTCACTTCTGATGGAGTTCTTGGTTGTTCCCAATTTATCATAGCCTCGACCTTTGATGGATCCACTGAAATTCCATCCTTGTCAATTATGTGCCTAAGAAATTGTACACGTTCTAACCAGTATTCACATTTAGAGAATTTCACGTACAACTTTACCTTTCTTAGCGTCTCCAGCGTTAGACGTAAGTGTTCCACGTTTTCTTCTTGAGTTCTAGAGTACACCAGAATATCATTGATAAACACCACCACAAACTTGTCTAAAAATGGTTTAAACACACTATTCATCAAATCGATGAACGTTGCATGGGCGTTTGTCAAACCAAAAGACATCCTCCTTCCTTACTTTCAGTTGATGATTCCCACTTCTCAAATCTATTTTTGAGAAATATCTATCACCCTTCAACTAGTCAAACAAATCATCTATTCTCGGCAATGTATATTTATTCTTAATAGTGACTTTGTTTAATTACCTATAATCAATACAAAGGCGTATTGACCCATCCTTCTTCTTTACGAATAACACCGGTGCTCCCCACGGTGACACACTTGGCTGAATGTATTTCTTGTCCAATAGCTCCTGCAGTTGTACCATCAGTTCCTTCATCTCTACCGGAGCCATTCTGTACAGAGCCTTCGATATTGGAGCGGTTCCTGGCGCTAAGTCGATCACGAACTTGATTTCTCTGTCAGGCGGAAGTCCTGGAAAATCCTCTGGAAACACGTCCACGAATTCCTTAACAACTGATATTTCTTTCAGTTTCATACCCTTCTTCCGAGTATCGACTATATAAGCTAAATAACCCACACAGCATTGACTCAACAACTTCTTGGCCTGCATAATCGGCAGATATCTCATTTATCTAGGCGATCTGCTACCATTGAAAACTACCTTTGACGGAGTCATAAGTTTTACACATTTCTTTTGGCAGTCAATTATCGCTCCATAATTGAACAACCAATTCATTCCCAAAATAACATCAAACCCTCCAAGCCTAATCAGAATTAAATCTACCATCATAATAGTTCCCTTATTATTCACCCTACAGTTCTTATAAACGAACCTAACAGGAATTACTTCCTTATTCGCAATTTCTATATTTAAAGGGAAATTTAATTCTTCACTAGGCAATCCTAATCTCATAGCAATTTCATTAGATATAAATGAGCAAGTAGCACCCGAATCAAATAATACATAAGCATCAATATCATTGATTGGGATAATACCTAACACCACATCCTTTGATTGCACAGCATCTTGCATAGTCATGTTGAAGGTTCTGGCTGTGGGTTTGTTTGATGTCGTCGGTCCAGTAATGGCCCAAGTACCTCCACTGCTACCTCCCTTGCTTCCCGTTGTCTCTCCAGCTTTCTTCTTAGGGCACTTCACGAGCAAAGTGATTTTAGTAGCCCCGAATCCAGGTTCCAAATCACCTCGGATCCGGTATACTATTTCTATCACTATTTGCGAAAGATATAAACAAAAATTGTTTATACATTACATTACACACTATTCCCCAAGGTCGAGTAACCTTAACTTAATACACATTTCATAACTTTCTAACATTTAACACCTTTATCAAACTATACTATTACATAATAGTCGCACATTTTATCCCAAGCTGAACTTAGCATTATCTTTTCCTGTATCCGAACACGTTCGCCTTATCTGCAATGTTTTATCGTGATATAGCAAGGGTGAGCATGAAAGTTGCCCAGCAAGTTTATATACAACAATATAACGATATATCATGATTGAAGAGTATGAATAATGAGCTTGCTATAATTCATCAATATAATTGAGAACTAGCACGAACAAATTTTTTGATTGAACAAGTTTTAAACATGAACAAACATTTCTGAACCAACTGGTAATGAAGGTGATCAGCCTTTTATACCTGACTTATACATGCAAGATGTACAGAGTACAAATTTCATGGCAATCAGCAATGATTAACCATAAGCTTGAAGAAACTACTCTTATTAGAGTTAAGTAAAAGAAAACTTGCCTGAACCGTTGATTACCGCAACGCAATTTATAACGCTTTACCCGAAGACCTAATATTAGTAATATAGATCTCCAATATTAGAATAATATCATCACAGTATAATACTGTTATATTTATACACACAGAATAACCTAAACAAATAGCACATAAGCCTATCAGTCTATAATTCACATAAGACTTAGTATCAGATCAAACTATTTCAGTCTGAGTTGAACCCGACACAATTCTAACATCCCGACAGTCTAGTCAGAGAATACTCGAGTTTAATTTCAATTAAACTCTGCCTAAACACTTAACAATTACTTAGAATCACATTTATATGATTTAACATTCGCTTTTTCATTTCATAAGTTATTCGTTAACACCTAGTAAGTCAAATACTAATCCAACAACCTGGATTCCATTTCAGCAACCTGAACTCACTATTCTTCTTCACGAAAATTCCAATACAATTTATTATTTTTCTATCCTTTGGTCAAACATATATACATGTATTTCATACACAAAAATTGTTTTTCCATAATTTTCCAACTTCCTTTGATATTTTTCAAAAATTAATTTCTAGTGCGTAGCTTAAGAAATTAGCTACCTCGTGCTTAACTCCAAACATTCCCATCTCTTGGGATAACATTTTATATGTTAACGTGATGCTCCATTTTAAATTTTGTGTCAATCGGAGTTGTAGAACTCCGTTTATAGCGATTTCCGTCAGAAAATCACAAAAATTGTAATGGTCATAACTTGGTCGTTTTAACTCAGAATTAACTCATTTTTGGACACGAGCTACATAATACTATATATTTTCATTTCCCAAAAGCCTAGAATTTTTCTCATTAAATAAATGCCCGAAACTGCCCCCGGAAAATTTTAGGCAGCAACTTTTTGCACTTTGGCAGTTTTGGAGTCCTTTACCAAAACTTAAATAGAATGAAATCTATAACTCCGATTAATGATCCGCCAATTTTGTTGGGTTCGTATCTTTCCGAACTACAGTTTTAATCTATCACAATCCATATTTGGACATGTTAAGCTCCCGGAATTTAGCCCGAAAATGGCTGTTAAAAACTGTCCTTCTAACAGTTTTTCTTATCTTTGAATAGTTTGGGAGAAATCCCATAACTTGTTCAATATTCAACCTAATTAAGTAATTCCAAAGGGATTTTATCCCTAACACATATATCTAGCTCCACAAACTGACCATACTCGAAAATTCAAAGTAGAATGAGAGATAAGATCATTTCCATATCATGCTTGGTTTCTCCAAAAATTTTGTTTTTCGCAGTTTTGATCATGCTTCTTCCGAACGTCATAACTATTTCATCCGGAGTCGGAATTAGTCCGTTCCAGAGTCTATGGAAATTTTATTTAGTGTACTACAACATATCACAAGTCCAGAATTTTTAGAGCACCCTAACAAATCCGGAATTTTCCTTTTAGAGACAGCAGTCCACTAGAGATTTTTTTTTTTTAAGGTTTGAAAACTGTTTTGCTTTTCTTGTTTTGATTAAACTTTTAATACTCAAAATAGTTAGATCTAAGCATAACACACAATTTAACAAGTAGATCTATAGTTCTCATGTTCAAGATCATAAACTTCATGGTTCAAAATAACCAAAAATCAAATACATAAACTAGTTAGGATTTTATACCTTTTGTGATAATCCTCTTGATTTTGATTTCTGATCCGCATGATCTGTTATTGATGTGTTTTTACACGATCCTAACTTGGTTTCTCACAATTTCACACTCCAAGATCCGAAATATAGAGAGAGATGGGACTTGGTTGTTTTTGCAAAATAAAGAAATGGAGCTTTTCTCTCTCTTTCTAGTCTTTTAAATTGATACAATGTATCTATACATTGCAAGGTGGCATGCTAGATATAAAAATCACATGCCAAGGTAGGTTTAGGTTTAGGTTTAGGTTTAGGTTTAGGGTTGGTGAACAACCAAAAGTAATGCAAGATTTGCACTCCAACTTAATTAAATACAAGAGGGTCATTTTGGACTTTTCCTTTTATTTCTGGAATTTCCATTTGACCCAATATCTTCCAATATCTCTTAGATTGTTTGAAATCTTAGTGAAATAAGGTGGCTTCTTTATGCATTTGACACCTAGCATTCTTGTACATATCTTTACAAATTGTGGCTCAATTTATTACATGCCACCCTTTCTTTTCTTCCCTTCCATAACCGGTCATGTAGCATTACTAGATCCCACTAATTCTTGTTCTTTCTCTCCCAGAATAACCACTAAAGCTTTGCTTGCAAGAATGTCCATAAGTATTGGCAAAATAATAAGATGACACATAAGAGGAGTAGGTGGGAGTTGGTGGAGAGTAGGTGGGAGTTGGTGGATAGTTGGTGGAAGAGTTGGTAACCAAATTTAGACAAATAAAATACCAAAATAAATCTTAGTCACATGCTCAATCTTTCCTCCTTTTTCCTTCTCTATCCACCGACCATGTAAAGCAATCATAGTCCAACACTTTTACTAATATCATATGTCTATTATGCCCTTCCTTCAATTCGGCTTATCAATAACAATATTCGAGCTACTCAATTAATGTATTGCTTGGGCCTCTAACTAATTTCATTGGCCAACACTTGGGCTATAAAATATATATAATCCAATACCTTAAATTCTTATCCAACCCAAATAATTTAATTAGGGTTTTTACTTCCTCAATTATAACACAAATCCTTACTCATGCACACTTATTTCCTTAACCCAATTAGACTTGCTATAATTAGGTTATAAAATTAATCATTTGAGATATATAAAATAAATCTCCTAGAATTAGTAAGTATCCTAAATACCACAATTCTCTTTTTTCATAACCCTTAAGTTATTAAATCCTTCATTTCTAATATATAATTAGGGTTACACTAGTTTCTTTTGTTTGTTTATATAATAAACAAATATAAACCATCACATAATGTTCATATTCCTTACACACAACTTTTTAACCCTTAGGGTTTAATACTCCGTATTAGGATTCCCAAATTAGGGTTTAAATTCTCGATACTGAAATTAGGGTTTCTGAACATATCACTAGAGTTTTCTAACTTAATCACCATATTCATATCATGAACTTAGGGTTTCGGATTCCCGGAACAGAAACTAGGGTTTCCAGAACCGATTTCTAGAGTTTCTTATTAGACGTTAGGGTTTTCGAACTGAACGTTGTCATTCTTAATATATGATTAGGGTTTGACACATATATAATTAGTATGGTCAACCCATGAGCCTTAACCACATTTAGTACACATACATATTCACATAAATCCTTAATCCTGAATAATTCACCTATATCCTTCACCGAATTTTGAAATCCTCAAAATTCAATCCCAATAACATCAAACGCATACACTCATTTCTTGTCTAGGTCTATTATTTAACCTTAAATCAATCATTTAAGATTTTCATAAATTGTCTAATTTCTCGGGTTGTCACAGTGATCCTTGGACCCGCAAGTGAAGCAAACGTTCTTCTTGGGTTGATTGCAGTTTAGGACGATGTGACCCTCCTGACCACAGTTAAAGAATACTCGTTTCCCCATTATGCATACACCCTTATGAAATTTCTCGCATGTAGCACATGCTTCAAACTTCTAATTCTGCTGGTTACCTTATTGATTTACAGCACCCACATTTCCTTTCCACTTTCTTTTTAGATTATTGTTACCATTTCCACTACCACAAACTCCATTCTTAACCTCCACTTCATTCTTCTTCTTTTTATGTTCTTGATTAAACTTGGTTACAGCCTCACCTCCACCTTCAGCAAGAATTTCCTTTTCCATAACCACCACAAATGTCTTCAACTGGAACAAGGAAACCCTATTATACAACCAGGGCTTCAGTCCCTGTTCAAACCTCTTCGCCTTACGTTTATCTGTGCTGACTTGATATGGCGCAAACCTTGTCAACTCGTTGAATTTCGCGGCATATTCTGACACCGTCATCGTTCCCTGCTTCAGTTCTAAAAACTATACTTCTAACTGACTCTTCGAACTCTCTGGGAAATAGGTCTCAAAGAACATCTCCTTAAACCTATCCCAAGTCATGACCCCTGGTCCTCCTCGAGTTTTATTGGCCTGCCACCAATAACTAGCCTCTTCTTTCAACATGAATGTTACAAAAGCAGTCTTCTGAACTTCCCTTACTCCTGGAACATCGAACATTTTTCCTATCCACATGACCCAGGTCTATACCTCAATCGGGTTCATGGACCCACGGAATTCTGGTGGTCCAACTTCCTTGAAGTCCTTAAATGTTGTAGCTTGATTTTGTGGTTGATTCTGCGATTGATTCTGTAGTGCACCTGCCAGTAACGTCACCAGCTGTTGAACGGGGTTAGCTTCAACATTATTGTTGTTGGTTCCTTCAGTGGTTCTTTGTCGGGGTGGTTGACGTCTTGGAGGCATTTTCTGTTAAAAATACACTCATTAGATTATTACCCAACTCTTTTAAGTAATTTCTACTTAACTTGCCCCCATAAAAGTAATAATCACATC